>CM051243.1:36761499-37287609 GCA_027917425.1 Gastrophryne carolinensis | reverse complement strand
TACAGCAGCCTCTATTTAAGACCATATAACCATTTGACTTATTATACATGAAATTAGGCCTGATAAAGACACTTTTGCTGTGCATATTCATTACAGCTGCTTGCCAGGTGCACTCCTGTTGCTATGGCCTGCCAGGATCCCATTCTGTGACTACAGCAGCCTCTATTTAAGACCATATAACCATTTGCACTTATTCTAATGAAATTAGGGCCTGATAAAAGACACTTTTGCTGTGCATATTCTTACTGCTGCTGCCAGGTGCACTCCTGTTGGGGCATCCCATTCTGTGACTACAGCAGCCTCTATTTAAGACCATATAACCATTTGCACTTATTCTAATTGAAATTAGGCCTGATAAAGACACTTTTGCTGTGCATATTCTTACTGCTGCCTGCCAGGTGCACTCCTGTTGGGGCATCCCATTCTGTGACTACAGCAGCCTCTATTTAAGACCATATAACCATTTGCACTTAATCTAATTGAAATTAGGCCTGATAAAGACACTTTTGCTGTGCATATTCTTACTGCTGCCTGCCAGGTGCACTCCTGTTGGGGCATCCCATTCTGTGACTACACCAGCCTCTATTTAAGACCATATAACCATTTGCACTTATTCTAATTGAAATTAGGCCTGATAAAGACACTTTTGCTGTGCATAGCACTACTGGTCCCTGCCAGGTGCACTCCTTTTTGGGGCATCCCATTCTGTGACTACAGCAGCCTCTATTTAAGACCATATAACCATTTGCACTTATTCTAATTGAAATTAGGCCTGATAAAGACACTTTTGCTGTGCATATTCTTACTGCTGCCTGCCAGGTGCACTCCTGTTGGGGCATCCCATTCTGTGACTACACCAGCCTCTATTTAAGACCATATAACCATTTGCACTTATTCTAATTGAAATTAGGCCTGATAAAGACACTTTTGCTGTGCATATTCTTACTGCTGCCTGCCAGGTGCACTCCTGTTGGGGCATCCCATTCTGTGACTACAGCAGCCTCTATTTAAGACCATATAACCATTTGCACTTATTCTAATTGAAATTAGGCCTGATAAAGACACTTTTGCTGTGCATATTCTTACTGCTGCCTGCCAGGTGCACTCCTGTTGGGGCATCCCATTCTGTGACTACAGCAGCCTCTATTTAAGACCATATAACCATTTGCACTTATTCTAATTGAAATTAGGCCTGATAAAGACACTTTTGCTGTGCATATTCTTACTGCTGCCTGCCAGGTGCACTCCTTTTTGGGGCATCCCATTCTGTGACTACAGCAGCCTCTATTTAAGACCATATAACCATTTGCACTTATTCTAATTGAAATTAGGCCTGATAAAGACACTTTTGCTGTGCATATTCTTACTGCTGCCTGCCAGGTGCACTCCTGGTGGGGCATCCCATTCTGTGACTACACCAGCCTCTATTTAAGACCATATAACCATTTGCACTTATTCTAATTGAAATTAGGCCTGATAAAGACACTTTTGCTGTGCATAGCACTACTGGTCCCTGCCAGGTGCACTCCTTTTTGGGGCATCCCATTCTGTGACTACACCAGCCTCTATTTAAGACCATATAACCATTTGCACTTATTCTAATTGAAATTAGGCCTGATAAAGACACTTTTGCTGTGCATATTCTTACTGCTGCCTGCCAGGTGCACTCCTGTTGGGGCATCCCATTCTGTGACTACAGCAGCCTCTATTTAAGACCATATAACCATTTGCACTTATTCTAATTGAAATTAGGCCTGATAAAGACACTTTTGCTGTGCATATTCTTACTGCTGCCTGCCAGGTGCACTCCTTTTTGGGGCATCCCATTCTGTGACTACAGCAGCCTCTATTTAAGACCATATAACCATTTGCACTTATTCTAATTGAAATTAGGCCTGATAAAGACACTTTTGCTGTGCATATTCTTACTGCTGCCTGCCAGGTGCACTCCTGTTGGGGCATCCCATTCTGTGACTACAGCAGCCTCTATTTAAGACCATATAACCATTTGCACTTATTCTAATTGAAATTAGGCCTGATAAAGACACTTTTGCTGTGCATATTCTTACTGCTGCCTGCCAGGTGCACTCCTGTTGGGGCATCCCATTCTGTGACTACACCAGCCTCTATTTAAGACCATATAACCATTTGCACTTATTCTAATTGAAATTAGGCCTGATAAAGACACTTTTGCTGTGCATATTCTTACTGCTGCCTGCCAGGTGCACTCCTGTTGGGGCATCCCATTCTGTGACTACACCAGCCTCTATTTAAGACCATATAACCATTTGCACTTATTCTAATTGAAATTAGGCCTGATAAAGACACTTTTGCTGTGCATATTCTTACTGCTGCCTGCCAGGTGCACTCCTTTTTGGGGCATCCCATTCTGTGACTACACCAGCCTCTATTTAAGACCATATAACCATTTGCACTTATTCTAATTGAAATTAGGCCTGATAAAGACACTTTTGCTGTGCATATTCTTACTGCTGCCTGCCAGGTGCACTCCTTTTTGGGGCATCCCATTCTGTGACTACAGCAGCCTCTATTTAAGACCATATAACCATTTGCACTTATTCTAAATGAAATTAGGCCTGATAAAGACACTTTTGCTGTGCATATTCTTACTGCTGCCTGCCAGGTGCACTCCTGTTGGGGCCTCCCCTTCTGTGACTACACCAGCCTCTATTTAAGACCATATAACCATTTGCACTTATTCTAATTGAAATTAGGCCTGATAAAGACACTTTTGCTGTGCATAGCACTACTGGTCCCTGCCAGGTGCACTCCTTTTTGGGGCATCCCATTCTGTGACTACAGCAGCCTCTATTTAAGACCATATAACCATTTGCACTTATTCTAATTGAAATTAGGCCTGATAAAGACACTTTTGCTGTGCATATTCTTACTGCTGCCTGCCAGGTGCACTCCTGTTGGGGCATCCCATTCTGTGACTACACCAGCCTCTATTTAAGACCATATAACCATTTGCACTTATTCTAATTGAAATTAGGCCTGATAAAGACACTTTTGCTGTGCATATTCTTACTGCTGCCTGCCAGGTGCACTCCTTTTTGGGGCATCCCATTCTGTGACTACAGCAGCCTCTATTTAAGACCATATAACCATTTGCACTTATTCTAATTGAAATTAGGCCTGATAAAGACACTTTTGCTGTGCATATTCTTACTGCTGCTTGCCAGGTGCACTCCTGTTGGGGCATCCCATTCTGTGACTACAGCAGCCTCTATTTAAGACCATATAACCATTTGCATTTATTCTAAATGATATTAGGCCTGATAAAGACACTTTTGCTGTGCATATTCTTACTGCTGCCTGCCAGGTGCACTCCTGTTGGGGCATCCCATTCTGTGACTACAGCAGCCTCTATTTAAGACCATATAACCATTTGCACTTATTCTAATTGAAATTAGGCCTGATAAAGACACTTTTGCTGTGCATATTCTTACTGCTGCCTGCCAGGTGCACTCCTGTTGGGGCATCCCATTCTGTGACTACAGCAGCCTCTATTTAAGACCATATAACCATTTGCACTTAATCTAATTGAAATTAGGCCTGATAAAGACACTTTTGCTGTGCATATTCTTACTGCTGCCTGCCAGGTGCACTCCTGTTGGGGCATCCCATTCTGTGACTACACCAGCCTCTATTTAAGACCATATAACCATTTGCACTTATTCTAATTGAAATTAGGCCTGATAAAGACACTTTTGCTGTGCATAGCACTACTGGTCCCTGCCAGGTGCACTCCTTTTTGGGGCATCCCATTCTGTGACTACAGCAGCCTCTATTTAAGACCATATAACCATTTGCACTTATTCTAATTGAAATTAGGCCTGATAAAGACACTTTTGCTGTGCATATTCTTACTGCTGCCTGCCAGGTGCACTCCTGTTGGGGCATCCCATTCTGTGACTACACCAGCCTCTATTTAAGACCATATAACCATTTGCACTTATTCTAATTGAAATTAGGCCTGATGAAGACACTTTTGCTGTGCATATTCTTACTGCTGCCTGCCAGGTGCACTCCTTTTTGGGGCATCCCATTCTGTGACTACAGCAGCCTCTATTTAAGACCATATAACCATTTGCACTTATTCTAATTGAAATTAGGCCTGATAAAGACACTTTTGCTGTGCATATTCTTACTGCTGCCTGCCAGGTGCACTCCTGTTGGGGCATCCCATTCTGTGACTACAGCAGCCTCTATTTAAGACCATATAACCATTTGCACTTATTCTAATTGAAATTAGGCCTGATAAAGACACTTTTGCTGTGCATATTCTTACTGCTGCCTGCCAGGTGCACTCCTGTTGGGGCATCCCATTCTGTGACTACAGCAGCCTCTATTTAAGACCATATAACCATTTGCACTTATTCTAATTGAAATTAGGCCTGATAAAGACACTTTTGCTGTGCATATTCTTACTGCTGCCTGCCAGGTGCACTCCTGTTGGGGCATCCCATTCTGTGACTACAGCAGCCTCTATTTAAGACCATATAACCATTTGCACTTATTCTAATTGAAATTAGGCCTGATAAAGACACTTTTGCTGTGCATATTCTTACTGCTGCCTGCCAGGTGCACTCCTTTTTGGGGCATCCCATTCTGTGACTACAGCAGCCTCTATTTAAGACCATATAACCATTTGCACTTATTCTAATTGAAATTAGGCCTGATAAAGACACTTTTGCTGTGCATATTCTTACTGCTGCCTGCCAGGTGCACTCCTGGTGGGGCATCCCATTCTGTGACTACACCAGCCTCTATTTAAGACCATATAACCATTTGCACTTATTCTAATTGAAATTAGGCCTGATAAAGACACTTTTGCTGTGCATAGCACTACTGGTCCCTGCCAGGTGCACTCCTTTTTGGGGCATCCCATTCTGTGACTACACCAGCCTCTATTTAAGACCATATAACCATTTGCACTTATTCTAATTGAAATTAGGCCTGATAAAGACACTTTTGCTGTGCATATTCTTACTGCTGCCTGCCAGGTGCACTCCTGTTGGGGCATCCCATTCTGTGACTACAGCAGCCTCTATTTAAGACCATATAACCATTTGCACTTATTCTAATTGAAATTAGGCCTGATAAAGACACTTTTGCTGTGCATATTCTTACTGCTGCCTGCCAGGTGCACTCCTTTTTGGGGCATCCCATTCTGTGACTACAGCAGCCTCTATTTAAGACCATATAACCATTTGCACTTATTCTAATTGAAATTAGGCCTGATAAAGACACTTTTGCTTTGCATATTCTTACTGCTGCCTGCCAGGTGCACTCCTGTTGGGGCATCCCATTCTGTGACTACAGCAGCCTCTATTTAAGACCATATAACCATTTGCACTTATTCTAATTGAAATTAGGCCTGATAAAGACACTTTTGCTGTGCATATTCTTACTGCTGCCTGCCAGGTGCACTCCTGTTGGGGCATCCCATTCTGTGACTACACCAGCCTCTATTTAAGACCATATAACCATTTGCACTTATTCTAATTGAAATTAGGCCTGATAAAGACACTTTTGCTGTGCATATTCTTACTGCTGCCTGCCAGGTGCACTCCTGTTGGGGCATCCCATTCTGTGACTACACCAGCCTCTATTTAAGACCATATAACCATTTGCACTTATTCTAATTGAAATTAGGCCTGATAAAGACACTTTTGCTGTGCATATTCTTACTGCTGCCTGCCAGGTGCACTCCTGTTGGGGCATCCCATTCTGTGACTACACCAGCCTCTATTTAAGACCATATAACCATTTGCACTTATTCTAATTGAAATTAGGCCTGATAAAGACACTTTTGCTGTGCATAGCACTACTGGTCCCTGCCAGGTGCACTCCTTTTTGGGGCATCCCATTCTGTGACTACAGCAGCCTCTATTTAAGACCATATAACCATTTGCACTTATTCTAATTGAAATTAGGCCTGATAAACACACTTTTGCTGTGCATATTCTTACTGCTGCCTGCCAGGTGCACTCCTGTTGGGGCATCCCATTCTGTGACTACACCAGCCTCTATTTAAGACCATATAACCATTTGCACTTATTCTAATTGAAATTAGGCCTGATAAAGACACTTTTGCTGTGCATATTCTTACTGCTGCCTGCCAGGTGCACTCCTTTTTGGGGCATCCCATTCTGTGACTACACCAGCCTCTATTTAAGACCATATAACCATTTGCACTTATTCTAATTGAAATTAGGCCTGATAAAGACACTTTTGCTGTGCATATTCTTACTGCTGCCTGCCAGGTGCACTCCTTTTTGGGGCATCCCATTCTGTGACTACAGCAGCCTCTATTTAAGACCATATAACCATTTGCACTTATTCTAAATGAAATTAGGCCTGATAAAGACACTTTTGCTGTGCATATTCTTACTGCTGCCTGCCAGGTGCACTCCTGTTGGGGCCTCCCCTTCTGTGACTACACCAACCTCTATTTAAGACCATATAACCATTTGCACTTATTCTAATTGAAATTAGGCCTGATAAAGACACTTTTGCTGTGCATAGCACTACTGGTCCCTGCCAGGTGCACTCCTTTTTGGGGCATCCCATTCTGTGACTACAGCAGCCTCTATTTAAGACCATATAACCATTTGCACTTATTCTAATTGAAATTAGGCCTGATAAAGACACTTTTGCTGTGCATATTCTTACTGCTGCCTGCCAGGTGCACTCCTGTTGGGGCATCCCATTCTGTGACTACACCAGCCTCTATTTAAGACCATATAACCATTTGCACCTATTCTAATTGAAATTAGGCCTGATAAAGACACTTTTGCTGTGCATATTCTTACTGCTGCCTGCCAGGTGCACTCCTTTTTGGGGCATCCCATTCTGTGACTACAGCAGCCTCTATTTAAGACCATATAACCATTTGCACTTATTCTAATTGAAATTAGGCCTGATAAAGACACTTTTGCTGTGCATATTCTTACTGCTGCCTGCCAGGTGCACTCCTGTTGGGGCATCCCATTCTGTGACTACACCAGCCTCTATTTAAGACCATATAACCATTTGCACTTATTCTAATTGAAATTAGGCCTGATAAAGACACTTTTGCTGTGCATATTCTTACTGCTGCTTGCCAGGTGCACTCCTGTTGGGGCATCCCATTCTGTGACTACAGCAGCCTCTATTTAAGACCATATAACCATTTGCACTTATTCTAAATGAAATTAGGCCTGATAAAGACACTTTTGCTGTGCATATTCTTACTGCTGCCTGCCAGGTGCACTCCTGTTGGGGCATCCCATTCTGTGACTACAGCAGCCTCTATTTAAGACTATATAACCATTTGCACTTATTCTAATTGAAATTAGGCCTGATAAAGACACTTTTGCTGTGCATATTCTTACTGCTGCCTGCCAGGTGCACTCCTGTTGGGGCATCCCATTCTGTGACTACAGCAGCCTCTATTTAAGACCATATAACCATTTGCACTTATTCTAATTGAAATTAGGCCTGATAAAGACACTTTTGCTGTGCATATTCTTACTGCTGCCTGCCAGGTGCACTCCTGTTGGGGCATCCCATTCTGTGACTACACCAGCCTCTATTTAAGACCATATAACCATTTGCACTTATTCTAATTGAAATTAGGCCTGATAAAGACACTTTTGCTGTGCATATTCTTACTGCTGCCTGCCAGGTGCACTCCTTTTTGGGGCATCCCATTCTGTGACTACAGCAGCCTCTATTTAAGACCATATAACCATTTGCACTTATTCTAATTGAAATTAGGCCTGATAAAGACACTTTTGCTGTGCATATTCTTACTGCTGCCTGCCAGGTGCACTCCTGTTGGGGCATCCCATTCTGTGACTACAGCAGCCTCTATTTAAGACCATATAACCATTTGCACTTATTCTAATTGAAATTAGGCCTGATAAAGACACTTTTGCTGTTCATAGCACTACTGGTTCCTGCCAGGTGCACTCCTTTTTGGGGCATCCCATTCTGTGACTACAGCAGCCTCTATTTAAGACCATATAACCATTTGCACTTATTCTAATTGAAATTAGGCCTGATAAAGACACTTTTGCTGTGCATATTCTTACTGCTGCCTGCCAGGTGCACTCCTTTTTGGGGCATCCCATTCTGTGACTACACCAGCCTCTATTTAAGACCATATAACCATTTGCACTTATTCTAATTGAAATTAGGCCTGATAAAGACACTTTTGCTGTGCATATTCTTACTGCTGCCTGCCAGGTGCACTCCTGTTGGGGCATCCCATTCTGTGACTACACCAGCCTCTATTTAAGACCATAACCATTTGCACTTATTCTAATTGAAATTAGGCCAGATATAGACACTTTTGCTGTGCATAGACTTTCTGCTGCCTGCCAGGTGCACTCCTGTTGGGGCATCCCATTCTGTAACATACCTTACCCCTCTTTATTTACACTAAGCAGCTCTCTTATTTACACTAAGCAGGCCTGTTGGAGGCTGAGTGTTACTGCTCACTTTTGGTGTGCATTATATTCTGTTTCATATAGACCCACCGCTGCCTGGGGGTTCTTAAAATATCACCTACTACCACGCCAGTTAGACTATGTCGGGCAGACAAGTGCCTGGAAGTGAAAAGAGGAGTGGCAGAGGCCAAGATTCCGCAGGCAGAGCTCGCATCAGACTGGGGGCCAGTAGCAGCAGGAGTCGCGCTGAGAGACCTAATCTGCCAGTATCTGCTAGCGGTCGGGTCTCCACCAGTAACGCATCTGCCGTGGTAGATTGGTTGACGCGCTCATCAACAACATCATCACAACTTACGTCTGAGACCCCCAGTCTAGGGTCGGTAGGTTCCTCTGACACAACCCTGAGTTGGCATGCCCCGAGACCAGTCCCTGTCCTCCCATTGCCTCTGTCCTACGCCGTTCCCTCCCCCAGCGACGTATCCTATGCTTTGGGTTCAGCTCCACTCTTTAGTGAGGAGGACCATCAGATAGAGGACAGTCAGCAGCTACTGCCCAGCCAAGAAATGGAGGTGGCTTCTCTAGCTAGGCAGACAAATAGTGATGTGGACAGTGTTGTGGGTGCTGCGAGCGTTCCAGCTCCTGCGCCAGACACTGTTGACGAATCCATGAACATCAGTGACGTACAGCCACAACTCGGTGATAATGATGATGACGATGAAGCCGATCACACTTGGGAGCCGGGTGATGAAGGGGCTTCATCGTCATCATCAGGAGAAGAGGGGCGCAGGTTGCCCCGGAGTCAGCAGCTGAGGCAGCAAGGTGGTAGCAGTCAGCATGGGGGCACAATTCCAAAGGCTGGAGCCGGCCGGGGCCGGGGTAGAGCACCTGCTGTGCGGCAGTCTACCTTATTGGGAGGTAGTGGAGCAGGGGTTCCTGGAGTTGGCAACAGCAGCAGTGAATCAGTGAGGCCAGGGGGTGGGAAAAGTAGCTACTCGGCAGTGTGGCAGTTTTTCCTGAAGCATGCGCAGGAGGGTAACATGGCCACATGCAAGATATATAGGCAAAAGGTGAAGCGTGGCCAGGGTCCAAGTGTTGGCACCACGGCCCTGCGTCAACATATGATGCGTCACCATAAAGCGACCTGGGAGAACCGAGGCTCCCAAGGGGTGGTCCAGTCTGCTTCCTCACCAAGTGAGCTCCCAATTTCTGCCAGCCAAGGCTCCAGCACCTCAGCCGAAGGCAGCTGTGCATCATACCCATCCTCTGTCGCTCCTGCTCCTCCTCCTCCTCCTCCAAGTCATGCATCCCGCCAGCAATCCATCAGCAAAGCCATGTCCAAGAGACAGCAGTATGCGCCCACTCATCCTACGGCGCAGAAGCTGAATGTGCTCCTGTCCAAGTTGCTGGTGCTGCAGTCGCTCCCTTTTCAGGTGGTGGAATCTGCACCTTTCAGAGAACTGATGGCTTGTGCCGAGCTGAGGTGGAGAGTCCCAAGCCGTCATTTCTTTGCCAAGAAGGCAGTACCAGCGCTGCACACTTTTGTTGAACAGAAGGTGGGCCAGTCCTTGAGCCTGTCGGTGTGTAGCAAAGTGCATGGCAGCGCCGACATCTGGAGCTGTAACTACGGTCAGGGACAGTACATGTCGTTTACGGCCCACTGGGTGAATGTGGTCCCTTTGCAGCAGCAGCAGCAACTTGGACAAGTCACGCCGCTTCGGCCTCTGCGCTCCCTGCCCGTTGGGCCTGTGACACCGTGCGACTCGGCCTCCTCATCCTCCGCCATCTCCTCACCCTCCACTGTAGGCTCAAGTCTCAGTGCCCCTCCAGTCTACCATGTGTGCAGGGCACGGAGGTGTCACGCAGTGCTTCACATGGTTTGTCTTGGCGAACGGAGTCACACAGGGGAGGAACTGCTTAAATGTATTCATCAGGAAATCCAAACATGGCTTACTCCAAGAAAACTTAAAATGGGAATCATGGTTACCGACAATGGGAAGAACATTTTGTCTGCGCTGCGCCAAGGAAGCCTGACCCATGCCCCCTGCATGGCTCACGTCTTCAATCTGGTTGTCAAGCGGTTTCTGAAGTGTTCCCCCCATCTGCAAGACATCCTAACAACTTCAAGGAAACTTTGCATGCACTTCAGCCACTCATACACCGCCAAACACACCCTTCTTGAGCTACAGCGTCAGAATGGTATCCCCCAACATAGTCTGATTTGCGATGTTTCCACCCGTTGGAATTCCACCCTTCACATGTTGGACCGATTATATGAACAGAGAAAAGCCATCACGGATTTCCTGATGATCCAAGCAGATAGGGGGACTCCCCTGTGTAACTTCAATGTCAACCAGTGGCAGCTCATACGTGACACCTGTCGTTTGCTCAGGCCCTTTGAGGAAGCCACTTTATTTGTCAGTCGGCAGGATTACGGGATGAACGACGTGATTCCACTGCTTCATGTACTACAGCACATGTTGGAAACCATGGCTGGTCAGGGCACTGGAGACATGGCGTTTACATCTTACGGCCACATGAGCCCCGTTGGAGCTGAACTGGAGGAGGAGGAGGAAGAGGAGGAGGAGGAGTTGCCCAGCGAAACACAGTTTAGGCTTGGCGAAATGGCTGGTTTATCTAGTCAGCGGACAGGAGAGGAGGAGCAGGAGCAGCCAGAGGAGCTAGAGGTTTTTGAGGAAGGCGAGACAGAGGACCCGGGCACACCGTGGCAGTATGCAGTGGAGATGGAGACAGGTAGTCCATCCGAGTCACTTGCGCAAATGGCACGAAGCATGCTCACGTGCTTGCGTAGTGACCCCAGAATTGTTTCCATCTGTCGGCGGGATGACTTCTGGCTGTCCACCTTATTGGACCCTCGCTTCCGGCACAAAATGGGGGCATTTTTTAAACCCACCGAGAGGGAGGACAAACTGAACTACTACAAAGACATTCTACGTAGGCAGTTGGCCGATGCCTATCTGCGCCATGGTCCATACTCTCGCAGGTCTGACTCGAGGGGACCTCTGCGCTCACCTTCCACTGCCATGGCCGCTGGGGGGGTTGGCAGGAGCAGCAGCAGCAGCTCCATCAGCAGCAGCAGCCTCAGTCTTCAGTCGCTAATGAGTAGCTTTCTACACCCGCATAGTGAGGCTACTCATGAGCAGCAGGAAGACCTGGAGCAGGACCTGAACCAGCAGGTCATGTCATACTTTGACATGACCATGCCAACACACCTTGAGGATCTGCTGGACTTCTGGGCAGCCAAACTTGATTTGTGGCCGCAACTAGCAGAGTTTGCCCTGGAAAAGCTGTCCTGCCCGGCAAGTAGCGTGCCATCTGAGCGGGTGTTTAGTGCGGCGGGGGCCATATTTACGGCGAGGAGAACTCGTCTGTCAACTAAAAATGTGGAGAGACTCACCTTTGTCAAAATGAATCAGGGATGGATCAGCCAGGATTTCCACCCACCAATGCCTGATGCATGCGACTAGATTCAGCATGGTGCCACGTTTTACACTTTCCAAATGGTGCAAAACATATTTATGTCTTTAGGCCAATTTTTGGGCTCCTGCTGATGTCAACTCCAGGGTGTGAATCATCCAATTTTTGGGATCCTGAAGCCAACTCCAGTGTATATTTGGACTCCTGCTGCTGCTGCTGCTGCCAACTCCAGGGTGTGAATCATCCAATTTTTGGGCTCCTGAAGCCAACCCCAGTGTCTCTTTAAAGTAATATTTGGGCTCCTGCTGCTGCTGCTGCCAACTCCAGGGTGTGATTCATCCAATTTTTGGGCTCCTGAAGCCAACTCCAGTGTCTCTTTAAAGTAATGTTTGGGCTCCTGCTGCTGCTGCTGCTGCCAACTCCAGGGTGTGATTCATCCAATTTTTGGCCTCCTGAAGCCAACCCCAGTGTCTCTTTAAAGTAATATTTGGGCTGCTCCTGCTGCTGCTGCCAACTCCAGGGTGTGAATCATCCAATTTTTGGGCTCCTGAAGCCAACTCCAGTGTCTCTTTAAAGTAATATTTGGGCTCCTGCTGCTGCTTGCAACTCCAGGGTGTGATTCATCCAATTTTTGGGCTCCTGAAGCCAACCCCAGGGTCTCTTTAAAGTAATGTTTGGGCTCCTGCTGCTGCTGCCAACTCCAGGGTGTGATTCATCCAATTTTTGGGCTCCCGAAGCCAACCCCAGTGTCTCTTTAAAGTAATATTTGGGCTCCTGCTGCTGCTTGCAACTCCAGGGTGTGATTCATCCAATTTTTGGGCTCCTGAAGCCAACCCCAGTGTCTCTTTCAGCCAATGTTTGGGCTCCTGCTGCTGCTGCTGCCAACTCCAGGGTGTGATTCATCCAATTTTTGGCCTCCTGAAGCCAACCCCAGTGTCTCTTTAAAGTAATATTTGGGCTGCTCCTGCTGCTGCTGCAAACTCCAGGGTGTGAATCATCCAATTTTTGGCCTCCTGAAGCCAACTCCAGTGTCTCTTTAAAGTAATATTTGGGCTCCTGCTGCTGCCAACTCCAGTGTGTGATTCATCCAATTTTTGGGCTCCTGAAGCAAACCCCAGGGTCTCTTTAAAGTAATATTTGGGCTCCTGCTGCTGCTGCTGCTGCTGTCAACTCCTGCCAACTCCAGGGTGTGATTCATCCAATTTTTGGGCTCCTGAAGCCAACTCCAGTGTATATTTGGGCTGCTCCTGCTGCTGCTGCCAACTCCAGGGTGTGATTCATCCAATTTTTGGGCTCCTGAAGCCAACTCCAGTGTCTCTTTAAAGTAATATTTGGGCTCCTGCTGCTGCTTGCAACTCCAGGGTGTGATTCATCCAATTTTTGGCCTCCTGAAGCCAACCCCAGTGTCTCTTTAAAGTAATATTTGGGCTGCTCCTGCTGCTGCTGCCAACTCCAGGGTGTGAATCATCCAATTTTTGGGCTCCTGAAGCCAACTCCAGTGTCTCTTTAAAGTAATATTTGGGCTCCTGCTGCTGCTTGCAACTCCAGGGTGTGATTCATCCAATTTTTGGGCTCCTGAAGCCAACCCCAGTGTCTCTTTCAGCCAATGTTTGGGCTCCTGCTGCTGCTGCTGCCAACTCCAGGGTGTGATTCATCCAATTTTTGGCCTCCTGAAGCCAACCCCAGTGTCTCTTTAAAGTAATATTTGGGCTGCTCCTGCTGCTGCTGCCAACTCCAGAGTGTGAATCATCCAATTTCTGGGCTCCTGAAACCAACTCCAGTGTCTCTTTAAAGTAATATTTTGCTCTCCTGCTGCTGCTTGAAACTCCAGGGTGTGATTCATCCAATTTTTGGGCTCCTGAAGCCAACCCCAGTGTCTCTTTCAGCCAATGTTTGGGCTCCTGCTGCTGCTGCTGCCAACTCCAGGGTGTGATTCATCCAATTTTTGGCCTCCTGAAGCCAACCCCAGTGTCTCTTTCAGCCAATGTTTTGGCTCCTGCTGCTGCTGCCAACTCCAGGGTGTGATTCATCCAATTTTTGGCCTCCTGAAGCTAACCCCAGTGTCTCTTTAAAGTAATATTTGGGCTGCTCCTGCTGCTGCTGCCAACTCCAGGGTGTGAATCATCCAATTTTTGGGCTCCTGATGCCAACTCCAGTGTCTCTTTAAAGTAATATTTGGGCTCCTGCTGCTGCTTGCAACTCCAGGGTGTGATTCATCCAATTTTTGGGCTCCTGAAGCCAACCCCAGTGTCTCTTTCAGCCAATGTTTGGGCTCCTGCTGCTGCTGCTGCCAACTCCAGGTTGTGATTCATCCAATTTTTGGCCTCCTGAAGCCAACCCCAGTGTCTCTTTAAAGTAATTTTTGGGCTGCTCCTGCTGCTGCTGCCAACTCCAGGGAGTGATTCAGACAATTTTTGGGCTCCTGAAGCCAACCCCAGTGTCTCTTTAAAGTAATGTTTGGGCTGCTCCTGCTGCTGCTGCCAACTCCAGGGTGTGAATCATCCAATTTTTGGGCTCCTGAAGCCAACCCCAGTGTCTCTTTAAAGTAATATTTGGGCTCCTGCTGCTGCTGCTGCCAACTCCAGTGTGTGATTCATCCAATTTTTGGGCTCCTGAAGCCAACCCCAGGGTCTCTTTAAAGTAATATTTGGGCTCCTGCTGCTGCTGCTGCTGCCAACTCCTGCCAACTCCAGGGTGTGATTCATCCAATTTTTGGGCTCCCGAAGCCAACTCCAGTGTATATTTGGGCTGCTCCTGCTGCTGCTGCCAACTCCAGGGTGTGATTCATCCAATTTTTGGGCTCCTGAAGCCAACTCCAGTGTCTCTTTAAAGTAATGTTTGGGCTCCTGCTGCTGCTGCTGCTGCCAACTCCAGGGTGTGATTCATCCAATTTTTGGGCTCCTGAAGCCAACTCCAGTGTCTCTTTAAAGTAATATTTGGGCTCCTGCTGCTGCTTGCAACTCCAGGGTGTGATTCATCCAATTTTTGGGCTCCTGAAGCCAACCCCAGTGTCTCTTTAAAGTAATGTTTGGGCTCCTGCTGCTGCTGCCAACTCCAGGGTGTGAATCATCCAATTTTTGGGCTCCTGAAGCCAACTCCAGTGTCTCTTTAAAGTAATATTTGGGCTCCTGCTGCTGCTGCCAACTCCAGGGCGTGATTCATCCAATTTTGGGCTCCTGAAGCCAACTCCAGTGTCTCTTTCAAGTAATGTTTGGGCTCCTGCTGCTGCTGCCAACTCCAGGGTGTGAATCATCCAATTTTTGGGCTCCTGAAGCCAACCCCAGTGTCTCTTTAAAGTAATATTTGGGCTCCTGCTGCTGCCAACTCCAGGGTGTGATTCATCCAATTTTTGGGCTCCTGAAGCCAACTCCAGTGTCTCTTTAAAGCAATGTTTGGGCTCCTGCTGCTGCTGCCAACTCCAGGGTGTGATTCATCCAATTTTTGGGCTCCTGAAGCCAACTCCAGTGTCTCTTTAAAGTAATATTTGGGCTCCTGCTGCTGCTTGCAACTCCAGGGTGTGATTCATCCAATTTTTGGGCTCCTGAAGCCAACCCCAGTGTCTCTTTAAAGTAATGTTTGGGCTCCTGCTGCTGCTGCCAACTCCAGGGTGTGAATCATCCAATTTTTGGGCTCCTGAAGCCAACCCCAGTGTCTCTTTAAAGTAATATTTGGGCTCCTGCTGCTGCTGCTGCCAACTCCAGTGTGTGATTCATCCAATTTTTGGGCTCCTGAAGCCAACCCCAGGGTCTCTTTAAAGTAATATTTGGGCTCCTGCTGCTGCTGCTGTCAACTCCTGCCAACTCCAGGGTGTGATTCATCCAATTTTTGGGCTCCTGAAGCCAACTCCAGTGTCTCTTTAAAGTAATATTTGGACTCCTGCTGCTGCTGCTGCCAACTCCAGTGTGTGATTCATCCAATTTTTGGGCTCCTGAAGCCAACCCCAGGGTCTCTTTAAAGTAATATTTGGGCTCCTGCTGCTGCTGCTGTCAATTCCTGCCAACTCCAGGGTGTGATTCATCCAATTTTTGGGCTCCTGAAGCCAACTCCAGTGTCTCTTTAAAGAAATATTTGGGCTGCTCCTGCTGCTGCTGCCAACTCCAGGGTGTGATTCATCCAATTTTTGGGCTCCTGAAGCCAACCCCAGTGTCTCTTTAAAGTAATATTTGGGCTCCTGCTGCTGCTGCTCACAGGCCAAAAGATGGATGACCTGGTACAGCAGGTACAAGCTATGGCTACGGCGATAAACCAGCTCGCTCAAAGAGTGGCCACTCAGGAAACTCGTCAGTTACCGGCATCCTCTGTACCACCTCATATCTCAGAACCAAAGATCCCATTGCCTGAAAAGTTTTTTGGAGAACGAGTTAAATTTTCTAATTTTAAGAATGCCTGTGAACTGTATTTCAAGCTGAGACCCATCTCCTCAGGCACTGAGTCCCAACGAGTAGGCCTAGTCATTTCTCTGCTTCAAGGAGACCCGCAGTCTTGGGCCTTTAGTTTACCATCTCATGATTCTGCCCTACAATCCGTTACAGCATTCTTTAATGCCATGGGCGTTTTATATGCTGATCCTGATCAACAATCTACGGCAGAGAATAGGCTTCGGGCCTTAAGACAAGGACGGAATTCGGCTGAAGATTATAGTGCTGAATTCCGCCGCTGGGCCATCGAATCGAGGTGGAATGATCCCGCTCTGTGTAGTCAGTTCAGGGTGGGGCTGTCGGATAGCATCAAGGATGCTTTGGTCAACTTTCCTCCACCAGCAGACCTCGACCAATTTATGCAGGTCTCCATTAAAATAGGCAGGCGTCTTAGAGAGAGGGCTAGGGAGAGAACCAGGGCTCCCACGTCCTTCAGGTCCTTCCAGACTCCTAGTTCCCCGGCTACCCATGGGGAAAATACCTCATCTCCTTCCCAGGAAGAACCCATGCAATTAGGGAGAACCCGGTTATCCCAAGAGGAAAAGCAGCGTAGGCGGGCCAAGGGGTTATGCCTATATTGTGGGAACTCGGGACATTTCGCAGGGTCCTGTCCCAACAAGGGGAGACCGGCGGAAAACTTCCGCACCCAGACCAGGTAGAGGGTACTGATCTGGGTGAGTCAGTTTGCAACTCTCGCCAAAATAAAATGTTAGTGCCCATTGACCTGTCTTGGGGTTCTTCCAAGCAATCAGTTTCCGCCTTTATCGACAGCGGTGCGGCGGGAAACTTTCTGGACAAGAGTATGATCTCCCTTTTAGATATCCCTTTAGTTCCTCTTGAAAGATCTCTACAAGTTTTGGCCATCAATGGGAAGGTCATCCAGGGGGGACCTATAACCACCAAGACCCCACCTCTTCGGTTAATTGTTGGCTCTTCCCACTCTGAATTCTTAGAATTTTTCATCTTCGACTGTCCTGAGACTCCGGTGGTTTTGGGATACCCCTGGTTACAACTCCACAACCCGGTGTTAGATTGGCGGGTTGGAGAATTGATCAAGTGGAGTGACCACTGTAAAAACCACTGCTTTACTACAGGTCTTAGAAGTGTGCAAGTTTTACCTCAGGGATTACCTCAACCTTACGCAGACTGGGTTGATGTCTTCTCTGAACGATCTGCGGATACCCTTCCTCCACATCGGTCTTATGACTGCCCTATTGACTTGCTTCCTGGCACGATTCCCCCGAGGGGAAAAATTTATAATCTTACTCTGCCCGAAGAGCAAGCAATGAGGGAGTACATCACCGAAAATTTAAAGAAGGGATTTATTCGCCCCTCTACCTCACCTGCCGGGGCTGGATTCTTTTTTGTAGAGAAAAAAGATGGCGGCCTGAGACCATGCATAGATTATCGAGCCTTGAATAAGATCACTGTTAAGAACCGATACCCCTTGCCCTTGATCGGGGATCTGTTCAATCAAGTCACAGGCTCCCAAATTTTTTCCAAGTTGGATTTAAGAGGGGCTTACAATCTGATTCGCATCCGACAGGGGGATGAGTGGAAAACCGCATTTAATGTGAAAGACGGCCATTACGAGTACCTGGTCATGCCTTTTGGTCTTTGTAACGCGCCAGCCGTTTTTCAAGATTTTGTTAACGATATATTCAGAGAGTATCTCGGTAGATTTGTGGTCATATACTTAGACGATATTCTCATTTTTTCTAATTCCTTGTTGGAGCATAGACGTCATGTTAAGTTGGTACTACAGAAATTAAGAGAAAACAACTTATTTGCTAAACTTTCTAAATGCGTGTTTGAAGTCACCACAGTTCCTTTCTTAGGGTATATTATTACCAACCAGGGTTTAGAGATGGACGCGGGGAAAGTTTCGGCGGTTCAGGATTGGGTTCAACCCAAGACCTTAAAAGAATTGCAGCGTTTTCTAGGTTTTGCTAATTTTTATCGGCGATTCATCAAAGGCTTCTCTCATGTTGTTGCACCTCTTACCAATCTTACCCGCAAGGGGGCCTTCACTGCTAACTGGTCTCCCTCTGTCTGTGAGGCCTTCCTGACTTTGAAACGGGCCTTCACGTCGGCACCAGTGTTAATTCACCCAGACATTCGTAAGGCCTTCATTGTTGAGGTGGACGCTTCAGAGCTGGGAGTGGGTGCAGTTTTGTCGCAATATTCTGGTAACCCTGAGCGTCTTCATCCATGCGCTTATTTTTCACGTAAATTCAGTACCGCGGAGCAAAATTATGATGTCGGTAATAGGGAACTATTAGCTATTAAACTGGCTTTTGATGAATGGTGACACTGGCTGGAGGGTTCATTACATCCTATAACTGTGTATACCGATCACAAAAATCTTGAATACATTGGGTCTGCCAAGAGATTGAACTCTCGTCAAGCACGTTGGGCATTATTCTTCTCGCGTTTTAATTTTATTATTACTTTTAAGCCGGGTGTAAAAAATACCAAAGCGGATGCCCTATCTCGCATGTTCGGTGAATGTAAGGATCGGGGTGATACGGGTGACCCGATTCTACCTATGGGTTGTGTGGTCGGGGCATTACTTCCTGATCTCTCTAACACCTTGGCGCCGTTTCAAGACCAATCTCCTAGTGATGTTCCCTTGGGATGCCAGTTTGTACCGCCACATTTGCGTTCGGATGTAATTCGCGAATTTCACGATGCTAAAACTGCTGGTCATGTGGGTAACCGAAAAACCTTTTTGCTTGCCCGTCGCCATGTATGGTGGCCAACCATGAGACGCGATATTACTGCCTTTATCGACGCTTGTGCTGTTTGTGCTCGAAGTAAAGGGGTTCACAAGGCTCCCAGTGGCAGTTTGGTTCCTCTTGAAATCCCTACTGAACCTTGGACTCATATTTCTATGGATTTTATTGTAGATTTGCCGTTATCACACGGGAATACTGTCATTTGGGTGGTCGTAGATCGTTTCAGTAAGATGGCACACTTCATTCCTTTGGCTAAACTTCCTTCTGCACCAGAGCTTTCTCGATTATTTACTTCACACATTTTTCGTATTCATGGTATTCCGTCCAATATAGTCTCTGATCGGGGCGTCCAATTTACTTCCCGTTTTTGGAAACATTTCTGTTCGCGGCTGGGTATACAGATCTCTCTTTCGTCTGCCTACCATCCCCAATCCAATGGGCAGACGGAAAGAACTAATCAAACCTTGGAACAGTACTTAAGGTGTTATGTCTCTGATGCCCAAGAACAATGGGCAGAATTTATTGATTTCGCCGAATTTGCTTACAATAATGCGCCTAGTGAGAGTACCAAGATATCGCCTTTTTATTGTAATTTAGGAAAAAATCCTAGAGCTTCTTCCCTTTCAGGGTCACCTTCCAACTTGCCGGCGTTGGAGGAGTGGCTTCAAGAACGGAAGAATATCTGGACACATGTTCAGGAAATTCTTAAAACCACCAGTTTAAGGTATAAGAAATTTGCTGATCGTCGTAGATCACGGGAACCTACTCTTCAAGTAGGCGATCTAGTTTGGGTCTCCACCAAAAATATTGCGCTCCGTCAACCTTCTAGCAAATTGGGTCCTAAATTCATTGGCCCTTTTCCGATAATCAAGAAGTTGAATAATGTGTCGTTTAAAGTTCAACTACCGCCGACTATGAAAATACCTAACTCTTTCCATGTTTCGTTGTTAAAACCAGCTAAGAACATTCCTCTTGCTGGTCCTTCGCCGATTCTCGTTGATAATGAGCCAGAATACGAAGTGAATAAAATCCTTGATTCACGTAAGATTCGTAATTCTTTACAGTATTTGGTGGACTGGGTTGGCTATGGTCCAGAAGAAAGATGCTGGGTGGCTGCGAGGGATGTTCATGCCAAAGCTCTGGTACGGAAATTCCACCGTGATAATCCGGAGAAACCGGGTGAGGGTCCGGAGGCCCCTCGTGAAGGGGGGGGTAGTGTCACAAATTGGCACTTACCTGGGCCCCGGTCCAGCATTGTCGGCGGCCGGCCGGTCCCAGCAGCTCCTGCCCGGCGGCCACGCCGTGCGGCGTCTGCTCGGGCGGCGCCGAGCACGGCCGCTCTCCCTCCTCGCGCGCGCGTCATCGGCTCACGTGTGCGCGCGCGAGCCCGAGACTTGTTTTCCCTCCGGCGGCGCTGTGCTCAGCGCGCCCGCCGGAGGTTGTAGATTTAGCCAGGGGGCACTGGCACGCCCCCTGGTTCGGATCTAAGGGCCAATGAGCCCTAGGTTTCTGTGGGGCTTACGCCCCCCTCTCTGTCTCTCCCTATAAAAGCAATTCCCCCTCAGTTGGGAATTGCCTGTGATAGTGCCTTGTACCCTGTTAGCAGCTTGTCTCTAGTGTTTATTCTGAACTCCCGTTGCCGACCACCGCCTGTCTTGACTATCCTCGATCCGTGTTCCTGTTGCCGACCTTCGCCTGTGTTTGACCATCCCCGATCTGATCTCCTGTTGCCGACCTCTGCTTGATCCTCGACCACGTCTTGTCCAATCCTTTGTACCGCTGCCATTTCTGAACTTCCGTTGCTGACCCTAAGCCTGTTTGGACTTCCGTTATACGCTCAGCAATTGGGCTTCTCAGCACCACTTCCAGCCATGGGTTCTCCAGGCCTCTGAACAGTAAGACTCCAATCTTTGAGCCATTGAAGTCCTGGGGGCAACCGATCCCGGGCAGGCGTGCTCTGCGTCCCGGCAAGCGGGGGCTCCTATAGGTGAAGCTGGCTGCGGAGATTGGGGGTTGAGGTCTTACCGAGAGGGCTGGAGTTATCTAAGTGGATTGCTGCAGTACCCAGAGCGTGACACTCCCTTAGGGTTTGTAGTATTTCTGTCTCACCCCCTTCTTGCTCAAAACAAACTCGAATATTGTCCACATAAATGAGCACGTAGATCTATCTATCCATCTATCTGCTTTACTGCTCTGAATATCCTCATGTGTAAGCACTTCATTTATTCTCATATTCCATGCTCCGGTGGCTTGCTTTAGATCATATATACTCCTCTGAAGTTTGCATACTAGGTCTAGCCTTTAGTCATCTTTGAATCCTGGTGGTTGTTCCACATAGATGTTTTCTGATAACTCACCATGTAGAAACACTGTTTTCACATCAAAGTGTTTCACTTGCATTTTCCTTGTGGGGGCTTATGCCAGCAAAGTCCTTATTGTAGCATGTTTGGTACTGGAGCAAAAGTCTCATCATAGTCCTCATCATTTTTTTGAGAATATCCCTTGGCTATGGATCCATTTGCAAAGGATTTCTTCCAGGTGGTAGTGTTGTAATTTTTTCTCTTTCTTTGCAGCCTTTATGCATTTACCAGCTTCCCCTTCTGGAAGCTGAGATATATCTTCCCACGTTGCAGGTTCATTAGTACTGGCAGTGCTTGTCTTGTATGAGAGATGTACAGGTGGTTTACCTTTGTTTTCTCTTGCTGAGTGTCTTGGTTCTGTGCCTCAGCTTGCTTGTGTCTGCTCTTCAGTACAGGTAGGTTCTGCGCTCACCTCAGCTGTTTGTTCAGAATTTACAGATGATGGCTGATCAGTTTTTTCTTCTGTTCTTACTTCCTCTCTTGTCATCACATTGTCATTTATGCTGTTGCTAATGGTAACCTTGTCTGTTTTGGGACTTATGATTCTGCAATCCTTAACATTGTCACTGTATCCAGCAAAGATGCATTCACATGTTCTTTTTTGGAGTTTGGTGCATTTTTTCTCTGGAATATAGATAAATGTTCTGCATCCAAAAACTCTTCTCATTGTTACACAGTTCACATGGAGTTTTCGCCACTGTTAGTTTTTTCTTTTAACTACCCAATTTTGCTCTAGTGTGTATGGCACTGGTATTTTGATACTCTATTCCATTCTATTTCAAGTACTCTTGTACTTTGCCCCCTGTGAATTCACCTCCGTTATTATCACTGATAGGTTTTCTCTGAAACTTGTTATTTGTCTTTACTACATAGTCCTGTAATTTGTCAAGAACTTTACTCTTGTGTTACATCAGGTAAGTGAATGTATATCTTGAATTGTCATCTATAAAAATCACTATGTAACCATTGCCTCCAGGTGTAGGTGGGTTCAGGGGACAAGTGGTCTTAAAGCTCTATTCTGACTGACCTTAGGAAATGTTTCTCTTGTAGCTTTGGATTTGATGCAACATTCACAACAGTAACTGGACAAGGGAATACTGTCAAGTCCTTTGTCAGATTCACCTTTTGTAGTTCTTGTATGCATCTGGGTGTCTGTGACCTAAATGTCTGTGCCACATGTGTATACAGTCATTGTGTGTATGGGTGCATAGTCTAACCTTATCCTTCACTGTGTTGAGGTGATACAGATGATTATCCAGCTTGGCACTTGCTGTCATCTGCTTGCCATCCAGGATAGAACAATTGTCTCCTTGGAATTTTACAGTCCTTTGGCTGTCATGTGCAAGCTCCTTTCTTTGCTCATACTCATCTATGCTAGTGTCAGATCTGTCTCAGACTGTGTCTCCAGCGGTGCAGTGTATGTATGGATAAGTTGCACAACAACATGGCTGTGGTGTAGCTTTTTGTTATATTCTCACCAACTGATCTGAGTTGTGCGATCACTTCCAGCATGGCATTTTTATGTTCCTGCATGTCCTGCTCTCTGCTAAGCCTCATTTTGAAAAGCTTCCTCGGCAGAAACAACTTGCTGTTTAAACTAGATCTCTCATGCAGTATTTTCAGTACATCCCATAGGTTATTCACTGTATTCTCAATGATTATGTGAATAAGCTGATCATCTTCGACTAGTAAGCTTATGGTGGCCTGTGCCTGGAATCTTCTTTATGTTGATCTCCCCATTGGCCTCGCTAGCTCCCATTTGCCGCTTTGCTCTGCCTGGGCCGCGTCTGATCACTGGATTTTATCTGGTTTCTGGGGTTTCATTCGGTCACTGGGCCCATAACCTGTTGCAGAATGTGAGTGCTAGGTGCAGCAGAGGCAAATCTAGATAGACGTTTGTAGTATAACAGGAACTGGCTTTACTGGAACATGAGTGCAGTAAGAGAAGTCACCTTATATGGGACATAACATAGAAAGAAAAAATATGTTTTGAGATCACCTCAATGTACAAGAAACACAACATGCAGCAGAGAATGTACAACAGAGACTACAAACTGTTACTGTAAACTGGATTTACCTAGCAATATAGATGCAGATCACACATAGAGACAAGTGTTGCACAGTATCTCCAACAAAAATAAGGTGAGGAGGGGCAGAAATAATGAGATAGTAAAAAAAGGAAGAAAAGAGAGTGCATGTGGGAGAGGAAGGAAGAAGAGAGAGAGAGAGAAAAGGAGACAATAAAGAGGAAGTATAGAAAGAGATGTGTACAGAAAAGAGAGAAAGGCACATAGACATAGGGGGGCTTGATGGGGAGAGGAAGGTAAAGACACCATTAAAGAAAGAGGAACGGAGTCAGAAAAGAGAGATGGAGAGGGAACAACGAATAAGGAAGAAGCAGAAACCAAGAGAAACAAAGGAAGTAAACTGATTACAACAGAGAGGAAGAATAGACAGGGCAGAAAGAGGGCAGAATGAGAAATATAGTAATAAATTAAAGCAAAGTGAAGGTGATGGGAAAGAACGCAAGAGGGAAATGAAGAAAAAGAGATGTAGAGCAAGTGGAAAGAAAAGACAAAAAAAGGGAGTGGCAGAAGGGGAGATGGCAGGAGAAAAGAAAGGCAAGAGAGGAGCATGAGGGTGGGGCAAAGAGAGTGGGTGAAAATTAGAGAGTGGAGGGGGCAGAAGAGAAATGTATGTAAACAAAAGACGGGGCAAAGAAAGTTATACCGGGAGATAAAAGAGGCGGCAGAAAGAAGGAAATAAAACGTAAAAAGAGAAAAAATACAGTGACAGTGAGATGGGGCAAAAAAGAGAGATACAGGGAGGAACGGGGTAGGGAGAAAAAATATAAGAACTGAGGAGGAGAGAGATAGGAATAGAGATAAAAGAAATGTGATGTGGAAATGGGGGGGAGGGGAGGGAGAAAGGGAATAAAAGGATAAGGTGAGGGCAGAAAATGGAAGCCGAATGTAATGCAGAGCTACCAGCAGACAAGAAAGTGAAGCAGAAAATATAAAGTGACTGAGCCTTTTGGGATATCACTATCATTACTTGCCTCCACATGTCTCACTCTTTACAATACAATCTGTGATGCATTATTTTTGGGCAGTAATTAGGATGATTGTCCCCACATATTTTTTAATGGAAAATTCACACAGCTGCAGACACAAATTAATGTAAAATAATCATTTTACATGTGATTGTGTTGTGCACGATATACTTCTATGGGACTATGTCTGGACCTGGTGCACCTGCAGTTTTATTCTGGATGCAGCAAGCATAATCTAATGCATGAAAGGGGCCACAGAGCAGCTACTGTCGGATTTTTGTTGACAACTGCCTTTGCAGCACTCATGTATTTGGTACTGAACAGGTGTGAAAGTAGTGTGATTGTTTTGTGTGACATGAATTCTGGTCATAAAACACCTCCTGTATCCTAAAACCTCGCTCCCAGGACCTTTCCCTGCTGACTGCTGACCAGAATATGTCTCTGAAGGTAAGCCGTCATGCTTCCATTGCATGGACACTTGTTTGGTCTCAGGATCCTGGTGATGAAGCCATGTTTCATCACCTGTAACAAGTCCAGAAAAGAAGTCGCTGGGATTTTTTCTCAACGGGTCTGAATTCTCTTGGCTAAATTGCTGGTGCCGTGTTTTTTGCTCGGGTGACAACATTGGTGGCCCGTATGGGGAACTGACCTATGACATCATCTAAACATCACAAATGATACGGGAGCTCTAACAGCAACAACCACCAGCTTCCAAAATCTTGGGCTCCACTTTTTCGCACATTTCCTCTAAAGATGTTTTTAAAACAGGTTGCGCTTAATGGGGCTCATCTTCAATGGATTCCCTCCCCCATTTACATTGCTTGGCCCACATTGGTAGAAAGGTGCAACATCACCATACACAGCAGTCACCCTTACATGGATTTCTTTAGGCTTCTTTTGCTTTGTAAGCAAAACCCCTGCAGGCGGCCATGGAGTCCTACCCCTGGCATCCCAACATGTGTGAGACCTTAGGGATCACCCAACAATACTCACCTATCCCTGGAACTCCTACAGCAGTCTTGCAGCTCGATGCTATATCCCCTAGATTCCCTTTAGCGGAGGCCATTTAGTTAGGCTGGGTGTGGGAGCACTACTCAGACTAAAGGGAAGCCGGGGAGGAAGCAAAAGGGGTTGTTACATCACTCAGCAGATTTGAGATCAGCCAATCAGCTGGGGCATTGCCACAATACCTGCATTGCCAGAGGTACTAGGTGGAGGGGGGGCTAGAGGGTTTTGATCTGCTTTAATTTTGGATGAAGCTCCAAATCCCTCACTTTTACTTTCTAGAGCCTCATTGTACTGCACTTCCTATCAAACTAACCTGCTACTGTGTCTGCTGCCTGTCCCTCATACACCAGCAGGTTCGGGGGGGTGTTATGTTTAATGACAGATTTTAATCAGTTTATCCTTATTTTATATAGACTTCGGCTGAGAGGGCAACATGTCCACACAGGAGGCTGCTGGCTCCTCATCCTCTTGGCGCCAGTCACTTCCATTTTAATCTGGGGCTGGAAAAAAATTTACGATCGATCAGCACTCCCCGGGGAGGTCACTTTATTGCATTTAGTTTAGCGGCGACAGACTAATTTACCGAGCACAGCGCAGACCCACGTCATTCTTTCTTTCTATTACAGCACCTGTCAGGCAAACCTTCTGAGATGATTTATTAATAGGAGATATTTAAAGGGATGGTGGACCGGCTGCATGCACAAGCTGAATCATTTAATATTATCAGTATTAGGATATGTGGCCTGTGCAGGGGGGTGTAATATCAAACACTGAACACTCCTACATCACACTAAGCAGAGCAGTGAGCTCCCTCTGATGGTCAGTGTACAGTTTGACAGCGGCTGTAATACCACAAATTGACCACTAGAGGCAGCACACTCCTACATCACTGACAACACTGACACCTCCCTTCTCGCCTTCCAGCTTATTTCTTTACCATGCAATTGTCTTCTTTTCTTCCTATTTACTCCTTACTTTCCTTAACTATCATTTTTTTCATTCTTGGCTACTCCTTATCATCCTCTTCCTACTCCTTTTCCTCTCCTCTTCGTCCACATCCTCTTCTTCTTTCTCTTCCTCCTTTTAATCCTCTTCCCCCTCCACCTTCTCACCGCCCTCCTCATTATCAATCTTCTCTTCTGCCTCAGCCTCTTCTCCTTCTCTTCATCTATCCCTTCTTTCTCTTCCTTCTCATCATCCCCCTTACTTTTCTTCTTAACCTCCTCATTATCATCCTGCTCACAATTATCCTCCTCATCTTCCTCCTCTTTCGTCTCCTCTTTTTTCCTTCCTTTTCCTCTCTATGATCCTCCTCTTTATCCACCTTCTCTTTCTAATCCTTTCTTCTCCTGTTTCGCCATTTCCCCCTTCTCTCTCCTCTTTATTTACCTTCTCATTCTCCTTCTTCTTTTATCGCCTCTTTCTTGTCTTCTTGGTCCCTTTTTTGCCCTTCTCCTTTTTTCCTCCTCCTCATCTTTCTCATCCTCTTTCTTCTCCTCTTCCTCCTCATTTTTCTCCTATGTCTCTACCTTATCTTTCTCCTCCCTCTTTTATCTCCTCTTGTCTTGTCCTCTTTATTTTCTCCTTCTATTTTTTCTCTTCTTTCCCCTCCCTGTTTTATTTCCTCTTTCTCATCTTCTTTTTACTCGTTATGCTCTCCTCTTTCTCTACACCTTTCTCATCCCTTTTTCTTCTACTCTTTCTCTTTCTATTTTTCTTCTCTTTCTCCTCCTTGTCTACCTTCTCTTTCTCCTCCCTCTTCTATCTCCTCTTTCTTGTCCTCTTCTCCTACCTTTCTCTTTTTCTCCTCTTTATCTACTTCCTCTTTCTCCCCTTTTTATCACCTCTTTCTTCTCCTTTTGTTTTTTCTCCTCTTGCTCTACCTCCTCTCTCTTTTTCTCCTCCTCCTCATCTCATCTTTCTCATGCTTTTTCTTCTCCTCTTTCTCCTTCTCTGTTTTCTCCTCATTCTTCACCTCCTCTTTCTCCTCCCTTTTTTATCTCCTCTTTCTCGTCTTCTTTTTTCTCCTTTATTTCCTTCTGTTTTCTCCTCTTTCTCTTGTTTCTCCTCTCTCTATCCCCTCTTTCTCCACCCTCTATCTCATCTTTCTCATCCTTTTCCATTTTCTCCTCTTTCTTTTCTTTCTTCTCTTTCTCCTATTTTGTATTTATTTTTCTTCAATTATTTAATATTCATGATTCTCTCTTATTCATGTTTGCCTTCCTTTTCACTTTGCTACTGTCTGTGTCTGCTCATTCCTCTTTTCATTTTAATCTTCCTTCCAAATGTCTTCAGTGTTGTTTATCTTTTTCTTCTCTCTTAAAACTCATATTCTAACTTCTAGTCTTCTTTTGTGTTCTTTATTACTCCTTATTGGTCTTCATTTTTTTCTATTGTTCCTTATTTTTTTATTATCTCTAGTGCTGAGTGAACCCTCCAAGGTTCAGATTCGACAAGCTCGGAGGAAATTTAAATAAAACTTCAAGTTCAGGGAACCCAAACCCGGTCCCCTTCTAAATCAATATGGACACACATTTTGGGGGGCAAATATGCCTCTGGGGGGCCCTACACCCCCCATATCTCACCCCACATTGCCAGCTGGGCATCCCTGTTTTGGATCTACAGTTATTAAAGATCCTTAGGAATCCAGATCGAGCATTAAACCAATAACAATGGTGGACAGGAAATGGCTGCGAACTTCAGTGAAGCAAATCTCCGGTTGGCTGATCTGTGGGTTCCACACTTAATCTCCCAATAAACCCATCTCTACTAAGAAAAGGAGAGTATCCCTCTAAGACGGGGGCTCACTGATTACGTTAAGGGGGGTTAGTTTCATGTGCCCCATCAGATGGAACTCTGCTAAATAAAAGTGATTATCACTCTGTGTGGGGGGAGGGGGAGTTTAGTTTCTATCCCTCATTAGATGAAGCTTTGCTAGGAAAAGTTATCTCACTAATGCAGGGCTCATGGATGGTGTAAGAGGAGAAGTGAGGTTAGTTTCCTGTCCCCCATCAGATAGAGCTCTGCTACAAAATGTTGAGTATCTCTCTAGGGCTTGTTGATGGTGTGGGGGGGGGGGGTGATGTTAGTTTCCTGCCCACCATCAGAGGGAGTGTTAGGGCGAGCGCTGCACGTCCATCTAGCAGCACTTCACTTACCTCCATGGCTGCATCCAGCCGTCATCCATTTTGCAGCACTTCCCTCATGGCTGTTCCTAGCTGTCTCCCTTCCCCCAATGCTTCCTTCTCACATGCTCAGGTGCGCGCACGTCTCCGTCCACTAGAGGGCGAGCGCACTAGATTCCTGAGATTTAAAGGGCCTGTACAGCACTTATTGGTGCCTAGTCATCCAATCCTGCATCCACTTCTCCTATTTAAAGAGGCACTTCCTTCCTTCAGTGCCGGATCTTGGTCTCTCCATGCTTGTTGAAAGTCAGACATTCTTGGATTGCTCACCCGTGTACCGACCTCTGCCTGTCCCCGACTCTGAACCTTTGCTGCCTGCCCCGACCTCTGCCTGTACTTACTACGCCTTTTGCCTGCCACTTGTGTACCTCGCTGAACCTCGGGTGACTGTGGGACTGGGCCGCTGTTGGGGGGTAGCGACCTGGGGGTCACTCGCCGCACAAGACCAACCTGCCTTGCGGTGGGCTCTGGTGAATACCGGTGGCCCCTTAGACTCCGCTCCCCTGACACGGTACTCGCCATCGGTCCCACAGTTAAAGCGGATCCACACCCGAGTGCGCTCCACCCGGTCCGCTGTCCGCGGTCCGCCTTGCGGTGGGCTCTGGTGAATACCGGTGGCCCCTTAGACTCCGCTCCCCTGACACGGTACTCGCCATCGGTCCCACAGTTAAAGCGGATCCACACCCGAGTGCGCTCCACCCGGTCCGTGACAGGGAGCTGTGCTAGAAAAAGGTGAGTGCAAGGGAAAGTTTACGTCCCCGACAGAAATGCAGCCTTGCGATTGACCACAGTGGTTACTCATTTTTCCGGGGGATCAAGGTTCCGATAGGGATTGTGGGGGTTGCTCTTGTATTCACACTTTATGTTTATTCCCCTTCTTTCCTGAAAGCCGGAGAGATTTTTTTCCCTGAATCCAGTTGCACAAACAGCTTATCTTATTTGCCGGGGCTTTTCAATGCAGGTCAGAGGATGGCCATAGACATGCTGCCAGATACATTTAGATCTTAAGGGTGGCCTCAGGCTAAGGTTGTGCATGTTCTACCCCCGTCACCTCCCTTCCTGAGATGTGATTATCCAATTCTCCGTCAGGCCATGAATCCCTATCATTATCAGTAGAGGCCATGACTGTGCATTTATATCGGCTCACACACAGGGCGAGAAGGTCACGGCTGGAAGAACAAAACGTATCAATTCAGCTCTGCACGGCTGATCCTTAATTACTTCCCAGCATTGAAGATGTCTATTATTAGTATTACCTAATTCGTTAAAGGAGAACTCCCGAAAAAAAGGGTTTTCCTTTCTCCTTTCCACCAAGATGAAGGGACTGTCCAAGCAACGGGTTACACTATGTGCTTAATCTTTACCTGATGCCTATAACTGTTGTCCTTGTGCATCACCCTTGCTCACCTTGTGGCAGGAGATAAGAAGCTTTGTAGTTTCACTGACTGCATTCTCAGGGTCCCCAGAGATCCCCATGCTGGTGATCAATGAGAGGAGGCATGCTGAGAATGCAGTCAGGAAGAAAGTGAAACTTAAAAGCTCCTTATCAACTGCCACAACGTGTTCCAGTCAGTCACACAAGGACAAGAGTTCTAGGCCTCAGGTAAAGAATAACCACATGAATGTAATCCACAGTCTCTTAAAGCATGGGTTTATGATAATTCTACAGAACCATGATAAGAAACATTGGGCTTTCTGTGATCTCTCATGTGACACATTGCGTGTTCTGGACTGCCTTTTTGATTTATCTCATGAGCATTATCTCATGGGACACACTGTGTCTCCTGGTCTCGCTCTTGAGTTTATCTCATGATTATTCTGTGGCGCTGTCACGGGGCCATTTGGGTCTTCTTGTCTCAATCGTGAGTTTATCTTTTGATTATTCTAGAGAACTCTCATAGAATACATTGGGTATTCTTCTGTGCTCTGCGTTTATCTCACGATCATTCTTCAAAACCATCTCATTATTATTCTTCAGAACTCTCATGTGCCACATTGGATCTTCTGACCTTCGTGATCATTTTACAAAAATCTCATGAGACACTATAAGCCTGATTCATAGCCTCTCCTGTACACAATCCACATGTCAGAATGCGGGGATGTGCTATTAAGTGTAGTGGTTTTTGAACCTGAGTTTTTCAGAACTTTTTGGTTTGTGTATGCGAAAATGAGTATTCAACGTTATAATACGTGTCATACCAAGCATTCTGGCTTTCATAAGTTTATAGTTTTAGCCTGATATTGCCCTGAGCTCTGATTTTGCCTTTGATGGGGCAACCGGTGCCAAATTTCGCCCTCTTTTTGCTTGCAGGATTGCTGGTGGACACGTGTGATGGAGCCCCTTGACGATTTCCTAGCAGAGTATGAGCATCTGCAGTGCTGTGGACTGCTTACCTTGTACCTTCCCGAGCTTAGGCATACCCGCCGTTGTGTGGACATTGATCGGATAACCAATCATCAGGTGTTCAAATTCATGCGATTGAGAAGCTTTACTCAGAGCTGCAGCCATGAATGGCCCCGCTTCCAGAGGCTTGGGGCACTGCTTGGTGCTGTCTGGCCTCAGGAGGGCCAGCATTTTTTCGGTGTTAGTGCCGCAAAATTCTTATTGAGAATCTGCTGCTCTACCACTCTTGCAGCCAGATCCTCTTGTGGCAGACTGGCAGTCCTCCGCACCACTTTAAAATACCTAGTGGAATTCTGGCAGAAAGTGGTGCTGTTTGCCCACCAGTCTGCCTCCATCATTTGGCAACGCCGTGCAATAGAAAGGTGGAGTCTGGCTGCATGGCATGGCCTCCAGGGTGCTTGGTGTTCTGGGAGCTGCTTGAAGACTGGCCTCAGTTCAGGGTGTTGGGGCTGGGAGGCAGCCTGGGTTCCTGGGGTGACGGAGTGGTTTCTGGTGTCCATAGGTGATTAGGGGATATTTTCTCACTCTGCTGTCCCTGGGACTCCTCCAGGTCCTGGATTGCTTCCAGGAGAGGTGGGGTCTATGTGGATAAAGGTAAACCAACATGGTTGGTCCAGGTGCAGGTGTTTCCAGTGAAGGAAGCGGAGATGGGGTGGCTGGAGGCCCAGTAGGGGCCAGAGGTGGAGGCAAGGCTGGTGACAGGGTGGTTGCTGCAAGACAAAGGTGAAACAATGTAAGCTAAACACATGGGTTAAAAACTGGACATCACAGTGATGTGTGCCCACCACACCATGCAAATGTGGGTAACCCCATCTGGCTGCTAGCTTGGCCAACATGTGTGTTCCAGGCAAGCCAACTTTTCGTGGTTTGCTCCTCCCCCTCCCACACTTAGTATTGTAGAGGCAACTCTTACCACTTGTGGGCAGGTGCTGGTCATTGTCGAGGGTCTCTGACACCCCCTGGTAGGTGTCGGGCTGCAGCTCCCTGTGAGGCGTGTTCTAGGGTTATCGGTAACCCTCCTCTAGTTTGCAACCTAAATCCAAACACAAATAGATGAGCTGAGTGGTGAAATGTGTGACCTAGAAGCACTCCCTTTGGCCCTCCCCACGCACCCCTCAGCCCGGTGGCCCGGACCACCGTTTTTAAATCTTCTGGAAACGCATTGGGTCTTCTGGTTTCCCTGAGAAAAAGAAGGGCTGGATGGTCAGCACTCCTAAAATATAACTTTTAATGGCTTCCTCATAAAAAATACTTCTACAAAAACAGTGGTCAAATTGATAAAATCAAATCCCAACAGCAATGCCAAACGCGTTTCGGACAGCGTGCGGTCCTTAGTCATAGATAAATTGATAAAGGAATATGGACATTCATATACAAAAAATATAACAACACTTACCTCACGGAGACCGCATCGCAAACAGCTTCCGGGTGGAGAGCGGGGTGACGGCAGCGGCGGCATCCCGGCCAATGGCAAACCAGAAGCAAGGACCAATCAGGAGAGGGAGGAAACCCTCCCCCATTGGTCAGCAGGTTTCCCTCTTGAGTTTATCTCATGATTCTTCTACAAAACTTTCATGTGACACATCTGGCCTCAACATTAGGGCTATTTCCTGATCCTTTTACAAAACTTAGGTCTTCTGGCCAGCCTTTTGGGTTTATCTCATGATCATTTTACAGAACTACCGTGAGGCACCTTTCTTTTGGACTCACTCTTGGGTTTATCTTGTGATCATTCTGCTGAAGGCTCATGAGACACATTGAGTCTTCCAGCCTCAGCATTAGGGTTATTTCCTGATCATTTTACAAAATGTGGGTGTTCTGGCTTGCTGTTTGGGTTTACCTTATGATCATTTTACTGGTTTATAGTGAGACACTTTGCGGTTTTTGGATTCACTCTTGAGTTTATTTCATGATGAGTCCACTAAATAGTCAGGAGACACATTAGGGTTGATTCAGCACTGTATTTTTTTACTCACAATTTTGAACCATATTTAGATGTGCAAATGTATTTAACAATTGGACATCTAAATATGGTGCTGAAATCCAGAGAGGGGGTGTTTACTCCAAAAAAAAATGTTAGGGGATACTAAATACTCATGGTGCTGAATCAACCCTATTGGGTCTTCTGGCCTTCTTGTTAGACCTATATCTTTAGTTTTTATTGAACCATCATGAGACACATTGGGTCCTATGGCTTCCATCTTAGGCTTATCTTATGGTCATTTTACAGAACCCTCATGGGATTCATTAGTTTGTTTGCCTTCATTGCTAGGATTATCTCATGACCATTATACAATATAGTGTTGGGTCTACTGGCCTCCCTTTTGGGAGATCATTTCACATTAGTTGCCACCGGAGCCAAAAGGAGACCGTCACTAAACAATAATATCTATCCGAGATGGATGTTATTGTTTAGTGAATAACATCTTCAGTCACAAGAGGAAGGCCTCACCACCTGGCCGAACAGTTGCTTTATCACAACGGTGGTTGGCCGCAGTTTCCAGGCACCTACCAGAGAGTGAGCCCCTGGATGTGCAGCTTAAGCCCACCCACCACATTAAATGATGGCAATGCGTGGGATCAAGGCTGGAGGAACTTAGGTTGGTCAAGGTTTTCTTCTATATTCAGCCACAGATGACCTTTTGAGCTCTCTATAAATATCAACCTGAAAAAGAAATACAAAATCAGAGTTGTAAAAATTGCCAATATTTGTGTTGCATTTACCCATTAAAAGTAATTACGTTATTTTTGGCAAAACCCCCAAACATGACATTGCTCGAGAGCCCTTTCCTTCTCTATATAACTTGCTGAAGAGATAAAAGCAAAAACGAGCTCATAGCAAGCTAATAATTGGTTCGGCTAATGCTGTAGCAACGAGGATAATGAGCATCTGATATAGTCAGATAGGGGGAGTGGGAACATATAGGTCTCTACTGTAATGAATAAAGATTAGAGCAAATGTGAGAGGCTTTGCATCCTCCGTCTACACTAATGCCTCACTTACCAGTCATCTATGACAAAACTGCACTTTCCTTACGAAAAAAAAAATCATCCTCTTCATATCTTTCTCTCCTCCGCTTTGTAGGTACTTCAGTCTCTTTAGCCTTATAAGCTGAGACCAACATTGGAGCCACTCTGGCATCACTGAAGGAAACATAATCAGCCCTCTGTCTAAGAATGAGCGAACCAATTTGGATGGAATGAATTCACTCAAAAACACAGGAAAAAATCTGATTAGTTTGAATTTCTTGCCAATTAATTTTTTTCTCTGAAACACGCAAAGTAAAAGGGTTATGTCCTAATCATTCAGTGGTTTCCCTCTGGCTCCAGTGGCAAATTTAGGGTCTTCCTCTTCATTGCGCCATCCCGCTCCCAAGCCACTAGCGCTTCAGCCGTGATATCAAACTAGCAACACTCCATTGCCAATTACAGGGAAGAGGATGTGCCAGAATGCCTGACATGGCCCCAGCATCACTGGATCATAGAGATAGAGGAAACCCGCTCATCTGCATTTGCTCAAAAATTCAGGACAAAATGTAAATAGTCTGAATCAGAATTTATTGCTGATTAGTGGTGATGAAAGGTTTTTTACCTGAAACACACTAAAAGAGAAAAAACATCTGCTTCCTCTTTCCAGCTTTAGGCAATGTCTCAGTGGCGGCGGTGGCTCTGGTGTCTTATTCATGGTGCCATCATTTCCCCAAGTCCAGTTATAAGAGTCTGTTGCACTTATGCAGCCACACTATTGTAGTTTTGTTATTTTTATTTCACCTGTAAAAGATTTTAGTTTGTATTTCAATCTGCCATTTTAACTGCAGGGGCCTAGTGGTTAGTCTTGGTTAATCTTGAGACTGAAGTGTCCCAGGTTTTATTCCCATCAAGGGCAAGCTGGTGAGTTAACACACATGTCCAGAGCCTTGGGTTGCCCTGGATAGGAACTACCAGTTCAGCATAGGAACTGGGCTAGGGATCAGGGCACAGAGGCCAAACAACTAGCCTCAGCATAGGTCTGGGGCCTTCCAGGGGTGCTGATGGACCCCAAGCTCTTCCACATCCCCAGTGCCCAGGAAGCGATGTGGAAAGTTAGGCTGGGGTATCAGGGAGCCCTTTTTACATGGCAGATGGGTGGCTTGTCATCCTTTAAACTGGTATAGGGTATCCTTGCCACCCTTTAAACTGGTATAGCAGTCTCAATGTTGTTGCCAGGTGCTTAATGGACGAACTTGCCATGAAGCAGGCACCATCAGGCTATCCAGGGAAGAGGTTCCTCTGATGATGGGAGCCTCACCGGGGTATTCTCCTGTTTCCTTGCCGGCCAGTTCTAGATTGCTGATGGACAGAGCCAGATATAGGTTTGGTCTCAACCCACAACCAGAGACAAAACAAAAGTACAACAATCTTGCACCTACATAGGCCAACATTGTGGGACCTTCCTAATCTAGGGTCAAAGGTCCATTGGGAGCAAGTGCTGGAGGCCCTGATAGCAGGGTTTCTAAATGCTGTCCTCAAGTGGCCCCTAACAGGCCATGTTTTGTGGCTCTTCATTCAGGCAGCTATGTAGTACTGCTAATGCACTAATTTGTTCACCTGTGTGTCTGGGTGGAGATCTACAAAACATGGCCCCTTACAGGGTTGAGAAACACTGGTCTAGGGTGCCCTACCTATATGCAGATAAAAATGGTGCTGGTGGACCCCCAGGGCAGGTTCTCTATTGCACCAATTATAATCAGGCCATGCCCATAGCTCAAGTTAGGATCCAATATCACTTGACAAATGCAGGTTTTATTAAAAGAAATAAACACCTCCAAGTATCCCAGTCTTGGCAGCAGTAACTTAGTTTTTACCTAATTAGTAAAACGGCGCAGTGCTCTTTTTATACGAATTGATTTCCATTAGACCAAGTAAAAATAAAGCAAACAAGCATCGTTCATACTGGTACAGAGCCAGTATTGACTAGGAAAGGGAGGGTGGTCTGGGTTCCTCTGTTGTGTGTTGTGGCGGGATTAGCTCTGTGCGCTTGCTGGCAGCAGAAGCGGTGCATAATGAAATCCACTCGCTCTCCTCCAGGATGTCTGTGTCCGCCAAATGCCCCCCAATCATTCCTTGGCCACTCTCACCCCACAAGAGTAATTGAGGTTTTGTGCAGCCTTCAGCCCACCTGCTCCAGAAGATCCATAATACTTCGTCTATCTGAGGCTCACATTATTAAGAAGTGTTGCAAAAATTCTCTGGAAATAACGAAAAGTTCAGCTAGAGCTCTTGCTTCATTTAATGACAATGTATAGATATAAAAAAAGTCTGCACGCACCTGTTACAATGCCTTGTGTCATGTAAAATAAATCAGAGCAAGAACGTTAAAAAAAAGGGCTGCATAAATTCAGTATGTGTGTATAATACAAATTCATAAATTCATTTTGACATAAAAAAAAAATATATATATATATATATATATATATATATATATATATATATATTGGAAACTATTGTAAATAAGAAATATAATCTTTCTTTTGCGGACTTCAGTGCCCGATCCTCTGCCCACCCCGGCGTCTTAGCCATCTGTAAAAGTCCCACGCCGCTCTGCGAAGTCTCACAGGATTTCGGGCACCTCCATTGCATCCAATTCATGGGCACTGTGCAGATGCAAGATCAGGGGCCATGTGCAGTGCTGATGGGATGCAAGATGGCGCTGCCTGTTGGGAGGTCGCCCGGAATCTGGGGGACCCAGAAGATGGATCCCCCGACAAGGTGAGTAAAAATTGCCAAAAGGTAAAACTGGAGGGGTTGGCAGTGGTCCGGTGAGGTTTGGGGGAGGTTTTAACCTTCCTTAATGTTCCTCTTTAATTGTGATCTTTCTTACAGGGACGACAAAGGTTTTAGTGAGTTAGTCATCACCATTGAACTGAACTTATTCTACTGTTTTATCTGTTTGATCTGAATTGAAGGAGAAAAATTCCCAGACAGTATATCAATCATCTGGACAGGTGGACAAATTCTGTTATATGTGTGGGGTTATTTTACACCAAAAGGCCAAGTACATTCAATCACTCATGATAATAAAAATATGTACCAGATGTACATGTGTCCACTTTGTGATCAGGACAAAAGCTAGGCCCCTCATGTGATTGCTCAAATGATCTTCGCTGGTTTAATAAGAGGCCATGCCAGTTGCTGTTCCCATGATTTAGAGAGAACCCAAAAATCATAGTGATGACTTTTCTACAAAGAACAAACATATGATTAATTACCCTGAACTCAAATCTGCAATTAGGCCAGTTCCACATGATACATTGCCAGTTCCTGTACTACCAGTGTCTGGATTGAATTAATAAAAGTAGAATATGAAGACTGTGGCAATGAAGCTACTAGTGAAGACATGGAGACTCAAAGTCATGTTGAGTATGTACTTTGCGTGAAATCAGGACAACAACTGATTCAAAAAAGTACAGTCATTTGTATTACAATGCATATTTTTGTTGTAGACCTGTGAAATTCAAGATTTTGTCATTTAATGGCTTTAATCTTACCTCTTAGATTTAGTTTATTCCACTCCAACACATTATTTCACTCTGTGACACTTAAAGTGGACCAACACCAAGGATTTTGACTATCCTGGGTTTTGGTCCACTTCGGTGGGGCACCCCGATCGGGGGTGCCCCGCTGTGTGAAACCCCCCAGAACGCCCCAAAAACTCACCTCTCCCCGCTCCCACGTGACCGCTCCAGCCAATCACAGTGCGCATCCAAGGCCGCTTGGACGCGCATAGCAGCTCAACGGCTCTGAGCGCTGGAGGCCGCGTCTCGCACTTCCCTCTAACAGGGAGCGCGCCTGCGCCGGCCATTCACAAACGGCCGGCGCGGGTGCGCGCCCTGCTAGAGGGAAGCGCGAGACGCGGCCGCGGCTCGCGCATGCGCCGATGGAACGGGGCTGAGGTCAGGTTTGTGGGCCTCCTGGGGGGTTCCTCCCCGCGGGACATCCCGATCAGCCGGCCAGGGGCTCCCTCTTCAATGGAGCTTTAGCTCTCCTGCTCTGATGGCTGCCTGTTTCCAAACCTTAAAAAATGCCCTTAGAACTCATCTATCTATATGAGCTTAACCAATCCTTCACAGCGTTTACCACCATGCTTAGTACATACTGCCTGTGACCCAACCTCTCATCTCCACACTTATTGGTTAGAGTGTAAGCTTACAAAGGCCATGCCCCTCACTCCCAATTTGCTTCTATTTTAATGTGTATCTGTAGCACATCTGTCAGATCTGCCTCATGTAATCTCCACCTTGTACTTTATATTAATATATATTATTAATAATATTAATATGAATATAATAGAGGAGTGGTTAGCACATTAGGAGATGGAGCGGTTAGCACATTAGCTATTCATGGTGAAACTGTGAGCATAGAAAGAGCAGGTCTGTTGAGGTGTCCCTCCTTCCTGAGCAGTAGGCTTAGGATCCTGTGTCGCATCTGTTTAAATATCTAGCGGTGTTCTATCAGCCAGGTGGCAGTTATTGCAGATAACAAAAAGCTTTAGAATCTCGTAAAAAATGCAGGGAAAGTGTCGGGATTACATTTTATTCCATCATAAACAAGCCATTTACCGGTGCTGCAATAACCCTGGGAGAACCTTTCTTCGCTTATCCCACAGGCGGCACAATTTGTAGCTCCAGTGCCTAGCATAAAAAATCAGTTCTCAACAAATGTCCTTTCCTTACCTCCACCCCTAAAGCACGTCCCCCATTTTCTCCAACACCGCTCAATTCCAAATGCTTGAAGCTGAATCTCCGAGAACAATAACCAGAACAAAGGGTTGGTATGAAAAGAAAGGCAATACGTGCAAATGAAAAATACGTGTTAAGGCAGGCATTCTCTCTGAACTCGAATAAAGGCCAACTGGAGTGGAGAGACCTCTTGAAGAGGTGAAGGACCGTTGAAACCAGATTTGCAGACATATTCGAAATATCATAAAATGAGAAAACTTTGAATGACCTTTTGGAGTTTGAACAGTTGGTATTAATAACAGCCCAAGGCCTCGGTGGTGAAGGAGAAATGCAATTCTTATTGACACGCTGCAATAAAACAAGTTGCGCTTCCTGCCTTGCAATTAACCATCTTTGATATACATATCTACTGCGTACAACAGACGCCTCACCTGCGGCTTAAAGACAACCTAGTGTTTACAGCAGGTCTGGAGAAACATTTGCCAAGTCCAATCATCCTTGAACCTGATTACACAACAAAGACCTCCAATCAAGGAATTCAAATCACTCTAAAACTGATGAAATTGAACTTCTCCTGACCCCACATTGGACCTTTCATTACATGTCTGATACAAGATTAGATATTATGGTATATCACAAGGATCAGGTGACCTGGACTCACATTGGTCAGTTCTATAATGAGAAGGTGTGACGCTTATGAAATGAGGGGAGATTATTTGGGCGATGTTTGGTGAAATGAATGCCCTCATCTTTCTATAGAAATAAGTCAGGAGGATCCTCATATCATAGATACATGGTTAATATGGTTGAAAAAAGGCATATGTCAATCAAGTTCAACCAAGGAACAGGATCGGGAACATTATTCTTCTATTCTATTCTCTCTACCGTGGGCAGCCCCTATACAGGATGCAGGGCCGTGCAGTAACCAGGACTAAGAACTGTCATCTGGGGAAGACTGGCCATTGAGTGAGCCTTTCTTTCTGCCAGTTCTATTATTTGTTTCTTTCCTTCTATTCTTTACTTTTTTTACTTCTCCATCTGTTCTTTATGTCATTCCTTGTATTCCTGTCTTTCTTTCTTTCTTCTTTTCTTCTATGATTGCAGTCAGTCCTTCGATTGTTTGTTTCTTTTCTTCTAGCCTTTTCCTTTTTTCTTTCTTTCTTTCTTTCTTTCTTTCTTTCTTTCTTTCTTTCTTTCTTTCTTTCTTTCGAACCATCCTTGGTTTCTTTCTCTCATCTATTTGTCTGCCATTCCTTTCTGGCTTCTCTCTTCTGTATTCATTTTCTTTTATTTTTTTCTGTCAGTCCATCTTTCTTCCTTTCCCTCCATCTCTTCTTTTTTCTCCCATCCATTCTCTAACTCTCTTTCCTGCTTTTTTCATTCCTTTTATTTTTCAGTTCTTTATTTCTCTTTCTTTCTGTCTTTCCTTCTATTCCTTATTTCTTTTATACTTTGTCATGTTTCTGGTATGTCAATTCTTTGGCAATATTCACCATACATGCACTTTTATCACCATGTATGAGGTGTCATAGCACACCGCCAGGAGCCCACTGAGATTATCACCCAAACCTTGAGCTGGCCCCAGTATAGGAGCATGACCTATCCAGCATAAGTGTATGTCCTACCAGTATAGATATCCAGCATTAGATGGTGTCCTACCAGTATAGGTATCCAGCATTAGATGGTGTCCTATCAGTAAAGGTATTCAGCATTAGATGATGTCCTACCTGTATAGGTATCCAGCATTAGAGGGTGTCCTACCAGTATAGGTATCCAGCATTAGAGGGTGTCCTACCAGTATAGGTATCCAGCATTAGAGGGTGTCCTACCAGTATAGGTATCCAGCATTAGATGATGTCCTACCAGTATAGGTATCCAGCATTAGATGGTGTCCTACCAGTAAAGGTATCCAGCATTAGATGGTGTCCTACCAGTATAGGTATCCAGCATTAGATGGTGTCCTACCAGTATAGGTATCCAGCATTAGAGGGTGTCCTACCAGTATAGATATCCAGCATTAGAGGGTGTCCTACCAGTATAGGTATCCAGCATTAGATGGTGTCCTACCAGTATAGGTATCCAGCATTAGATGGTGTCCTACCAGTAAAGGTATCTAGCATTAGATGGTGTCCTACCAGTATAGGTATCCAGCATTAGATGGTGTCCTACCAGTAAAGGTATCCAGCATTAGATGGTGTCCTACCAGTATAGGTATCCAGCATTAGATGGTGTCCTACCAGTATAGGTATCCAGCATTAGATGGTGTCCTACCGGTATAGGTATCCAGCATTAGATGGTGTCCTACCGGTATAGGTATCCAGCATTAGATGGTGTCCTACCGGTATAGGTATCCAGTATTAGATGGTGTCCTACTAGTATAGGTATCCAGCATTAGATGGTGTCCTACCAGTATAGGTATCCAGCATTAGATGGTGTCCTACCAGTATAGGTATCCAGCATTAGATGGTGTCCTACCAGTATAGGTATCCAGCATTAGATGGTGTCCTACCAGTATAGGTATCCATCATTAGATGGTGTCCTACCAGTATAGGTATCCAGCATTAGATGGTGTCCAACCAGTATAGGAGCATGCCCCATCCAGCATGTTATTGGGTAATACCAGTATAGGAGGCAAGAGTCTGATCGAATACCTTTATTTAGAACAGCCGGGATTTTTCCATCATGCCCCAATTCTGTAAAGGGACAATTATTTTATTCTGTGAAAAACAGCATATCTTTCAAATATTCAGGGTGAGAAAAAGGGACAATTGTTAAATGAAGCCACGCCCCCTCATTGATGGATGAATAGGAGATAGGGTGTAACAGTTACGACAATATAAACCCTTTGAATAGGCAAATGAATCATTTATTGCTGCAGATCTGCATGTTACACCTCAAACAGGTACAAATGAGAACAACGAGGGACAGGGGGATATGGACTCAAAAGAGGGACAGTCCCAAATCAGGGACACTTGGGAGGTATGGAACAGCAAAGCACAACCTTCGGTCTGTACTATTGTCAGTAGTGCTCATCTGTGCTCATCTCACCTTTGCCCACCTCACCCCTTTTTGCCTCTGCACTTCTTATATCGCCTCTTCGCACATTACCTTTTACCGTCTCATCCCTGCCAACATCTTTTCACCTCTGCCCACCTCTGCATATACATAAAAGCATATACAATGCTAGAGTTTGGTGGTCTGCAGGCTTGAGCGCAATGGTTTTGCTCCCAGCTATGGGCACCCATACCATAGAGGCAGGGGAGGCAGCTGCTCTTGGGTCTGTGACCTGTGGCTCTCACTATGCAATACCTGTGAGCCACCTGACATAGTCCATTTTATTTCACCACAGTATGAACATCTTATGCTACCTACGGTCCTCACCCCTGGAACTCCATGCAGACAGCACACCAACACTGCTTACATATGCGCCATTCAGATATGCGCCATTCAGAGTGTTCAGCTTTCTGTGATGTGTGAGTCATCTCTCCATGGCAGTACTGACACATCAAAGAAATCTGTAAGCTGTTGTGTCTGCTATAATATAATGTAACACACCAGGAAGCTGGTCAAATTTCTTCAATGTAAGCAGCTATGCAGATGTTAAAGAATCAATCCAGTCTAAATAACTGTTGTGATTTATAGGAGCAGCCATGATGGGATTACTTGCTGCCCCATTATCTTTTATTGAGATAGACAAAAGCCAATGGAAAGCAGCCACAGTCATTCCATCATGGCTGCTCCCATAAACCACAATAGTTACTTAGAATGGATGCCCCCGGGGCTTCCAGCTTCAGGCTGCCCTGCTATGTGAAACCCCCGAGGTCTCCCGAAAGCTCACCTGCTTTCCCGCTCCAACGGCGCATTCGCAAGCAGTGGCTGCATCCCCGCTATCCCTTTAGCAGGCATTTGTGAATGGCCGGTGATGTGTTCACCAGCGTGCGCATCCGCTCACCTTAGATGAAGGAGAGGGAGCGGATTCAAGCTCGCTGACTGGATGAGACGCTTCGCATGTGCCGTAGGACTGGGGAAGGGTGAGTGAGATCAGGCGACCTGGGGGGGGGGGTCACGGTTTCACACTGCGGGGTATTCCTCGATCAGGGTGCCCGGGGGCAACAACCAAATCCTGGGTTTTGGTCAACTTTAAAACTCCCTTTGTGTGGCCGCCACGGAGAAAGCACCAAGCCGCATTCCCCGGGTCCACGCCTGCTCCTGCCGCCCATTCACTTGAGTGGGCAGGCAGGAGTGCGCATGGAGCTGGGGGATGCAGCTGTGTGCTTTCAAGCAAGATGGCAGTGCCCAGGATCCGGAGCACCAGGAGAGCGGTGAGGGCCCCTGGAAATGGGTAAGGGGTCTTTTTCTTTCTTACCCCCCGTTTTGCCTCAGGGTGGCACCTTTTGACTAAACATCTGCTTTAAGGTTTCGACAGCTCCTCACCCAAAATCCTCTCACTAATCAAAGTAATGAGAGGGCTGAAGTGTGATGTCATAGTGGAGCTGATGACACAATGACAATACCTACACTGATTATCAATCCTAGGACAGCTGCATGAGTGAAGCGATGAATGCCAAGATGCCACGGTGCTGCCACTTTGTATCAATTTCTAATCAGATGGGAATTTTTAACCCCTTCCATGCCAAGCTGTCTCTACTTAGGATCAAGTCTGATCTGCTATAGGTCTACATGGATGCTAAAGTTACCTGTCTGCTGCGCATTTATCTCCTGCAATGGGGGCCCCATGCGCCCGGGCAAGCTTTTTGTTTTTGCAAACCTGCAGCCAAAGCCACCACAGGGCAGGACAGAGAGCCTAGAGCAGCAAAGCCGCCTCCAGCAACACTACAGTGATGGGTGTGTGCAGAGCTGTCACTGCACATAAGCCACCAAGTACAGCCGCTGGCAGCTCAATGCAGGGAACTGTTTTCTGCTGGACCAGCCGGGCGACTACACTACCCCCCACCCAGAATGGCAAAGCAGGAGTTCCCGAGCAGCAATCACCCGCACAAGGGTGGCACAAGGGACTCGATTTGACGTTCTAGTAAGTAGGCGGGTACCAGACAACCACCAATCAGTTACTTGGCTGGACTATTATTTTAAAGGAAAAAAAATACTGTATCTGGGGCCTTCACCAGATTTTGTGCCCAGAGCCCTCCACCATAATTAAATCCGGCCCTGAGGGGAGATATTAGGGTCGAGTAATGGTGGGTGTGTTAAAGTTAGTGTGCACATACTATTTGCAGCGTCAAGTCGAGCTCAGGCTTTCGCCTGATTCATGGTCGTCAAAATGGAATGCGCTCTTGTTTTAGCTTCAATTTGAGCACTAGCTTTCACCAATGCGCCAATTTGCACCTGAAATTTGCGCTAGCAGTATTTTGGTGCACCAGATTGTCTTCAGCGCCCAAGTTGTCAAAAATCACAATATTAAAACTTGAAACAACAAAAATGTGGATAGCAGAAACAATTAAAAAAATATAGTTCAGTTATTATCCCTTTAACCAAACAGGGTTAAAGAGAACATCTGAGACAAAACATTGGACCAAAAAATATTAAGGGTTAACTGGAACCAAAATATCCCCCAAATAATCCACCCCCCCCCCCAAAAAAAAAAATGTAGAACACAGGTTCTCCAGAGAATACAGAGATGCTGGAGAGATGGAATAACAATGGAGAAACAGTAAAGGAAAGGGGAGAAACATGGGGGACTATCGGGAGCAGTTAAGTGCTTAGCCAGCCAAATGCGCAAAGCCATTCATGCAGATTTTCCTTGCGGAAGGCGCAGATTGCTCTTCTCCCCTGCACTTGCCCTTTGGGGCAATTCACACGTATGCCCGGGGTGCACATGCAGCCATGAATTATGCGCTAGGCACATGCAGAATTACTTGCACTCCGCCTGAGCCTTTTTGCACACCGGACATGACCCTATAGAAAGAGACATCGGAGAGAAAGATCGAGAGAGACAGGGGAGATATAAAAAGCCAGGGGACAATGAAAGAGAGATGGGCGAGAGAGAGCAAGAGATAAGGGAGAAAGAAAAAACAAGGGGAGAAAGAAAGAGACAGAGATGAAACAGAATTTAAGGGGAGAGAAAAGGAGACAAGATTGAGAGAGACAGGGGAGAAAAAAAAAAACAGGAGAGATATAGAAAAAGTCGGGGAGAGAGAAAAAGACAGTGGCGAGAAAAACAGAGACAGGGGAGAGAAACAGAGAGAGATGGGAGATTAAGGCCCTTATTTAACAAGGGATAGCGCCAGGTAGCGAATGGTGAGCGAACGGTAATGACGCTCACCGCCACGAGAACGCCGGCTCCCCTCCGCAATCACACATTTATCAAGCCGATCCTGCTTAGCGACTGACAGAGCGCCAGATAGCGAATCATTCATCATTATTCCAGCCTCACCCCACAGCACCAGCGAGCGACCTTGAACAGCGACAGGTATGACCTCTCGCTAACTGGCGCTCTCCAATGCATTTCAATGGAGCAATCTTTAAATATTCATAATTAATTGCTATTAATGTTTTTTTTTTTTTTAAATGGCAAAAATTCTGTGACCACTTCTGCAATGTTAGATGTTTTTTAAGGTAAAAAAAATATATATATATTTGTGCAGAATTGATATTACAGGTCTGATATTAATGTATTCATATTACAAAATGTTTGTAAAAACATGTTTTTTTTTTTTCCAAAAATATGGTTGTTTGGGGGTTAAAAAACTACTCGCCAGCGCTCTGGGGTTTAAACAAGCATTTCACAGCGCGATAATTTTCTGAGCGTGATTTGTTAATGAATATGCTGGGAGCCGTTCGCTATGGCCATTCGCTGTCATGCGCTCCCATACAGCGCGGAACCTGTCAAACAGCGACTCCTAACCCCGTATTCAACATTACCGCACACCGACTGAGTCGCTGTCAACAGCCGAACAACGGCCAAGCACAGCGAATACTAGCGTGCGCTGTGAAAATAACGCTACTGGCTCTCATCTGTCGCTACCTGGCGCTATTAATGAATCGGCCTCTAAGAGAGAAAGGGGAGAGACAGAAAGAGACAGGGACGATCGAATGAGAGACAGGAGAGAGAGAGACAGGGATGATTGAGTGAAAGTCAGGAGAGATAGTTAGACAGGAAGAGAGAAAGAGAGAGAGACAGGGATGATAGAGTGAGAGACAGGGGGAGAGAATGATAGAAAGGGGGGGAGAGAATGATAGAAAGGGGGAGAGAGAGAAAGATAGACAGGGAGAGCGAGAGGGTAGCAAGAGAAACAGGAGAAAGTGAGAGAGACAGGAGAAAGAGAGAGAGTCAGGGAGAGAGAGACAGGGAAGAGAGAGAGACGGGGAAGAAAGAGAGACAGGAGAAAAAAGAGAGAGAGAGAGACATGGAAGAGAAAGAGAGAGAGACATGGGAAAGAGAGTGACAGGAGAGAGAGAGAGAGAGAGAAGGGAAAGAGAGTGATAGGAGAGAGAGAGAGAGAAAGAGAAGGGAGAGAGAGAGAAAGGGAAGAAAGAGAGACAGGAGAAAAAGAGAGAGAGAGAGAGAGGGAAGAGAGTGACATGAGAAAGAGAGAGAGAGAGAGGAGCTAGAGGTGTTAGAATAATCTGTCATTGAGGCGGCAATAATTGCAGTAGGTAGATTTATTACTCTGTGACAAGGCAGCATTGTTTTTCTTCTCATAGCAGACAACTAATATTTATACCTTCATATTACATTAACATGAATGGAAAATATTTGAGAATAATACAAAAGAACATAAAAAATTTAGATTAGCTCGTTAACAAATACCTCATCTCATGAAAGAATAAAAAGATCTCTCGCACCTTCTTCTACTAGACAGGATGATTGCTGGACATTTAAGCCTATGAAGAGTAAATTTTACAGCTGGTTTCCAAAGATAACTAAGCCTATTAAAACATACAGTATGTACATATAAAGTATTTGTTAGCTTGACAGCAGAATATATATATCTCCTGGAAAGCAGCCAATGCCCTGTCATGTTTCAGGGGGTCCAAATCAGAGAGCTGCTGCATACCATCGGCTGCCCCTCTATGCAGGGGGACATATGCTGCCCTCTCTTTCCTCATGTTCCCCTCTTCTCTATCTCTATCTCTTATCAAGACATCCACGTGTCATTTGATTTTATTAGATTTTTTATCATAAATTAATTTACTTTATCCCTCAGTCCCCCCGCCCGAACCCAGAAATGCATTATTTCCCACCTTCCACCTGTTTGTGTAAATGAGCCTCTAATCTGCGCTGAGTGGTGATAGCTATATATTATTTCTTGCATGCAATTTTCTCAGCATGAACTTAGGAGAGCTGGACGGGTTATGTACAGCAGCCATTGTGCTCGGCTAGATCTGTCATTGGCTGTCAGTATGACAGTATGCACAGAGCAATTTATAGCCCCTCCACTGGCTGAGCATAGGGCACCCTGGAAAATCTCCCAAATGGCTAACCTCTGGGTGGGGTGCACAGAGCCCAGATACAAGATAGTCATAGGGCACCCTGGCCACTCTACCAGTGCGTTTACCCTAGATTGGGGTACAGAATGCCCTGTTTTAGAGGGAAAACAGGGCACCCTGACCACTCTTCCAGTGGGTCATAACAGATTTGGGTGCACAGGGCCCTGGGGTAGGTTCAACACGAAGGACTCTGGACACTTTCCTAATGAGTCACCCTGGGAAATCTTTCAGTGGGTCACCTGAGCCTGTGAGATCAGATCAGGGAGACAGGAAATAGCAGTACACACATGCTCCTATAGAGTTACCAAGAAGGGTTTTAGTTTGTGTGATGTTTGTAAGTGTTAAAGCAAAGCCCCCAACCACCCCTGAATAATATTTAGGCCCTTATTTATGAAGGAATAGCGACAGGTAGCGACTGGTGAGCGGCGGGTAATGACGGGCCCCGCCACGAGAACGCCGGCTCCCCACCACAATCACACATTTATCAAGCCAATCCTGCTTAGCGACTGAGATAGCGCCATATAGCGACTCATTCATCATTATTCCAGCCTCAGCCCACAGCGCCAGCGTCCGACCTTGAACAGCGACAGGTATGACCTCTCGCTACCTGGCGCTCTCCAATGCATTTCAATGGAACAATCTTTAAATATTCATAATTAATTGTTATTAATTGTGTTTTTTTTTTTTTTTTTTTTTTTAAATCTGAAAAATTCTGTGACCACTTCTGCCATTTTAGATTTTTTTAAGGTAAAAAAAAAAAAAAAAAAAATGTACAGAATTGATATTACAGGTCTGATATTAATGTATTCATATTACAAAATTATTTAAATTTTCCAAAATATGGTTGTTTGGGGGTTAAAAAACGACTTTTAACCCATCGCCGCCAGCGCTCTGGGGTTTAAACATGCATTTTACAGCGCGATAATTTTTGGAGCGTGATTTGTTAATGAATATGGTGGGAGCCGGTCGCTAGGTCACCCAATATTCAACATTACGGCAAACCGACTGAGTCGCTATCAACTACCGAACAATGGCCAAGCACAGCGACTACTAGCGGGCGCTCTGAAAATTCCGCTACAGTCGCTCAACTGTCGCTACCTGCCGCTATTAATGAATCGGCCTCTAAGTCTTACATCTGACTGCAATGAATGTTAACCACATACAAGCGCTCCTGCCAGTGACAAGGCCCTGGTGGGTACATTAAAAGGGGCCCTTTCATGGCTCGTACAGTCATTTTTTTTTTATTTGAAGGCAGCTAGACAACTAAAGGACAACTGAAGACTAAGATATAATAGAAAAAACACCCTGTCTTCTTTTGTCTCATTCTTTTATCTTCTTTCTCTTTTCCTGTCTCGCACTTTTCAGGGCAAGTCTGCCCTTCCTCTCCCACTCTCCCTTCGGGAGGCTGGCGGGTTAGATGTGGCAGTACAGATCCGGGGGCAATCCGGGAGGGCCGTCTAGCGATAAGGGAGGATCATAAACCTGGCTGGTCCATAGGACTGGCATTATCTGGTACTGACAACTTCACTCTCATGGCTCACCCACGGGTATTAATTAATAGGTCGTTGGACAGTGGACCATGGCCCCTTGGATAATAAACAAGGATTTGGAGTGTCTTATATTGATGTCATGTATGCCCTGTTCTGCATCTGTATGCTTTTTTCTTTTTTTTTCTTCCTTTCTGTACAATGTCTGTGCTTACTTGAAAATGTAATAAAAACATATTGCAAAAAAATAGAAAAGACAAATGATCCTTCCCTTATCTAAAAGATGCCAAATGAACACAAATATGATAAATAAGATGAACACCCCTGGCTCCAGCAGCAACCCCAGCCAAAGCCTTCTATTGAACTAGCAAGTCTCCTGCTGTGCTTAGCGATTTCTTCCCCCCTCTGCTTTTCTTTCTAAATTCTTTCAGGGCTCAGAGAGGGGAAAGGGGGAGAAATCACTCAGCGGCATGGCTTGGTTAGTGAACAGGGTTATTATTCATGCTCAAACTTTTTTAATTTCGCTCTGGGCGATATGCTAAATTTTTCACAGAAATTCAGATTCGCCCACACTGAATTTTTAATGAACTCGGGGAGACCGATTCATTAACAGCGACAGGTAGCGACAGTTGAGCGACATTTTCAGAGCGCCCGCTAGTAGTCGCTGTTCTTGGCCGTTGTTCGGTAGTTGATAGCGACTCAGTCGGTTTGCCGTAATGTTGAATATTGGGTGAGGAGTCGCTATTTGACAGGTTCCGCGCTGTATGGGAGCGCATGATAGCGACTGGTCAGAGCGACCGGCTCCCATCATATTCATTAACAAATCACGCTCAAAAAATTCTTGCGCTGTAAAATGCATGTTTAAACCCCAGAGCGCTGGCGGCGATGGGTTAAAAGTAGTTTTTTAACCCCCACACAACCATATTTTTGGAAACCCAAAAAAACAAGTTTTTAAAATAATTTTGTAATATGAATACATTAATATCAGACCTGTAATATCAATTCTGTACATTTTTTTTTTAATTTTTTTTACCTTAAAAAAAATATTTAAAATGTCAGAAGTGGTCACAGAATTTTTCACATTTAAAAAAAAAAAAAAAAAAATTAATAACAATTAATTATGAATATTTAAAGATTGTTCCATTGAAATGCATTGGAGAGCGCCAGGTAGCGAGAGGTCATACAGAGCGCCAGGTAGCGAGAGGTCATACCTGTCGCTGTTCAAGATCGGATGCTGGCGCTGTGGGCTGAGGCTGGAATAATGATGAATGAGTGGCTATATGGCGCTATCTCAGTCGCTAAGCAGGATTGGCTTGATAAATGTGTGATTGTGGTGGGGAGCCGGCGTTCTCGTGGCGGGGCCCGTCATTACCGGCCGCTCACCAGTCGCTACCTGTCGCTATTCCTTCATAAATAAGGGCCTAAGTAAAGAAAATAATTATACCACTAGTCCTGTTCCAGGGCTGGGTGATGTCCTCATTCTCCGGAGCTGTCCTGCACCAGTCTCTGCAGAATCCAGTGCCCCCGCTGGGCTCCCGGCATCTCTGCTCCCTGCTACAGGGAAGAGCTTTTATACTTGGAGTGAGCTGGCATCAGTTCTCTCTGACAGCATAAATAGCTCTCCCTTTAGCAGGAACCTAGCTGTCAGAAGCTGGAGAGATTGGTGGAAGCTGGGCCATTTAACTTTTTGTGAACTGGTAAGGAGTAATTAAGAACCCTATACCAGTTCCAAGGGTAAAAGGAGCTGGCAAGTCACCTGGAAGCAAGCAGGCGACTTGCCATAACCCCCGTCCCCATTACCTGCATCCACAAGGCCCAGGAGGGTGTAAAAGAGCCTGTGGGCCATCAGGGCTATGCAAGCTGATAGCATTCAGAGCCGGGGGCCAGCCGCTCAGCCTCTGCGCTCTGAGGCCTCTGGTCTACCAGCCCCCATAGCTGGCGTCCAGGCTGGTTTTGCTTGTTTAGGGAGGAGCACGCATTTTTTTTTATTTTTAAGGGTTTAACCTTTAAGAATATAAATAAATAAAACTGACATAGGGTTGCCCTCTCCAGAAAGGGGAGAACCCCATGCTTTTTAAAAGATAAAACCCTTAAATTTTAATTTTAAAACCCTTAAAAATATAATAAAAACATGGCACCCCCCCTATCCAAGCAAAACCAGCCCAGGCAGTAGCTACCAATATAAAAGCCCTTCCCTGCAGAAGGGCCCAAAAAGAATCGCATTTGTGCCAAATTGAATTTTTCCTGAAATTTGAAGCGAACCAGTTGATTGATCTCTAATTATTTCTAGAAATGAAAGTAGAGGATGCCAAGCAGCCTTGTTGATATCCAACTGGACTTTGGCTTTAAAAATAAAGAACGACATTAACCTGGAAACTTTAAAAAGAAAACTTGAATTAAAAAGAAAACTTGAATTCACAATAGGATGATATTCCTAGATGTGGCGGCGGGGCCTGAGGCAGTGCGTTGGCGGCATGTTGGCCTCTCTGCATCACACATTAAACACTGATCAGATATATACATGGCTGGGATATGTAGGTTGGCGCCGTGACAAGTCTTCCAGCCAAATCATTATTCATCCGTGGCAAAATAAAAGATTATTATATGGAGACGCAATGGGAATGTGGAAGTGTAACGTTGACCAATCACAAGACGCAGCAATAATCACCACAAATTTTGCAGAATCACTTAGGCCCTTATTTAACAAGGCATAGCGACAGGTAGCGACTGGTGAGCGGCCGGTAATGACGGGCCCCGCCACGAGAACGCCGGCTCCCCACCACAATCAAACATTTATCAAGGCAATCCTGCTTAGCGACTGAGATAGCGCCATATAGCGACTCATTCATCATTATTCCAGCCTCACCCCACAGCGCCAGCGTCCGACCTTGAACAGCGACAGGTATGACCTCTCGCTACCTGGCGCTCTCCAATGCATTTCAATGGAACAATCTTTAAGTATTCATAATTAATTGTTATTAATTTTTTTTTTTTTTTAAATGTGAAAAATTCTGTGACCACTTCTGCCATTTTTAGGTAAAAAAAAAAATTGTACAGATTTAATATTACAGGTCTGATATTAATGTATTCATATTACTAAATTATTTAAAAAACTTATTTTTTTTGGTTTCCAAAAATATGGTTGTTTGGGGGTTAAAAACTACTTTTAACCCATCGCCGCCAGCGCTCTGGGGTTTAAACAAGCATTTCACAGCGCAAGAATTTTTTGAGCGTGATTTGTTAATGAATATGGTGGAAGCCGGTCGCTAGGGCCAGTCGCTATCATGCGCTCCCATACAGCGCGGAACCTGTCAAATAGCGACTCCTCAGCCAATATTCAACATTACGGCAAACCGACTGAGTCGCTATCAACTACCGAACAAAGGCCAAGCACAGCGACTACTAGCGGGCGCTCTGAAAATGCCGCTACAGTCACTCAACTGTCGCTACCTGCCGCTGTTAATGAATCGGCCTCCCCATTTCTCACCAAATATATACATTACATATATGTTCAAACTGTGCGGGTGCATGGTGCACCATCCTGGGGGGGGGGGGTGCAAGGAGAAACCATTCAAGCAGCCCTCAGAGCTCTCAGAAGGCTCAGCAAGATACCTATTTAATCGTTCTCCTTATTTTGCATGTTACCTCATTTGCTCTCTCTCTCTTATCTTCCATATTCCCTTTATTGCTTTCTCCGTCTTTTTCCCATGTTGCCTCCATCTCTCACTTCTATGTTCTCTCCATCTCTCTATTTTTCCACATTCCATCCATTTCTTTCTTCTCTACATTCCCTCTAACTCTTTTTCTTACATTCCCTCTATTCATTTCTCTCTCTTTTTATATCCCCTTCTTTCTCTTTTTCCTACTTTCCCTCCACCTCTTTCTCTCATCTATGTTCCCTCCATCTCATCTTTTTTCCTCACATTTTCTCCATTTCTTTCATTCTCTCTCTCTTTTTCATGTTCTCCATCTCTCATTTTCCCACATTCACTTCTTTTTTCTATATTCCCTCTATCCATTTTCCCACATTCCCTCAATGTCTTTCCATTTCTTCTATGTTCCCTCCATCTTTCTATTTCCCCATGTTTCCCTCTATTTCTTTCTTTTGTTTGTCCACATCCCCCCTTTCCCTTTCTAGTTTACATGTTACCTTCGTCTTTCTCTTTTCCCCATGTTCCCTCCATCTCTTTCTTTTTCCCACATTCCTTCTATTTCTTCCTCTCTTTTCTATGTTCCCTTCATCTATTACTTTTTCCCACACTCCCTTTATTTCTTTCTTTCTCTCTCTCTTCCCACTTTCCCTCAATCTCCCTCCTATGCTCCCACCGTCTCTCAATTTTTTCCATGTTTCCCTCTCCTTCTCTCTTTCAGTCTCACCCTTCACCATTCTCATTTTAGTATATTCCTTTCATTTTTTCTCTTTCCCTCGCTTTTCCATGTTATCTCCTTTTTTCTGTTTTCCCCATCTTCCCTCCATCCTTTTCTCACTCATGTATGTTCCCCAATCTCTCTATTTTTTCCTTTTTCTTTGTCTTCTATATTCCATCCATTGGTGTATTTTTCTATCTATCTCTCTTTTGCTGCCTCTTCTCCATGTTCCCTCCATCTTTCTTTCTTTAGCAAGTTCTCTTCCTTACTTTATTTCTCTTTTCCTCACATTCCCTACATGTCCTCCTCTTTTGTCTATGTTCCTCCCATCTCTCTCTTTTTCTTCTATTCCCTCAATTTCTTTCCCTCTCTCGTTTCCATGTTCCCTTCATCTTTATCTTCTTGCATATTTCCTTCCTTACGTAATCTTCTTTTCTACCACATTATCTGCATTTCCTCCTCTCTCTCTTCCATGTTCCCTCCATTTCCCTATTTACTTACATTCCCTATATTTATCTCTCTCTCTTTCTCTTTTTGATGCCCCCTTTCTCTCTCTCATACACAAGTCCCCCTCTCTTCTCCATTCCCTCTATCTTTTTCCCCATTCTGAGATCCATCACAGGACGACGTCTCACCTTAGGGGGCCCTGATTACCTATTATCCACCCTACACACTCCCTCTCATTCTATGATGAATTATTATTTATTTATAGATCGCCATCATATTCCATGGAGCTGTACAGAGTAGAGATTACAGGAGTGTAAAATGATATATATATATATATATATATATATATATATATATATATATATATATGTATATATATATTGGAATACACTACGTGTGAGGACCCTGCCCCGTGAGCTTACAATCTAAAGGATAAGGGTGGAGGTGAGATGTTGGGTTGCAGGTAGCTTGTACTAAGCCTGGCTTCCAGACTGTAAGGTGGGGTTGTACAGCCAGATGATTAGCTTGTCTAATGTTAAAGTTTTAAAGGGACAGGCCATGTAAATAACTGTAGTGGCTCATGGGAGCAGCCATGATGGGATTATTTTGCAACTTCATTGACTTCTATTGACAGGAGAATGGAGGGGGGAGTGCTTTGTCTCATGCATCTCCATAGAAGACATGGGGACGGCATGCTGGAGTCTGGAAGACGAGGAGGTTCAGATTGGGAGTCTGTGGGGGGAAAAGGATCTCACTCTGAGATGGCAGAAAAAAGCAGGATCACACTGGGAGACTGCATGGCAGAAAAGGACCTAAAAGGCTCCAGAGCTGTCCATTTTAGTCCCCCTGGGGAATCACAGTTCGAATACCCCTGATAGCTATCCTCCTGTGTTTGGTCCTTGCCCAGAGGCCATGCACATTTGGAATTCCCCACTGTGTGAAACCCCCAGATTGTCCCAAAAACTTTGCTTTGAGACAATCCCAAAGAGCTGTGTCGTTTTTTGTTACACTCATAAATAGCTGCATTGCTTTGGGACGATCCCGAATAGACGCATCGCCTTCTGACAATCATTAAGGGCTGCGCTGCTTTGGAACTATCCCAAAAAGACGCATTTCTTTTGCCTTCAGCACCTGCAGGCTAAACAAACCGCAGAGTTTGCAGCTGGAGAACCGCGCTTCTTAAAATATGCAAAAGAACGATTCCAATTAACAAACACGTTTGCTCATTTAGGCCAAAACAACTCTAAAAACAAACGCTTAACTGACTTTAAGAACCCTGTCGTATTTTTTCCTTTACTATAACATTTTGTAGCGATTGGTGCTAATTATGCTGCATTCGCTGGTAATTGCAAGGCTGCCTTTGTAGCTGTAATAGGAATTCTGGGTAATTATTCCCTCACAATGTTATATAGTAGGTAGCTGGGTAATTATGAGGAGCCTCAATGGATGCTGTCATTCTCCATGGGGTGCAAAATTGGCCGGCACATTAATAAAAGATTTTGTTAATAGAACTATTGATAAAGCTTGTAGGAGGGTGATAAAATCTGCTAATGGCGGAGTGTTGATAATTGCATGGCGATAATTAACAGTTCTTGATAATTAAGACCTAATTAAGCTTGGTAATAACTGTGACTCGGAGTAATGAACATTCAATAAGGGTTAAGTCCTAATGGGAAGATGATGGAGGAACACTGACAGCAATCTTGATTCAATGGTTAATACAAAGTAATAACATAATGTTTATAAAAGACTACATTAATAAAATGCATTACATATTTTATATATTTATATAAATATTTAAATAATTTCTTAATATTTTATTTTAAATATATTAAATAATAATACATTAAATATGATACATTCATTTAGGATGGTTATGATGGAACGCGGATCAAGGGCTGTGTAGATGAGGCATATAAATGAGAAGAGCAGAAGGGGCATAGTAACAACATGTTTAGAAGAGATGTGTAGACGAGAGGTGTAGAAGAGGCCTATAGATGCAACATGTAGAAAAGGAGTATTGATGAGATATGTAGAAGAAATGTGAAGATAAGTTGTGAAGAGGAGAGGTGTAAAAGAGACAAACAGATGAAAGATGGATAGAAGAGAGGGCGTTGAATGGGTGAATACACCTGTGCCGAGACCTGCAGCCAGGGGAACGGAGAGGAGAGATTCGTCTGATGTTGCAGTGAGCTTAGAAATCTATGCGATTAGGAGACATAAGATGATGCTCAGCCCTGCCTTGTTGTTGTGTTGTGGAAGCAGTATTACGCTATTTGTGTGTCTTTTTTGTATGTTTGCCTAATAAACCTGGAGTGGTTTTTAACCCTATTTCTACTGAAAAATTGATCATTAAAGGATTAATCAAAGTGGAAGGATACCCGAGTATTGATCAGTTATAACTGTATGGAATCTGTGGTCTTCAATCACCTGAGTACTAAATGACTAAAGTGACTAACTCTTCTACATGCCTTGTCTACACACCTCTTCTACACGTCTCATCTACAAGTCTTCTCTACATGTATGTTCTAAAGCTCTCGTCTATATGTCTCTTCTGCATGTCTTGTCTACACATCTCCTCTTCATGTCTCTTCTACAAATCTCTTTTACACGTCGCTTCTACATGTCTCTTTTACACATCTCGTCTACAGGTGTCTTGTACATACCTTGTCTATATATATATCATAGAAACAAGCATAGTAGCATGGTAGGTAAGGCTGAAAAAAAGACTTTAGTCCAACCAGTTTAGCCTGAATGTGTTTACTCTATGCAGGGGTGGACCCCGGAGAGTTCCCGGAGGGCCACACTGCTTTAGGGCTGGCTAGCTTGCAGCTTACAATGCCCATATCCAACCCCAGAGGGGGATCATACTCACTCCTGAAGGGAAATACCACAGGAAATCTCCTCCATGCCCCTTTCCTCCTGTAATGAAATTAATCACATGGGGGCTGGCATGCCCCCTGGCTGGATGCCAGGGTCGATGCACAGAGGACCCTAATGCTGGCAGAAGTAATCACTTTGGCTGGACAAAGGACCCCTATACCAGTTGTGTTGATGGTACCATGATGGTGGAAGTTGTGCAACTGTGTTGATGAAATGTTGATAAGAAGTTGTGTTAATAGTGCTATGATGATGGAAGCTGTGGGACTGTGTTAGCGGAACACTGATAAGAACTTTTATAGATGGCACCGTGATGATTGAAGTTATGGAACTGTCCTGGTGGAACAAAGATAAAAGGTTTTGTTGATAGCTCCATGATGATGGAAGTTGTGGGACTGCCTTAATGGAACATTTATAAGAGATTGTTGCTAGAACAATAATGTAAGTTGGGGGGAATTGGGTTGATGGCACAATGAGGATGAAAGTTGTTCTCATGAAACAATGATAAGAAGCTGTATTGATGACACCATGATAACAAAAGTGTGACGAGACCCATACGTCATGGTCCCAGCTGACATCACTGTCATCGAGATCAATAATAATTTAATACAGGCATTCAAGACCTTGACTTGATGTGGGGCCATTTTACTACCACCAGTGAACAGAGTCCTGCCATCCCATAATAGTGCAATCATCTCTGTTTGATACACCCTGGTCAGCTAGCAGGATTATATCAGGACAGAAGCAAGCCCAGTAGTGTGTAATATAACCTAAAGAAACACAGACAAGTGAGAGTTCATGGATCAAGATAATAGAGCAGCCCAAGATTAAATTATATATCTTTAAGAGCACACTAGACAAACTATATCAATGGAATAGATGCAAAACAGGTCAGAAGGGCAATAACAAGTGGGTAAGCTACAAAGAGAATTAGCAGATTGAGTAAATGTCCTCCTGGTCCTTGTTCTTGCCATCCTTTCCAACATAATTCCAACATGACCACTCTCCAGAAAAGAAAGTTTTCCTTTGGCTCTCATCTGCAACTCCAGGCTGGTCACAACCCCCCCCCCCCCACACTCTGGAATAGGCCTTGTCTCAGCCACTGGCAGTTGCCTGCTGAAAACTTTTAAAACTAATATGGGTCCTAACTTTCTGTCAGAGAGTCATAGGAAGTTAGTGCAATGGGTCTAAAGGGGTTCTGGACACACTTTTATATATGGCTCCTAGACTCCTAGACTGAGTTCTGTGGATCTCCGGGGTTATCAGATGGCATTTGTAAAGAGGTAAAAAAAATTCCATCATATTGCTCACAGAAAGTTGTGGAAGTGTGTTAGTGTGCATGATAATGAAACTTTATGGACTGTCCAGCTTGAATATTAATAAGAGCCTGGGTTCCTGGGTTGGCAAACTGCAACGATGAGGGCACCATGAGGATGAAAGTTGTGGAACTGTCTTAGTGGAACAATGATAAGAAGTTGTGTTGGTTGCACTACGGTAATGAAAATTGTGGGCCTGTCTTGGTATAACAACGATAAGAGGTGGATACCAGATCATAAGCATAAGTTGTGCAAGGCTTATGTTGGTGTAATATTCATTAAATGACAAAGAAGAAACAGCTGGCAGGCAGTAAGTACAAAAGCATTTTGGCGGTTTTGAGGCATGCTCTGAGTCTCTATAAAATGCAATAACACCATGAAAAAGTCTTGTTAGCTACAAGAAGTCAATTTTTTCAGGCGACAAAAAGTCATTGACCTAAAATACACTATGTCACCTTGCGGGGTGGAAATAATCTGGCTTTACAAGAAGCTGGAATTTACTGAAGAAGATAAGAGGTGGAATCAATAACACTGGCAATTGCATCTTCAATTACTGTGACTGCTGGGTCATGACACCTCAAATGAGTGCCAGGCATAGGTTGGAAGACACCGCTGATTTGACACAGCCATGCTTGTTAAGTTGCAGCACCCTGCTCCTGTCACAAAGCTGTTTCTAACAAAAAGAGCGATGTCTGTGGTACATCACCGTTTTCTCAGAATCCTACTAATCCAGCAGCTCTTCCGTTCCATCATCGACCGTCCCTATCACTATATAACTGGAGCTACTCGCCCATCACTGAGCTGTAATTTCATGTACTGATAGCCTCCTATCCTTCCTCCAGTGGCTCTGCTGACGGGCTTCTGAAAATGTGGCACTGGCTCATGCTTGATATTTACCCTGCATTTAAACTGGAATAGTGTTTTTTCCCTCTTCATGCTTCACCGGTCTGATCAAGATAGGTCAGTCTGACAATAAAGCTTGAAATGACTTAAAATAAAAATAAAACAACAGAATATACAGTAAAGTGAAAGTAAAAGGTAGATTCAATTGGTAAGGCTTCTCAGTGTCCTCAGTGTTCCAGTCTGTTGCTATAATATTTGGCAAATGTAGTCCATGATATGATGTCATATGTCGCGATATGAGGTTCCTTCTCACCGACTTCTGGGCTCATCCTTTAATGCTTCCTCTGTCAGCCTACCTAGAGATTAAAGTCATACTTCAGTCAAAAATAAAAAAAACTATACTCACCTTTCCTCCCACACAGGGGGGTGTAGGATCCGGAGCAGAGCCCAGCGCAGAACAGCCAGACACCAGAACAGCAGCGATAGCCTACACAGGATAAAAGGGGAGCATAGCGTTTTTTTTTATTTTTGTCTGAAGTATGACTTTGAGCTGCCCTGGTTGCCCAACCATTTTGCGATATAAAGACAGTTAAAGCACAGCGCTAATCCAAAATTATCTTTTCTCACAACAAGTCTTAGTTTTGCTCTCATGTGTACACACGCTGTCCAAATCCACCAGCAAAACAATACAGATAATATCGGAAGAGCAATGCGTAGTTTAAAAGAGTCTTTTTGACTATATCAAGAAGACAAGGAAGATCACACGGTGCATGCACTCAACATTGATTGTGCTCTGATATCCTCCACCGTCCAAAGGGAATGCTTACCAGATAAAACAGAATAAAAGTCCTCAAAATATCTCCAATCCTTTGTCCCTTCCAGGGTCTTCCTTAATCAAAATCCTTTTTGGAACGAGGCTCTTTAAATAGCGAGCCGCACGGGTTACTTGTCCCTCAGAAAATAGGCCAGAATAGGAAGGGGGAAGGAAACACAAAAGAGAGACCTACTGCAACTGTATATAAAAAGCTCTAGCGTTTTAATAGTAAAAAATATTGCACTTACAAACAAACTTCAATCACAGCGTTTTAAAATCCAAAATGTAAAACTGCGCAGAGGAATTGCTTCTCTCAAAGCCGATCATCAATAAAAGCCAGCAAAATTTCACAATGGAAAAAGGGAATGAATGTCCTCCTTATAGTAATGCCATATCCCGCCTGACGCGTTTTTTTGCGCTAGCAACTTTAACGAAGGCCTTCAACAGAGTTTGGGCTTAAACCCTTTAAACGCCAAGCATGTAACTCTCACATGGTTGCCTCTCCTGCCATTAACTGCCAAGCATGTGAGAGTTACGTGCCTGGCTTTCTCACAAAAATCTGACCCCTTGATTTATCTGTCAGAGTCCTTTCTTCACATGGGGGGCATCCGATCCCCCCTCCTGAGGCTCTTCAGGCTTCAGGAGGGGGCCCAAAAGAGCCCCCCTCCTGCTACCAGTGCCACCGCTGACATCTAGGGGAACAAATGACATTTACCCACCTGCGACCGCGATCCCTCTTGCCGGGTCTCCTATTCACCAGGGGGGCCTCTGATCCCTCCGGGCTCTTCTGTGGTGTGGAGGGGGCCTGAAATAGGCCCTCTCCCGCACTCCCTCTATCATCGCCGCCACTAGCCCAGCTTTTTGTGCCCTGACCTGCCTCCCCAGGCCCCGTCATCTGTCATCTGATCTTCGTGGGACAGAAATGCCAGGGAAATTGGAGGATTGGAGGTGAGTAAATGAAAAAAAAAAAAAGAAATGTATTTTTTTCTGGTGTCTGTGTCTTTCTTTAAATTTAACTGAATCACTGGTTCGGAGGTGAGTAAAGGAAAATAAATAATACATTACTTTTTATTCTGTGTGTCGGTGCCTATTTTTACTGTTAACCCTTTGTGAACTGGTAAGGGATCCATGAGACCCCTATACCAGCTCACAAGGCTTAGGGGGCTGGCAAGTCACCTGCGGCTAGTGGGTGACTTGCCATTAACCCCCAGCCCCCCATTACCTACCTGCCATAATCCCAAGGAGGGGCAGAAGAGCCCGGGGCCACAGAGGCTGTGCTGGTTTGTAGCCTGCAGGTCTGGGGGCCACAGAAGCTGGCCCCTTCATCCTGTTCTGCAAGCCCCCATAGTTGGCCTCGGGCTGGTTATGCTGGGTAGGGGGGATCCAACGTGAATTTTGGGGGCTTTTTAACCCTTAAGATTAAAGAAAAAAAGTCTGTCATTTTTTTATTGCTTAGGGAGCTAGCAAGTCAACTGCGGCTAGTGGGTGACTTGCCATTGACCCTAGCCCCTCCATTACCTGCCTCACCAAAGCCCAGAGAGGGCAGGAGAGCCTGGGACCATTTAGGATGTACGGGCTTGTAGCCTGCAGGGCGGGGGCACCGAGGCTGGCCCCTTCGTCCTGTTCTACAAGCTGCTATAGCTGGTCCTCAGGCTGGTTATGATGGGTAGGGGGAGTCCCAAGCCTTTTTTTGAGGGGGGGGGTTAAGTGGATTTTGATAGAAACATTTTTTTTTTGTTTATGCTTTAACATGAAATGTCTTGTTTGCAATTTTCCACTGTTTCCTCCCATCCATCCCGGAGCACTGTGTCCCATGTCGAACGCTCTGACTTTTGGTCTCCTGCTGCTGCTGAGAAAGCCTTTTATATCTGCTGGGTGACAGAACATAAGGGATTACAAATTACATAGGGTCCACTCCCGGGGAACCCTTAAAAGTCCCCAAAACAATGACATGGGGTGCCCCTTACCCAGCATAACCAGTCTGGGTACCAGTTATGGGGTATTATACAACAGGGCACAAGGGCCAGCTTTGCTGGTCCCCTGCCCTGCAAGATACAAGCCCACAAAGCCTCTGTGGCCCCATGCTCTCCTTCCCCCCCCCCAGCTTTGGGGAGGCAGGTAATGGGGGGGCTGGGGCTTAATCGCAAGTCACCCGCTACCTGCAGGTGACTTACCAGCCTCCTAAGCCTTATGAACTGGTATAGGTGTCTCATGGATCCCTTACCAGTTCACAAGGGGTTAACTGTAAAAATAGGCACCGAGACGCAGAGTAAAAAGTAATGTATTATTTATTTTCCTTTACTCACCTCTGATCCAGCGATTCATCGACCCTGTCCCCCAGTGATCCGACAACAGCTACTGGGTGATCATTGGTGGTGGGCTGGGGAGGCAAGGGATCACAGCCCCCCACCCCTCAAACCCTCACCTGGCGTGACCGACTATCTTTGGGCAGGTGCGGGATGATGTTACAGATAAAGGCAGGTAGTTATAGGGCGGAAGTTATAGGGCATATTTCGGACCCTCTCCTCACCATGGAAGAGCCCCTGGTGAAGAGGAGACCTGGCCGCAGGTGAGTGAATTTCATTTTTTTTCCTCAGAAGTCAGCGGTAGCAGCGGAAGCTGGGGCGGGAGAGGAGAAGACCCGTCTGGATTAATTAAGGAGTCAGGTGAGTTTTTAACTTTTGTCCTTTTTTATGGGGCTTTAAAGTCAGCTACGCGAGTCTCGCGTAGCTGGCACTTAACAGTTGGAGAGGCAGCTATGACTCACATAGATGGCACTAATAGGGTTAAACATAACACAAAATTATGAAAAATGACCTGTCAACAGAGGGTGACGAAATCTTAAGTAGGATGGCAGTTAAAAGAATTCAGAGTATCTATGCATGTTTGGATATTGTTCTGTTCGGGGGACCTTGCACTTTCAGATTTAGCTTGTTTGTTTGCATATTGATATTTTAGGAACATTTTTTTTTAGGGAAACCCTGTGCAGCCAAAGTATTCTTCGAGGGATTACTTCTAGAATGATGAGCCCACTACAACAAGCTGGGTATGCATAGAAAAGCCTAATGTGTGTACTTTCAGGGATTGTTTTGGTTGAAAAAATGCAAGGTGTGCACTTTGTCTTCAGAGCTGAAATTTTTGAGCAAAATTACCCTTACAAGCATGCTATACTATGGGGTGTTTGGCAACTCTTTCCTTCACAGTAGCTATACTATAGCTATACAGGGAAACCCAGTGCAACCAAAGAATTCTTCAAGGGATTACTGCTAGAAAACAAGCCTGGTACTGTGGTAACCAGGGGAAATTGGGCTTTTACCCATACAATAAGACTTAAGATAAGTTTAACATTTTATTGAAAAACATAATTTGTTTATTAAATTCGTTTTTTATTCTTTTGCACACATATTTCACCCAAATATATTTTGTTTACAATTAACCCCATTTAACCTAATTGCTAAAGGAATACCAGTTAAAAGGGCAGGAGGGGCCGGCAAGTCACCTGCCAGCAAGTGCATGACTTGCCAAACCCCCCTGTCCGATTCCCTGCATCCCAAAAGGCCAGGGGAGTGCAGAAGAGCTCGGTGCCTGTGTGGGCTATGTGGGCTGGCAGCCTTTAGGTCCAGGGGCCCTGGTCTACCTGTAGTAGCTGGTGCCAGGGCTGTATTTTCATTTTTGTAAAATAAAATTCAAGGTTCCACCCTTAAAAAAAAACATGAGACATGGGATCCCAGTGAAACATTTAGAGTGCAAAATGCTTAGAACTTGTTGTCAACAGAGGGTGTCCTGCTGCCCTAGACGCCGAACCTCTTCTTGTAAAATAGATCCAAAAGTTTTGGCAGAATAGACATCTTAAAGCGGAACAAATGTCAGAAAATAATGCCCAGAAGACCTATTTACCGGGCACAGGTCCGGATGCTCCCACAGCACATAGCCGACTACAGTTGGCTGTGCTTCCGCTTTTCCCAGCCAAATCTGGTTTCATGTAGTGCCTTAAACCCGCGCTACATTAACCTGTATAAAACTGCGGATCATTGACAGGTCAGGTTTGCAAGCTTAAAAATGACCTTTTCTGTTTTTTTTCTGTTTAAAGTAAAACAAAAAAAAAAATTATATTTCAGACTTTCAGCATGCTTTAACTGCAGTCACAAGGCCTACCAGTTAATATTTTAGGTGCCACCAGGAGTTAAGAGGAAAGATAAGGTGCTGCAGTATTGTTGGAAAGTTTGCTTCATATAATGCTGCACATGTGGTGGTCATCTTAATTTCTAGGAAAGGCAATTTCTTGGCCCAGGCCCAAGACAAATTAACTTTTAATGCTCAACTTGTTTGTGAGAAACGTCCAAAACTAAACATTTAGAGCTGTTTAATCCTGGGCAGATAGCTTGCTCCCCAGATCGTACATAATAACTAGAGATGAGCGAACTTTTGAAAAATTTGATTCGGCTGATTCGCCAAATTTTCAGTCAAAATTTGTTTCAATCCGAATTTATTCGCGACTAATCGCTATTAAAAACGGCTATTTCTGAGCTTCCCAGAGCCTCAATAGGGTTGTAAACTATTCTGCCTTGCTGTAACACGCATAGGATGCGTGCTGGGTTAGTGAAATAATACTGTAAATAATTATGACATGCAGATCAGAGGGATCGCTATTAGAATCGCAGAGCGGCACAATTGCAGAGAGTTGAGGTGGCATCACTATGAGGGGCCCCTATATTGCCTGAAAAACACACCCTGGAGCTGGCAGCAGCAGGAGCCCAAATATTGGCTGAAAGACATCCTGCAGTTGGCAGCAGGAGCCCAAAAATTTGCAGAATGACACCCTGGAGTTGCAAGCAGCAGCAGCAGGAGCCCAAACATAGCTTGAAAGAGCCACTGGAATAGGCAGCAGGAGCCCAAAAATTGGCTGAATGACACCCTGGATTTGCAAGCAGCAGCAGCAGGAGCCCAAACATAGCTTGAAAGAGACACTGGAGTTGGCAGCAGGAGCCCAATAATTGGCTAAATGACACCCTGGAGTTGCAAGCAGCAGCAGCAGCCCAAACATAGCTTGAAAGAGAAACTGGTGTTGGCAGCAGGAGCCCAAAAATTGGCTTAATAACACCCTGGAGTTGCAAGCAGCAGCCCAAACATAGCTTGAAAGAGACACTGGAGTTGGCAGCAGGGGCCCAAAAATTGTCTGAATGACACCCTGGAGTTGCAAGCAGCAGCAGCAGGAGCCCAAACATAGCTTGAAAGAGACACTGGAGTTGGCAGCAGGAACCCAAAAATTGGCCTAAAGACACACTGCAGTTGGCAGCAGCAGCAGGCCAAACATAGCTTGAAAGAGACACTGGAGTTGGCAGCAGGAGCCCAAAAATTGGCTGAATGACACCCTGGAGTTGCAAGCAGCAGCAGCAGGAGCCCAAACATAGCTTGAAAGAGACACTGGAGTTGGCAGCAGGAGCCCAAAAATTGGCTAAATGACACACTGGAGTTGCAAGCAGCAGCAGCAGCCCAAACATAGCTTGAAAGAGAAACTGGTGTTGGCAGCAGGAGCCCAAACATTGGCTTAATAACACCCTGGAGTTGCAAGCAGCAGCAGCAGCCCAAACATAGCTTGAAAGAGACACTGGAGTTGGCAGCAGGAGCCCAAAAAATTGGATGAATGACACCCTGGAGTTGCAAGCAGCAGCAGCAGCAGGAGCCCAAACATAGCTTGAAAGAGACACTGGAGTTGGCAGCAGGAGTCCAAAAATTGGCTGAATGACACTCTGGAGTTGCAAGCAGCAGCAGGAGCCCAAACATAGCTTGAAAGAGCCACTGGAATAGGCAGCAGGAGCCCAAAAATGGCTGAATGACACCCTGGAGTTGCAAGCAGCAGCAGCAGGAGCCCAAACATAGCTTGAAAGAGACACTGGAGTTGGCAGCAAAAGCCCAAAAATTGGCTAAATGACACCCTGGAGTTGCAAGCAGCAGCCCAAACATAGCTTGAAAGAGAAACTGGTGTTGGCAGCAGGAGCCCGAAAATTGGCTTAATAACACCCTGGAGTTGCAAGCAGCAGCAGCAGCCCAAACATAGCTTGAAAGAGAAACTGGTGTTGGCAGCAGGAGCCCAAAAATTGGCTAAATAACACCCTGGAGTTGCAAGCAGCAGCAGCAGCCCAAACATAGCTTGAAAGAGACACTGGAGTTGGCAGCAGGAGCCCAAAAAATTGGCTGAATGACACTCTGGAGTTGCAAGCAGCAGCAGGAGCCCAAACATAGCTTGAAAGAGACACTGGAGTTGGCAGCAGGAGCCCAAAAATTGGCCTAAAGACACACTGCAGTTGGCAGCAGCAGCAGCAGCAAGCCAAACATAGCTTGAAAGAGACACTGGAGTTGGCAGCAGGAGCCCAAAAATTGGCTGAATGACACCCTGGAGTTGCAAGCAGCAGGAGCCCAAACATAGCTTGAAAAAGACACTGGAGTTGGCAGCAGGAGCACAAAAATTGTCTGTATGACACCCTGGAGTTGCAAGCAGCAGCAGCAGCCATGTCATATGTCGCGATATGAGGTTCCTTCTCACCGACTTCTGGGCTCATCCTTTAATGCTTCCTCTGTCAGCCTACCTAGAGATTAAAGTCATACTTCAGTCAAAAATAAAAAAAACTATACTCACCTTTCCTCCCACACAGGGGGGTGTAGGATCCGGAGCAGAGCCCAGCGCAGAACAGCCAGACACCAGAACAGCAGCGATAGCCTACACAGGATAAAAGGGGAGCATAGCGTTTTTTTTTATTTTTGTCTGAAGTATGACTTTGAGCTGCCCTGGTTGCCCAACCATTTTGCGATATAAAGACAGTTAAAGCACAGCGCTAATCCAAAATTATCTTTTCTCACAACAAGTCTTAGTTTTGCTCTCATGTGTACACACGCTGTCCAAATCCACCAGCAAAACAATACAGATAATATCGGAAGAGCAATGCGTAGTTTAAAAGAGTCTTTTTGACTATATCAAGAAGACAAGGAAGATCACACGGTGCATGCACTCAACATTGATTGTGCTCTGATATCCTCCACCGTCCAAAGGGAATGCTTACCAGATAAAACAGAATAAAAGTCCTCAAAATATCTCCAATCCTTTGTCCCTTCCAGGGTCTTCCTTAATCAAAATCCTTTTTGGAACGAGGCTCTTTAAATAGCGAGCCGCACGGGTTACTTGTCCCTCAGAAAATAGGCCAGAATAGGAAGGGGGAAGGAAACACAAAAGAGAGACCTACTGCAACTGTATATAAAAAGCTCTAGCGTTTTAATAGTAAAAAATATTGCACTTACAAACAAACTTCAATCACAGCGTTTTAAAATCCAAAATGTAAAACTGCGCAGAGGAATTGCTTCTCTCAAAGCCGATCATCAATAAAAGCCAGCGAAATTTCACAATGGAAAAAGGGAATGAATGTCCTCCTTATAGTAATGCCATATCCCGCCTGACGCGTTTTTTTGCGCTAGCAACTTTAACGAAGGCCTTCAACAGAGTTTGGGCTTAAACCCTTTAAACGCCAAGCATGTAACTCTCACATGGTTGCCTCTCCTGCCATTAACTGCCAAGCATGTGAGAGTTACGTGCCTGGCTTTCTCACAAAAATCTGACCCCTTGATTTATCTGTCAGAGTCCTTTCTTCACATGGGGGGCATCCGATCCCCCCTCCTGAGGCTCTTCAGGCTTCAGGAGGGGGCCCAAAAGAGCCCCCCTCCTGCTACCAGTGCCACCGCTGACATCTAGGGGAACAAATGACATTTACCCACCTGCGACCGCGATCCCTCTTGCCGGGTCTCCTATTCACCAGGGGGGCCTCTGATCCCTCCGGGCTCTTCTGTGGTGTGGAGGGGGCCTGAAATAGGCCCTCTCCCGCACTCCCTCTATCATCGCCGCCACTAGCCCAGCTTTTTGTGCCCTGACCTGCCTCCCCAGGCCCCGGCATCTGTCATCTGATCTTCGTGGGACAGAAATGCCAGGGAAATTGGAGGATTGGAGGTGAGTAAATGAAAAAAAAAAAAAGAAATGTATTTTTTTCTGGTGTCTGTGTCTTTCTTTAAATTTAACTGAATCACTGGTTCGGAGGTGAGTAAAGGAAAATAAATAATACATTACTTTTTATTCTGTGTGTCGGTGCCTATTTTTACTGTTAACCCTTTGTGAACTGGTAAGGGATCCATGAGACCCCTATACCAGCTCACAAGGCTTAGGGGGCTGGCAAGTCACCTGCGGCTAGTGGGTGACTTGCCATTAACCCCCAGCCCCCCATTACCTACCTGCCATAATCCCAAGGAGGGGCAGAAGAGCCCGGGGCCACAGAGGCTGTGCTGGTTTGTAGCCTGCAGGTCTGGGGGCCACAGAAGCTGGCCCCTTCATCCTGTTCTGCAAGCCCCCATAGTTGGCCTCGGGCTGGTTATGCTGGGTAGGGGGGATCCAACGTGAATTTTGGGGGCTTTTTAACCCTTAAGATTAAAGAAAAAAAGTCTGTCATTTTTTATTGCTTAGGGAGCTAGCAAGTCAACTGCGGCTAGTGGGTGACTTGCCATTGACCCTAGCCCCTCCATTACCTGCCTCACCAAAGCCCAGAGAGGGCAGGAGAGCCTGGGACCATTTAGGATGTACGGGCTTGTAGCCTGCAGGGCGGGGGCACCGAGGCTGGCCCCTTCGTCCTGTTCTACAAGCTGCTATAGCTGGTCCTCAGGCTGGTTATGATGGGTAGGGGGAGTCCCAAGCCTTTTTTTGAGGGGGGGGGGTTAAGTGGATTTTGATAGAAACATTTTTTTTTGTTTATGCTTTAACATGAAATGTCTTGTTTGCAATTTTCCACTGTTTCCTCCCATCCATCCCGGAGCACTGTGTCCCATGTCTGACTTTTGGTCTCCTGCTGCTGCTGAAAGCCTTTTATATCTGCTGGGTGACAGAACATAAGGGATTACAAATTACATAGGGTCCACTCCTGGGGAACCCTTAAAAGTCCCCAAAACAATGACATGGGGTGCCCCTTACCCAGCATAACCAGTCTGGGTACCAGTTATGGGGTATTATACAACAGGGCACAAGGGCCAGCTTTGCTGGTCCCCTGCCCTGCAAGATACAAGCCCACAAAGCCTCTGTGGCCCCATGCTCTCCTTCCCCCCCCCCAGCTTTGGGGAGGCAGGTAATGGGGGGGGCTGGGGCTTAATCGCAAGTCACCCGCTACCTGCAGGTGACTTACCAGCCTCCTAAGCCTTATGAACTGGTATAGGTGTCTCATGGATCCCTTACCAGTTCACAAGGGGTTAACTGTAAAAATAGGCACCGAGACGCAGAGTAAAAAGTAATGTATTATTTATTTTCCTTTACTCACCTCTGATCCAGCGATTCATCGACCCTGTCCCCCAGTGATCCGACAACAGCTACTGGGTGATCATTGGTGGTGGGCTGGGGAGGCAAGGGATCACAGCCCCCCACCCCTCAAACCCTCACCTGGCGTGACCGACTATCTTTGGGCAGGTGCGGGATGATGTTACAGATAAAGGCAGGTAGTTATAGGGCGGAAGTTATAGGGCATATTTCGGACCCTCTCCTCACCATGGAAGAGCCCCTGGTGAAGAGGAGACCTGGCCGCAGGTGAGTGAATTTCATTTTTTTTCCTCAGAAGTCAGCGGTAGCAGCGGAAGCTGGGGCGGGAGAGGAGAAGACCCGTCTGGATTAATTAAGGAGTCAGGTGAGTTTTTAACTTTTGTCCTTTTTTATGGGGCTTTAAAGTCAGCTACGCGAGTCTCGCGTAGCTGGCACTTAACAGTTGGAGAGGCAGCTATGACTCACATAGATGGCACTAATAGGGTTAAACATAACACAAAATTATGAAAAATGACCTGTCAACAGAGGGTGACGAAATCTTAAGTAGGATGGCAGTTAAAAGAATTCAGAGTATCTATGCATGTTTGGATATTGTTCTGTTCGGGGGACCTTGCACTTTCAGATTTAGCTTGTTTGTTTGCATATTGATATTTTAGGAACATTTTTTTTTAGGGAAACCCTGTGCAGCCAAAGTATTCTTCGAGGGATTACTTCTAGAATGATGAGCCCACTACAACAAGCTGGGTATGCATAGAAAAGCCTAATGTGTGTACTTTCAGGGGTTGTTTTGGTTGAAAAAATGCAAGGTGTGCACTTTGTCTTCAGAGCTGAAATTTTTGAGCAAAATTACCCTTACAAGCATGCTATACTATGGGGTGTTTGGCAACTCTTTCCTTCACAGTAGCTATACTATAGCTATACAGGGAAACCCAGTGCAACCAAAGAATTCTTCAAGGGATTACTGCTAGAAAACAAGCCTGGTACTGTGGTAACCAGGGGAAATTGGGCTTTTACCCATACAATAAGACTTAAGATAAGTTTAACATTTTATTGAAAAACATAATTTGTTTATTAAATTCGTTTTTTATTCTTTTGCACACATATTTCACCCAAATATATTTTGTTTACAATTAACCCCATTTAACCTAATTGCTAAAGGAATACCAGTTAAAAGGGCAGGAGGGGCCGGCAAGTCACCTGCCAGCAAGTGCATGACTTGCCAAACCCCCCTGTCCGATTCCCTGCATCCCAAAAGGCCAGGGGAGTGCAGAAGAGCTCGGTGCCTGTGTGGGCTATGTGGGCTGGCAGCCTTTAGGTCCAGGGGCCCTGGTCTACCTGTAGTAGCTGGTGCCAGGGCTGTATTTTCATTTTTGTAAAATAAAATTCAAGGTTCCACCCTTAAAAAAAAACATGAGACATGGGATCCCAGTGAAACATTTAGAGTGCAAAATGCTTAGAACTTGTTGTCAACAGAGGGTGTCCTGCTGCCCTAGACGCCGAACCTCTTCTTGTAAAATAGATCCAAAAGTTTTGGCAGAATAGACATCTTAAAGCGGAACAAATGTCAGAAAATAATGCCCAGAAGACCTATTTACCGGGCACAGGTCCGGATGCTCCCACAGCACATAGCCGACTACAGTTGGCTGTGCTTCCGCTTTTCCCAGCCAAATCTGGTTTCATGTAGTGCCTTAAACCCGCGCTACATTAACCTGTATAAAACTGCGGATCATTGACAGGTCAGGTTTGCAAGCTTAAAAATGACCTTTTCTGTTTTTTTTCTGTTTAAAGTAAAACAAAAAAAAAAATTATATTTCAGACTTTCAGCATGCTTTAACTGCAGTCACAAGGCCTACCAGTTAATATTTTAGGTGCCACCAGGAGTTAAGAGGAAAGATAAGGTGCTGCAGTATTGTTGGAAAGTTTGCTTCATATAATGCTGCACATGTGGTGGTCATCTTAATTTCTAGGAAAGGCAATTTCTTGGCCCAGGCCCAAGACAAATTAACTTTTAATGCTCAACTTGTTTGTGAGAAACGTCCAAAACTAAACATTTAGAGCTGTTTAATCCTGGGCAGATAGCTTGCTCCCCAGATCGTACATAATAACTAGAGATGAGCGAACTTTTGAAAAATTTGATTCGGCTGATTCGCCAAATTTTCAGTCAAAATTTGTTTCAATCCGAATTTATTCGCGACTAATCGCTATTAAAAACGGCTATTTCTGAGCTTCCCAGAGCCTCAATAGGGTTGTAAACTATTCTGCCTTGCTGTAACACGCATAGGATGCGTGCTGGGTTAGTGAAATAATACTGTAAATAATTATGACATGCAGATCAGAGGGATCGCTATTAGAATCGCAGAGCGGCACAATTGCAGAGAGTTGAGGTGGCATCACTATGAGGGGCCCCTATATTGCCTGAAAAACACACCCTGGAGCTGGCAGCAGCAGGAGCCCAAATATTGGCTGAAAGACATCCTGCAGTTGGCAGCAGGAGCCCAAAAATTTGCAGAATGACACCCTGGAGTTGCAAGCAGCAGCAGCAGGAGCCCAAACATAGCTTGAAAGAGCCACTGGAATAGGCAGCAGGAGCCCAAAAATTGGCTGAATGACACCCTGGATTTGCAAGCAGCAGCAGCAGGAGCCCAAACATAGCTTGAAAGAGACACTGGAGTTGGCAGCAGGAGCCCAATAATTGGCTAAATGACACCCTGGAGTTGCAAGCAGCAGCAGCAGCCCAAACATAGCTTGAAAGAGAAACTGGTGTTGGCAGCAGGAGCCCAAAAATTGGCTTAATAACACCCTGGAGTTGCAAGCAGCAGCCCAAACATAGCTTGAAAGAGACACTGGAGTTGGCAGCAGGGGCCCAAAAATTGTCTGAATGACACCCTGGAGTTGCAAGCAGCAGCAGCCGGAGCCCAAACATAGCTTGAAAGAGACACTGGAGTTGGCAGCAGGAACCCAAAAATTGGCCTAAAGACACACTGCAGTTGGCAGCAGCAGCAGGCCAAACATAGCTTGAAAGAGACACTGGAGTTGGCAGCAGGAGCCCAAAAATTGGCTGAATGACACCCTGGAGTTGCAAGCAGCAGCAGCAGGAGCCCAAACATAGCTTGAAAGAGACACTGGAGTTGGCAGCAGGAGCCCAAAAATTGGCTAAATGACACACTGGAGTTGCAAGCAGCAGCAGCAGCCCAAACATAGCTTGAAAGAGAAACTGGTGTTGGCAGCAGGAGCCCAAACATTGGCTTAATAACACCCTGGAGTTGCAAGCAGCAGCAGCAGCCCAAACATAGCTTGAAAGAGACACTGGAGTTGGCAGCAGGAGCCCAAAAAATTGGATGAATGACACCCTGGAGTTGCAAGCAGCAGCAGCAGCAGGAGCCCAAACATAGCTTGAAAGAGACACTGGAGTTGGCAGCAGGAGTCCAAAAATTGGCTGAATGACACTCTGGAGTTGCAAGCAGCAGCAGGAGCCCAAACATAGCTTGAAAGAGCCACTGGAATAGGCAGCAGGAGCCCAAAAATGGCTGAATGACACCCTGGAGTTGCAAGCAGCAGCAGCAGGAGCCCAAACATAGCTTGAAAGAGACACTGGAGTTGGCAGCAGGAGCCCAAAAAATTGGATGAATGACACCCTGGAGTTGCAAGCAGCAGCAGCAGCAGGAGCCCAAACATAGCTTGAAAGAGACACTGGAGTTGGCAGCAGGAGTCCAAAAATTGGCTGAATGACACTCTGGAGTTGCAAGCAGCAGCAGGAGCCCAAACATAGCTTGAAAGAGCCACTGGAATAGGCAGCAGGAGCCCAAAAATGGCTGAATGACACCCTGGAGTTGCAAGCAGCAGCAGCAGGAGCCCAAACATAGCTTGAAAGAGACACTGGAGTTGGCAGCAAAAGCCCAAAAATTGGCTAAATGACACCCTGGAGTTGCAAGCAGCAGCCCAAACATAGCTTGAAAGATAAACTGGTGTTGGCAGCAGGAGCCCGAAAATTGGCTTAATAACACCCTGGAGTTGCAAGCAGCAGCAGCAGCCCAAACATAGCTTGAAAGAGACACTGGAGTTGGCAGCAGGAGCCCAAAAAATTGGATGAATGACACCCTGGAGTTGCAAGCAGCAGCAGCAGCCCAAACATAGCTTGAAAGATACACTGGAGTTGGCAGCAGGGGCCTAAAAATTGTCTGAATGACACCCTGGAGTTGCAAGCAGCAGCAGCAGGAGCCCAAACATAGCTTGAAAGAGACACTGGAGTTGGCAGCAGGAACCCAAAAATTGGCCTAAAGACACACTGCAGTTGGCAGCAGCAGCAGCAGCAGGCCAAACATAGCTTGAAAGAGACACTGGAGTTGGCAGCAGGAGCCCAAAAATTGGCTGAATGACACCCTGGAGTTGCAAGCAGCAGCAGCAGGAGCCCAAACATAGCTTGAAAGAGACACTGGAGTTGGCAGCAGGAACCCAAAAATTGGCCTAAAGACACACTGCAGTTGGCAGCAGCAGCAGCAGCAAGCCAAACATAGCTTGAAAGAGACACTGGAGTTGGCAGCAGGAGCCCAAAAATTGGCTGAATGACACCCTGGAGTTGCAAGCAGCAGGAGCCCAAACATAGCTTGAAAAAGACACTGGAGTTGGCAGCAGGAGCACACAAATTGTCTGTATGACACCCTGGAGTTGCAAGCAGCAGCAGCAGCCCAAATATATCTTGAAAGAGACACTGGAGTTGGCAGAAGGAGCCCAAAAATTGGCTTAATGACACCCTGGAGTTGCAAGCAGTAGCAGCAGCCCAAACATAGCTTGAAAGAGAAACTGGTGTTGGCAGCAGGAGCCCAAAAATTGGCTAAATAACACCCTGGAGTTGCAAGCAGCAGCAGCAGCCCAAACATAGCTTGAAAGAGACACTGGAGTTGGCAGCAGGAGCCCAAAAAATTGGCTGAATGACACTCTGGAGTTGCAAGCAGCAGCAGGAGCCCAAACATAGCTTAAAAGAGACACTGGAGTTGGCAGCAGGAGCCCAAAAATTGGCCTACAGACACACTGCAGTTGGCAGCAGCAGCAAGCCAAACATAGCTTGAAAGAGACACTGGAGTTGGCAGCAGGAGCCCAAAAATTGGCTGAATGACACCCTGGAGTTGCAAGCAGCAGGAGCCCAAACATAGCTTGAAAAAGACACTGGAGTTGGCAGCAGGAGCACAAAAATTGTCTGTATGACACCCTGGAGTTGCAAGCAGCAGCAGCAGCCCAAATATATCTTGAAAGAGACACTGGAGTTGGCAGCAGGAGCCCAAAAATTGGCTTAATGACACCCTGGAGTTGCAAGCAGCAGCCCAAACATAGCTTGAAAGAGACACTGGAGTTGGCTGCAGGAGCCCAAAAAATTGGATGAATGACACCCTGGAGTTGCAAGCAGCAGCAGCAGCCCAAACATAGCTTGAAAGAGACACTGGAGTTGGCAGCAGGAGCACAAAAATTGGCTGAATGACACCCTGGAGTTGCAAGCAGCAGCAGCAGGAGCCCAAACGTAGCTTGAAAGCGACACTGGAGTTGGCAGCAGGAATCCAAAAATTGGCCTAAAGACACACTACAGTTGGCAGCAGCAGCAGAAGCCCAAACATAGCTTGAAAGAGACACTGGAATTGGCAGCAGGAGCCCAATAATTGGCTGAATGACACCCTGGAGTTGCAAGCAGCAGGAGCCCAAACATAGCTTGAAAGAGAAACTGGAGTTGGCAGCAGGAGCCCAAACATAGCTTGAAAGAGAAACTGGAGTTGCAAGCAGCAGCAGCAGGAGCCCAACCATAGCTTGAAAGAGACACTGGAGTTGGCAGCAGGAATCCAAAAATTGGCCTAAAGACACACTACAGTTGGCAGCAGCAGCAGAAGCCCAAACATAGCTTGAAAGAGACACTGGAATTGGCAGCAGGAGCCCAATAATTGGCTGAATGACACCCTAGAGTTGCAAGCAGCAGCAGCCCAAACATAGCTTGAAAGAGACACTGGAGTTGGCAGCAGGAGCCCAAAATTGGCTGAATGACACCCTGGAGTTGCAAGCAGCAGCAGCAGGAGCCCAAACATAGCTTGAAAGAGGCACTGGAGTTGTCAGCAGGAACCCAAAAATTGGCCTAAAGATACACTGCAGTTGGCAGCAGCAGCAGCAGGAGGCCAAAAAGTTGGCATCAGCAGGAGCCCAAAAATTGGCCTACATCTAGTCGCATGCATCAGTCATTGGTGGGTGGAAATCCTGGCTGATACATCCCTGATTCATTTTCACAAAGGTGAGTCTCTCCACATTTTTAGTTGACAGACGAGTTCTCCTCGCCGTAACTATGGCCCCCGCCGCACTAAACACCCGCTCAGATGGCACGCTACTTACCGGGCAGGACAGCTTTTCCAGGGCAAACTCAGCTAGCTGCGGCCACAAGTCAAGTTTGGCTGCCCAGAAGTCCAGCGGATCCTCAAGGTGTGTTGGCATGGTCATGTCAAGGTATGACATGACCTGCTGGTTCAGGTCCTGCTCCAGGTCTTCCTGCTGCTCATGAGTAGACTCACTATGCGGGTGTAGAAAGCTACTCATTAGCGACTGAAGACTGAGGCTGCTGCTGATGGAGCTGCTGCTGCTGCTCCTGCCAACCACCCCAGCAGCCATGGCAGTGGAAGGTGAGCGCAGAGGTCCCCCCGAGTCAGACCTGCGAGAGTATGGACCATGGCGCAGATAGGCATCGGCCAACTGACTGCGTAGAATGTCTTTGTAGTAGGTCAATTTGTCCTCCCTCTCGGCGGGTTTAAAAAATGCCCCATTTTGTGCCGGAAGCTAGGGTCCAATAAGGTGGAGAGCCAGAAGTCATCCCGCTGACAAATGGTAACAATTCTGGGGTCACTACGCAAGCACGTGAGCATACTTCCTGCCATTTGCGCAAGTGACTCGGAGGAACTACCTGTCTCCATCTCCACTGCATACTGCCACGGTGTGTCTGGGTCCTCTGTCTCGTCTTCCTCACAACCCTCTAGCTCCTCTGGCTGCTCCTGCTCCTCCTCTCCTGTCCGCTGACTAGATAAACCAGCCATTTCGCCAAGCCTAAACTGTGCACTGTGCCACTCCTCCTCCTCTTCCTCCTCCTCCTCCAGTTCAGCTCCAACGGGGTTCATGTGGCCGTAAGATGTAGACGCCATGTCTCCAGTGCCCTGGCCATGGTTTCCAACATGTGCTGTAGTACATGAAGCAGTGGAATCACGTCGTTCATCCCGTAATCCTGGCGACTCACAAATAAAGTGGCTTCCTCAAAGGGCCTGAGCAAACGGCAGGTGTCACGTATGAGCTGCCACTGGTTGACAAGTTACACAGGGGAGTCCCCCTATCCGCTTGGATCATCAGGAAATCCGTGATGGCTTTTCTCTGTTCGTATAATCTGTCCAACATATGCAGGGTGGAATTCCAATGGGTGGAAACATCGCAAATCAGACTATGTTGGGGGCTACCGTTCTGACGCTGTAGCTCAAGAAGGGTGTGCTTGGCAGTGTATGAGTGCCTGAAGTGCATGCAAAGTTTCCTTGAAGTTGTTAGGATGTCTTGCAGATGGGGGGAAGACTTCAGAAACCGCTTCACAACCAGATTGAAGACGTGAGCCATGCAGGGCGCATGGGTCAGCCTTCCTTGTCGCAGTGCAGACAAAATGTTCTTCCCATTGTCAGTAACCATGGTTCCCATTTTCAGTTTTCTTGGAGTAAGCCATGTTTGGATTTCTTCATGAATAAATTTAAACAGTTCCTCCCCTGTGTGACTCCGTTCGCCAAGACAAACCATGTGAAGCACAGCGTGACACCTCCGTGCCCTGCACACATGGTAGGCTGGAGGGGCACTGAGACTTGAGCCTACAGTGAAGGGTGAGGAGATGGCGGAGGATGAGGAGGCCGAGTCGCACGGTGTCACAGGCACAACGGCTTGGGAGCGCGGAGACCGAAGCGGCATGGCCTGTCCAAGTTGCTGCTGCTGCAAAGGGACCACATTCACCCAGTGGGCCGTAAACAACATGTACTGTCCCTGACCGTAGTTACAGCTCCAGACGTCGGCGCTGCCATGCACTTTGCTACACACCGACAGGCTCAAGGACTGGGCCACCTTCTGTTCAACAAAAGTGTGCAGCGCTGGTACTGCCTTCTTGGCAAAGAAATGACGGCTTGGGACTCTCCACCTCGGCTCGGCACAAGCCATCAGTTCTCTGAAAGGTGCAGAGTCCACCACCTGAAAAGGGTGCGACTGCAGCACCAGCAACTTGAACAGGAGCACATTCAGCTTCTGCACCGTAGGATGAGTGGGCGCATACTGCTGTCTCTTGGACATGGCTTCGCTGATGGATTGCTGGCGGGATGCGTGACTTGGAGGAGGAGGAGCAGGAGCGACAGAGGATGGGTATGACGCACAGCTGCCTTCGGCTGAGGTGCTGGAGCCTTGGCTGGCAGAAATTGGGAGCGGCGTGCCACTTGGTGAGGAAGCAGCCTGGACCACCTCTTCGGAGCCTCGGTTCTCCCAGGCCGCTTTATGGTGACGCATCATATGTTGACGCAGGGCCGTGGTGCCAACATTTGGGCCCTGGCCACACTTCACCTTCTGCCTACATATCTTGCATGTGGCCATGTTACCCTCCTGCGGATGCTTCAGGAAAAACTGCCACACTGCCGAGTAGCTACTTTTCCCACCAACAGCCCGCACTGATTCACTGCTACTGTCGCCAACTCCAGGAACCCCTGCTCCACTACGTCCCGATAAGGTAGCCTGACGCGCAGCAGGTGCTCTACCCCGGCCCTGGCCCCGTTTGGCTCCAGGCTTTACAATTCTGCCCCCATGCTGACTGCCAACCATGCTGCTAACACCTTGCTGCCTCAGCTGCTGACTCCGGGGCAACCTGCGCCCCTCTTCTCCTGATGATGAGGATGAAGCCCCTTCTGCACCCGGCTACCAAGTGTGATCGGCTTCATCATCATCATTATCACCGAGTTGTGGCTGCACGTCACTGATGTTCTCGGTTTCCTCAACAGTGTCTGGCGCAGGAGCTGGAACGCTCGCAGCAACACCCACGCCACTCTCCACATCACTATTTGTCTACCTAGCTAAGGAAGCCACCTCCATTTCTTGGCTGGGCAGTAGCTGCTGACTGTCCTCTATCTGATCGTCCTCCTCACTAAAGAGTGGAGCTGAACCCAAAGCATAGGATACGTCGCCTGGGGAGGGAACGGCATAGGACAGAGGCAATGGGAGGACAGGGACTGCTCTCGGGCCATGCCAACTCAGGGTTGTGTCAGAGGAACCTACCGACCCTAGACTGGGGGTGTCAAATGTAACTTGTGATGATGTGGATGACCGCGTTAACCAATCTACCACGGCACATGCGTTACTGGTGGAGACACGACCGCTAGCAGATACTGGCAGATCAGGTCTCTCACCGCGACTCCTGCTGCCACTCGCCCCTAGTCTGCTGCGACCTCTGCCTGCTGAATCTTGGCCTCTGCCACTCCTCTTTTAACATCCTGGCTAGAGATGAGCGAACTTTTGAAAAGTTCGATTCGACTGATTCGCCAAATTTTCCGACAAAAATCGTTTCGACCCGAATTTATTCGCGACGAATCGCTATTAAAAACGGCTATTTCTGAGCCTCCTAGAGCCTCAATAGGTTTTTAAACCATTTTGCCTTGCTGTAACACGCATAGGATGCGTACTGGGTTAGTTAAATAATACTGTAAATAAATATCACATGCAGATCAGAGGCATCGCTAATAGAATCGCAGAGCGGCACAATTGCAGAGAATTGAAGTGGCATCACTATGAGGGGCAGGAGCCCAAACATTGCTTTAAAGAGACACTGGAGTTGGCAGCAGCAGGAGCCCAAAAATTGGATGAATCACACCCTGGAGTTGCAAGCAGCAGCAGGAGCCCAAACATTGGCTGAAAGAGACACTGGAGTTGGCAGCAGCAGGAGCCCAAAAATTGACTGACACACCCTGGAGTTTCAAGCAGCAGCAGCAGCAGGAGCCCAAATATTACTTTAAAGAGACACTGGATTTGGCAGCAGGAGCCCAAAATTGGATGAATCACACCCTGGAGTTGGCAGCAGCAGCAGCCGCAGGAGCCCAAACATTACTTTAAAGAGACACTGGGGTTGGCTTCAGGAGCCCAAAAATTGGATGAACCACACCCTGGAGTTGGCAGCAGCAGCAGCAGCAGAAGCCCAAACATTACTTTAAAGAGACACTGGAGTTGGCTTCAGGAGCCCAAAAATTGGATGAATCACACCCTGGAGTTGGCAGCAGCAGGAGCCCAAACATTACTTTAAAGAGACACTGGAGTTGGCAGCAGGAGACCAAAGATTGGATGAATCACACCCTGGAGTTGGCAGCAGCAGCAGCAGCAGGAGCCCAAACATTACTTTAAAGAGACACTGGGGTTGGCTTCAGGAGCCCAAAAATTGGATGAATCACACCCTGGAGTTGGCAGCAGCAGCAGCAGGAGCCCAAACATTACTTTAAAGAGACACTGGAGTTGGCTTCAGGAGCCCAAAAATTGGATGATTCATGCCCTGGAGTTGGCAGCAGCAGCAGCAGGAGCCCAAACATTACTTTAAAGAGACACTGGAGTTGGCTTCAGGAGCTCAAAAATTGGATGAATCACACCCTGGAGTTGGCAGCAGCAGCAGCAGGAGCCCAAACATTACTTTAAAGAGACACTGGAGTTGGGTTCAGGAGCCCAAAAATTGGATGATTCACACCCTGGAGTTGGCAGCAGCAGCAGGAGCCCAAACATTACTTTAAAGAGACACTGGGGTTGGCAGCAGGAGCCCAAAAATTGGATGAATCACACCCTGGAGTTGGCAGCAGCAGCAGGAGCCCAAACATTACTTTAAAGAGACACTGGAGTTGGCTTCAGGAGCCCAGAAATTGGATGAATCACACCCAGGAGTTGGCAGCAGCAGCAGGAGCCCAAACATTATTTAAAGAGACACTGGGGTTGGCAGCAGGAGCCCAAAGATTGGATGAATCACACCCTGGAGTTGGCAGCAGCAGCAGGAGCCCAAACATTACTTTAAAGAGACACTGGGGTTGGCTTCAGGAGCCCAAAAATTGGATGAATCACACCCTGGAGTTGGCAAGCAGCAGCAGCAGGAGCACAGACATTACTTTAAAGAGACACTGGGGTTGGCAGCAGGAGCCCAAAGATTGGATGAATCACACCCTGGAGTTGGCAGCAGCAGCAGCAGGAGCCCAAACATTACTTTAAAGAGACACTGGAGTTGGCTTCAGGAGCCCAAAAATTGGATGATTCACACCCTGGAGTTGGCAGCAGCAGCAGCAGGAGCCCAAACATTACTTTAAAGAGACACTGGGGTTGGCAGCAGGAGCCCAAAAATTGGATGAATCACACCCTGGAGTTGGCAGCAGCAGCAGCAGCAGGAGCCCAAACATTACTTTAAAGAGACACTGGGGCTGGCAGCAGGAGCCCAAAAATTGGATGATTCACACCCTGGAGTTGGCAGCAGCAGCAGGAGCCCAAACATTACTTTAAAGAGACACTGGAGTTGGCAGCAGGAGCCCAAAGATTGGATGAATCACACCCTGGAGTTGGCAGCAGCAGCAGCAGGAGCCCAAACATTACTTTAAAGAGACACTGGGGTTGGCTTCAGGAGCCCAAAAATTGGATGAATCACACCCTGGAGTTGGCAGCAGCAGGAGCCCAAACATTACTTTAAAGAGACACTGGAGTTGGCTTCAGGAGCCCAGATATTGGATGAATCACACCCAGGAGTTGGCAGCAGCAGCAGGAGCCCAAACATTATTTAAAGAGACACTGGGGTTGGCAGCAGGAGCCCAAAGATTGGATGAATCATAGAGGTGAGTAATACACTACTTTGCGGAACAGAGACTTCAGAATCTGCCTACGTTCGGCAAGTTACAACAGTATTATTATTTACAGACATTTCCTGACTCCGCAGCAAGAAATATATATACACCATATCGCCAGCCCAGCACTAGCTACAAAGAGCAACAAGGTGACACTGCCTATATATTTATATGCCCTTATCACACACTCTGGACCACACTCATAATATTACCACCTTTTATAGATACTAGAAAAGAAGATTCACATCTATATGAGGGAAAGCAAGCGCTTCTAAATACAGAGGTACCATTTATTGTTTGTTTGTACTTGTACATAATATATACACCTCCCACATCTGCTGTACAATTATGTCTGATGTAATATTTATATCATTCATTAGAGAGTGCACTGAGGAAGCAGTGAATGCGAAACGTCTGCACACTCTGCTGTATATACTGTAAAGGTGACACGCTTGCTGCATACTAACAACCAGACTCTTGCTACAAACTGTGTTCAACAGAACATATGAGGAAGACCAGATAAGACACTATTATCTGTTTATCCCTCGAGTATGGAAAATATGTGAACAAAATTGTGTAAATGGTACATTATACCTATGTATACAGGATCGAAAATATGTGGAAAAAAATGTATATGAAATGTGCAATTAATTCTACACCAAGCATAAGTAATTATGCAAATAAAGAAATTGACTAACAATATCTAACAACACTACAATAGTTTCAACGACTGTTTGTCCAACAAACTACTCAAAATTTTTTAGGGGGCTTCCATAGCGAAATACCCCCTCCCCCCCATTTATTCAATTAACCAGAGTAGGGACATTACCTCCTGGACAAACTTTCCCTGCGGACACATCCTAAGAGAAGTATCCACAGGGACCCAGTATCCTAGAACCTGGATGAATCACACCCTGGAGTTGGCAGCAGCAGCAGCAGCAGGAGCCCAAACATTACTTTAAAGAGACACTGGGGTTGGCTTCAGGAGCCCCAAAATTGGATGAATCACACCCTGGAGTTGGCAGCAGCAGCAGCAGGAGCCCAAACATTACTTTAAAGAGACACTGGGGTTGGCTTCAGGAGCCCAAAAATTGGATGAATCACACACTGGAGTTGGCAGCAGCAGCAGCAGGAGCCCAAACATTACTTTAAAGAGACACTGGGGTTGGCAGCAGGAGCCCAAAAATTGGATGAATCACACCCTGGAGTTGGCAGCAGCAGCAGCAGGAGCCCCAACATTACTTTAAAGAGACACTGGAGTTGGCTTCAGGAGCCCAAAAATTGGATGAATCACACCCTGGAGTTGGCAGCAGCAGCAGCAGGAGCCCAAACATTACTTTAAAGAGACACTGGGGTTGGCTTCAGGAGCCCAAAGATTAGATGAATCACACCCTGGAGTTGGCAGCAGCAGCAGGAGCCCAAACATTACTTTAAAGAGACACTGGGGTTGGCTTCAGGAGCCCAAAAATTGGATGAATCACACCCTGGAGTTGGCAGCAGCAGCAGCAGCAGGGGCCCAAACATTACTTTAAAGAGACACTGGGGTTGGCAGCAGGAGCCCAAAGATTGGATGAATCACACCCTGGAGTTGGCAGCAGCAGGAGCCCAAACATTACTTTAAAGAGACACTGGGGTTGGCTTCAGGAGCCCAAAAATTGGATGAATCACACCCTGGAGTTGGCAGCAGCAGCAGCAGGAGCCCAAACATTACTTTAAAGAGACACTGGGGTTGGCTTCAGGAGCCCAAAAATTGGATGAATCACACCCTGGAGTTGGCAGCAGCAGCAGCAGGAGCCCAAACATTACTTTAAAGAGACACTGGGGTTGGCTTCAGGAGCCCAAAAATTGGATGAATCACACCCTGGAGTTGGCATCAGCAGGAGCCCAAAAATTGGCCTAAAGACATAAATATGTTTTGCACCATTTGGAAAGTGTAAAACGTGGCACCATGCTGAATCTAGTCGCGTGCATCAGGCATTGGTGGGTGGAAATTCTGGCTGATCCATCCCTGATTCATTTTGACAAAGGTGAGTCTCTCCACATTTTTTGTTGACAGACGAGTTCTCCTCACCGTAACTATGGCCCCCGCCGCACTAAACACCCGCTCAGATGGCACGCTACTTGCCGGGCAGGACAGCTTTTCCAGGGCAAACTCTGCTAGTTGCGGCCACAAATCAAGTTTGGCTGCCCAGAAGTCCAGCGGATCCTCAAGGTGTGTTGGCATGGTCATGTCAAAGTATGACATGACCTGCTGGTTCAGGTCCTGCTCCAGGTCTTCCTGCTGCTCATGAGTAGACTCACTATGCGGGTGTAGAAAGCTACTCATTAGCGACTGAAGACTGAGGCTGCTGCTGATGGAGCTGCTGCTGCTGCTCCTGCCAACCCCCCCAGCAGCCATGACAGTGGAAGGTGAGCGCAGAGGTCCCCTCGAGTCAGACCTGCGAGAGTATGGACCATGGCGCAGATAGGCATCGGCCAACTGCCTACATAGAATGTCTTTGTAGTAGTTCAGTTTGTCCTCCCTCTCGGTGGGTTTAAAAAATGCCCCCATTTTGTGCCGGAAGCGAGGGTCCAATAAGGTGGACAGCCAGAAGTCATCCCGCCGACAGATGGAAACAATTCTGGGGTCACTACGCAAGCACGTGAGCATGCTTCCTGCCATTTGCGCAAGTGACTCGGATGGACTACCTGTCTCCATCTCCACTGCTTACTGCCACGGTGTGCCCGGGTCCTCTGTCTCGCCTTCCTCAAAAACCTCTAGCTCCTCTGGCTGCTCCTGCTCCTCCTCTCCTGTCCGCTGACTAGATAAACCAGTCATTTCGCCAAGCCTAAACTGTGTTTCGCTGGGCAACTCCTCCTCCTCTTCCTCCTCCTCCTCCAGTTCAGCTCCAACGGGGTTCATGTGGCCGTAAGATGTAAACGCCATGTCTCCAGTGCCCTGACCAGCCATGGTTTCCAACATGTGCTGTAGTACATGAAGCAGTGGAATCACATCGTTCATCCCGTAATCCTGCCGACTGAAAAATAAAGTGGCTTCCTCAAAGGGCCTGAGCAAACGGCAGGTGTCACGTATGAGCTGCCACTGGTTGACATTGAAGTTACACAGGGGAGTCCCCCTATCTGCTTGGATCATCAGGAAATCCGTGATGGCTTTTCTCTGTTCATATAATCGGTCCAACATGTGAAGTGTGGAATTCCAACGGGTGGAAACATTGCAAATCAGACTATGTTGGGGGATACCGTTCTGACGCTGTAGCTCAAGAAGGGTGTGTTTGGCGGTGTATGAGTGGCTAAAGTGCATGCAAAGTTTCCTTGAAGTTGTTAGGATGTCTTGCAGATGGGGGGAACACTTCAGAAACCGCTTGACAACCAGATTGAAGACGTGAGCCATGCAGGGGGCATGGGTCAGGCTTCCTTGGCGCAGCGCAGACAAAATGTTCTTCCCATTGTCGGTAACCATGATTCCCATTTTAAGTTTTCTTGGAGTAAGCCATGTTTGGATTTCCTGATGAATAAATTTAAGCAGTTCCTCCCCTGTGTTACTCCGTTCGCCAAGACAAACCATGTGAAGCACTGCGTGACACCTCCGTGCCCTGCACACATGGTAGACTGGAGGGGCACTGAGACTTGAGCCTACAGTGGAGGGTGAGGAGATGGCGAAGGATGAGGAGGCCGAGTCGCACAGTGTCACAGGCCCAACGGGCAGGGAACGCGGAGGCCGAAGCGGCGTGACCTGTCCAAGTTGCTGCTGCAAAGGGACCACATTCACCCAGTGGGCCGTAAACGACATGTACTGTCCCTGACCGTAGTTACAGCTCCAGACGTCGGCGCTGCCATGCACTTTGCTACACACCGACAGGCTCAAGGACTGGGCCACCTTCTGTTCAACAAAAGTGTGCAGCGCTGGTACTGCCTTCTTGGCAAAGAAATGACGGCTTGGGACTCTCCACCTCGGCTCGGCACAAGCCATCAGGTCTCTGAAAGGTGCAGAGTCCACCACCTGAAAAGGGAGCGACTGCAGCACCAGCAACTTGGACAGGAGCACATTCAGCTTCTGCACCGTAGGATGAGTGGGCGCATACTGCTGTCTCTTGGACATGGCTTTGCTGATGGATTGCTGGCGGGATGCATGACTTGGAGGAGGAGGAGGAGGAGCAGGAGCGACAGAGGATGGGTATGACGCACAGCTGCCTTCGGCTGAGGTGCTGGCTGGCAGAAATTGGGAGCGGCGTGCCACTCGGTGAGGAAGCAGTCTGGCCCACCTCTCCGGAGCCTAGGTTCTCCCAGGCCGCTTTATGGTGACACTGCATATGTTGTTGAAGGGCCGTGGTGCCAACATTTGGACCCTGGCCACGCTTCACCTTCTGCCTACATATCTTGCATGTGGCCATGTTACCCTCCTGCGGATGCTTCAGGAAAAACTGCCACACTGCCGAGTAGCTACTTTTCCCACCAACAGGCCTCACTGATTCGCTGCTATTGGCGCCAACTCCAGGAACCCCTGCCCCACTACCTCCCGATAAGGTAGCCTGCCGCGCAGCAGGTGCTCTACCCCGGCCCCGGCCCCGTTTGGCTCCAGGCTTTACAATTTTGCCCCCATGCTGCCTGCCAACCATGCTGCTAACACCTTGCTGCTAACACCTTGCTGCCTGAGCTGCTGACTCCGGGGCAACCTGCGTCCCTCTTCTCCTGATGATGACGATGAAGCCCCTTCATCACCCGGCTCCCAAGTGCGATCGGCTTCATCGTCATCATCATTATCACCGAGTTGTGGCTGTACGTCACTGATGTTCGTGGATTCGTCAATAGTGTCTGGCGCAGGAGCTGGAACGCACGCAGCACCCACGACACTGTCCACATCACTATTTGTCTGCCTAGCTAAAGAAGCCACCTCCATTTCTTGGCTGGGCAGTAGCTGCTGACTGTCCTCTATCTGATCGTCCTCCTCACTAAAGAGTGGAGCTGAACCCAAAGCATAGGATACGTCGCTGGGGGAGGGAACGGCGTAGGACAGAGGCAATGGGAGGACAGGGACTGCTCTCGGGGCATGCCAACTCAGGGTTGTGTCAGAGGAACCTACCGACCCTAGACTGGGGGTCTCAGACGTAAGTTGTGATGATGTTGTTGATGAGCGCGTTAACCAAACTACCACGGCAGATGCGTTACTGGTGGAGACCCGACCGCTAGCAGATACTGGCAGATTAGGTCTCTCAGCGCGACTCCTGCTGCTACTGGCCCCCAGTCTGCTGCGACCTCTGCCTGCGGAATCTTGGCCTCTGCCACTCCTCTTTTCACTTCCAGGCACTTGTCTGCCCAACATAGTCTAACTGGCGTGGTAGTAGGTGATATTTTAAGAACCCCCAGGCAGTGGTGGGTCTATATGAAACAGAATATAATGCACACCAAAAGTGAGCAGTAACACTCAGCCTCCAACAGGCCTGCTTAGTGAAAATAAGAGAGCTGCTTAGTGTAAATAAAGAGGGGTATGGTATGTTACAGAATGGAACGCCCCAACAGCAGAGCACCTGGGAGCAGTAGTACTATGCAAAGCAAAAGTGTCTTTATCAGGCCAAATTACTTTTAGAATAAGTGCAAAGGATTATAGTAAATAGAGGCTGGTGTAGTCACAGAATGGGATGCCCCAACCGCAGTGCACCTGGGAGCAGTAGTACTATGCAAAGCAAAATTGTCTTTATCAGGTCAAATTACTTTTAGAATTAGTGCAAAGGGTTATAGTAAATAGAGGCTGGTGTAGTCACAGAATGGGATGCCCCAACAGCAGTGCACCTGGGAGCAGTAGTACTATGCACAGCAAAAGTGTCTTTATCAGGCCAAATTACTTTTAGAATAAGTGCAAAGGGTTATAGTAAATAGAGGCTGGTGTAGTCACAGAATGGGATGCCCCAACAGCAGTGCACCTGGGAGCAGTAGTACTATGCAAAGCAAAAGTGTCTTTATCAGGCCAAATTACTTTTAGAATAAGTGCAAAGGGTTATAGTAAATAGAGGCTGGTGTAGTCACAGAATGGGATGCCCCAACCGCAGTGCACCTGGGAGCAGTACTACTATGCAAAGCAAAAGTGTCTTTATCAGGCCAAATTACTTTTAGAATAAGTGCAAAGGGTTATAGTAAATAGAGGCTGGTGTAGTCACAGAATGGGATGCCCCAACCGCAGTGCACCTGGGAGCAGTAGTACTATGCAAAGCAAAAGTGTCTTTATCAGGCCAAATTACTTTTAGAATAAGTGCAAAGGGTTATAGTAAATAGAGGCTGGTGTAGTCACAGAATGGGATGCCACAACAGCAGTGCACCTGGAAGCAGTAGTACTATGCAAAGCAAAAGTGTCTTTATCAGGCCAAATTACTTTTAGAATAAGTGCAAAGGGTTATAGTAAATAGAGGCTGGTGTAGTCACAGAATGGGATGCCACAACAGCAGTGCACCTGGAAGCAGTAGTACTATGCAAAGCAAAAGTGTCTTTATCAGGCCAAATTACTTTTAGACTAAGTGCAAAGGGTTATAGTAAATAGAGGCTGGTGTAGTCACAGAATGGGATGCCCCAACCGCAGTGCACCTGGGAGCAGTACTACTATGCAAAGCAAAAGTGTCTTTATCAGGCCAAATTACTTTTAGAATAAGTGCAAAGGGTTATAGTAAATAGAGGCTGGTGTAGTCACAGAATGGGATGCCACAACAGCAGTGCACCTGGAAGCAGTAGTACTATGCAAAGCAAAAGTGTCTTTATCAGGCCAAATTACTTTTAGAATAAGTGCAAAGGGTTATAGTAAATAGAGGCTGGTATAGTCACAGAATAAGATGCCCCAACCGCAGTGCACCTGGGAGCAGTAGTACTATGCAAAGCAAAAGTGTCTTTATCAGGCCAAATTACTTTTAGAATAAGTGCAAAGGGTTATAGTAAATAGAGGCTGGTGTAGTCACAGAATGGGATGCCCCAACCGCAGTGCACCTGGGAGCAGTACTACTATGCAAAGCAAAAGTGTCTTTATCAGGCCAAATTACTTTTAGAAAAAGTGCAAAGGGTTATAGTAAATAGAGGCTGGTGTAGTCACAGAATGGGATGCCACAACAGCAGTGCACCTGGGAGCAGTAGTACTATGCAAAGCAAAAGTGTCTTTATCAGGCCAAATTACTTTTAGAATAAGTGCAAAGGGTTATAGTAAATAGAGGCTGGTGTAGTCACAGAATGGGATGCCCCAACCGCAGTGCACCTGGGAGCAGTAGTACTATGCAAAGCAAAAGTGTCTTTATCAGGCCAAATTACTTTTAGAATAAGTGCAAAGGGTTATAGTAAATAGAGGCTGGTGTAGTCACAGAATGGGATGCCCCAACAGCAGTGCACCTGGGAGCAGTAGTACTATGCACAGCAAAAGTGTCTTTATCAGGCCAAATTACTTTTAGAATAAGTGCAAAGGGTTATAGTAAATAGAGGCTGGTGTAGTCACAGAATAAGATGCCCCAACAGCAGTGCACCTGGGAGCAGTACTACTATGCAAAGCAAAGGTGTCTTTATCAGGCCAAATTACTTTTAGAATAAGTGCAAAGGGTTATAGTAAATAGAGGCTGGTGTAGTCACAGAATGGGATGCCCCAACCGCAGTGCACCTGGGAGCAGTAGTACTATGCAAAGCAAAAGTGTCTTTATCAGGCCAAATTACTTTTAGAATAAGTGCAAAGGGTTATAGTAAATAGAGGCTGGTGTAGTCACAGAATGGGATGCCACAACAGCAGTGCACCTGGAAGCAGTAGTACTATGCAAAGCAAAAGTGTCTTTATCAGGCCAAATTACTTTTAGAATAAGTGCAAAGGGTTATAGTAAATAGAGGCTGGTGTAGTCACAGAATGGGATGCCACAACAGCAGTGCACCTGGAAGCAGTAGTACTATGCAAAGCAAAAGTGTCTTTATCAGGCCAAATTACTTTTAGACTAAGTGCAAAGGGTTATAGTAAATAGAGGCTGGTGTAGTCACAGAATGGGATGCCCCAACCGCAGTGCACCTGGGAGCAGTACTACTATGCAAAGCAAAAGTGTCTTTATCAGGCCAAATTACTTTTAGAATAAGTGCAAAGGGTTATAGTAAATAGAGGCTGGTGTAGTCACAGAATGGGATGCCACAACAGCAGTGCACCTGGAAGCAGTAGTACTATGCAAAGCAAAAGTGTCTTTATCAGGCCAAATTACTTTTAGAATAAGTGCAAAGGGTTATAGTAAATAGAGGCTGGTATAGTCACAGAATAAGATGCCCCAACCGCAGTGCACCTGGGAGCAGTACTACTATGCAAAGCAAAAGTGTCTTTATCAGGCCAAATTACTTTTAGAATAAGTGCAAAGGGTTATAGTAAATAGAGGCTGGTGTAGTCACAGAATGGGATGCCCCAACCGCAGTGCACCTGGGAGCAGTACTACTATGCAAAGCAAAAGTGTCTTTATCAGGCCAAATTACTTTTAGAAAAAGTGCAAAGGGTTATAGTAAATAGAGGCTGGTGTAGTCACAGAATGGGATGCCACAACAGCAGTGCACCTGGGAGCAGTAGTACTATGCAAAGCAAAAGTGTCTTTATCAGGCCAAATTACTTTTAGAAAAAGTGCAAAGGGTTATAGTAAATAGAGGCTGGTGTAGTCACAGAATGGGATGCCCCAACCGCAGTGCACCTGGGAGCAGTAGTACTATGCAAAGCAAAAGTGTCTTTATCAGGCCAAATTACTTTTAGAATAAGTGCAAAGGGTTATAGTAAATAGAGGCTGGTGTAGTCACAGAATGGGATGCCCCAACAGCAGTGCACCTGGGAGCAGTAGTACTATGCAAAGCAAAAGTGTCTTTATCAGGCCAAATTACTTTTAGAATAAGTGCAAAGGGTTATAGTAAATAGAGGCTGGTGTAGTCACAGAATAAGATGCCCCAACCGCAGTGCACCTGTGAGCAGTACTACTATGCAAAGCAAAGGTGTCTTTATCAGGCCAAATTACTTTTAGAATAAGTGCAAAGGGTTATAGTAAATAGAGGCTGGTGTAGTCACAGAATGGGATGCCCCAACCGCAGTGCACCTGGGAGCAGTACTACTATGCAAAGCAAAAGTGTCTTTATCAGGCCAAATTACTTTTAGAATAAGTGCAAAGGGTTATAGTAAATAGAGGCTGGTGTAGTCACAGAATGGGATGCCACAACAGCAGTGCACCTGGAAGCAGTACTACTATGCACAGCAAAAGTGTCTTTATCAGGCCAAATTACTTTTAGAAAAAGTGCAAAGGGTTATAGTAAATAGAGGCTGGTGTAGTCACAGAATGGGATGCCACAACAGCAGTGCACCTGGGAGCAGTAGTACTATGCAAAGCAAAAGTGTCTTTATCAGGCCAAATTACTTTTAGAAAAAGTGCAAAGGGTTATAGTAAATAGAGGCTGGTGTAGTCACAGAATGGGATGCCACAACAGCAGTGCACCTGGGAGCAGTAGTACTATGCAAAGCAAAAGTGTTTTTATCAGGCCAAATTACTTTTAGAATAAGTGCAAAGGGTTATAGTAAATAGAGGCTGGTGTAGTCACAGAATGGGATGCCCCAACAGCAGTGCACCTGGGAGCAGTACTACTATGCAAAGCAAAAGTGTCTTTATCAGGCCAAATTACTTTTAGAATAAGTGCAAAGGGTTATAGTAAATAGAGGCTGGTGTAGTCACAGAATGGGATGCCCCAACCGCAGTGCACCTGGGAGCAGTAGTACTATGCAAAGCAAAAGTGTCTTTATCAGGCCAAATTACTTTTAAAATAAGTGCAAAGGGTTGTAGTAAATAGAGGCTGGTGTAGTCACAGAATGGGATGCCACAACAGCAGTGCACCTGGGAGCAGTAGTACTATGCAAAGCAAAAGTGTCTTTATCAGTTCAAATTACTTTTAGAATAAGTGCAAAGGGTTATAGTAAATAGAGGCTGGTGTAGTCACAGAATGGGATGCCCCAACCGCAGTGCACCTTGGAGCAGTAGTACTATGCAAAGCAAAAGTGTCTTTATCAGGCCAAATTACTTTTAGAATAAATGCAAAGGGTTATAGTAAATAGAGGCTGGTGTAGTCACAGAATGGGATGCCCCAACCGCAGTGCACCTGGGAGCAGTAGTACTATGCAAAGCAAAAGTGTCTTTATCAGGCCAAATTACTTTTAGAATAAGTGCAAAGGGTTATAGTAAATAGAGGCTGGTGTAGTCACAGAATGGGATGCCACAACAGCAGTGCACCTGGGAGCAGTAGTACTATGCAAAGCAAAAGTGTCTTTATCAGGCCAAATTACTTTTAGAATAAGTGCAAAGGGTTATAGTAAATAGAGGCTGGTGTAGTCACAGAATGGGATGCCCCAACCGCAGTGCACCTGGGAGCAGTAGTACTATGCAAAGCAAAAGTGTCTTTATCAGGCCAAATTACTTTTAGAATAAGTGCAAAGGGTTGTAGTAAATAGAGGCTGGTGTAGTCACAGAATGGGATGCCACAACAGCAGTGCACCTGGGAGCAGCAGTACTATGCAAAGCAAAAGTGTCTTTATCAGGCCAAATTACTTTTAGAATAAGTGCAAAGGGTTATAGTAAATAGAGGCTGGTGTAGTCACAGAATGGGATGCCCCAACCGCAGTGCACCTGGGAGCAGTAGTACTATGCAAAGCAAAAGTGTCTTTATCAGGCCAAATTACTTTTAGAATAAGTGCAAAGGGTTATAGTAAATAGAGGCGGGTGTAGTCACAGAATGGGATGCCTCAACCGCAGTGCACCTAGGAGCAGTAGTACTATGCAAAGCAAAAGTGTCTTTATCAGGCCAAATTACTTTTAGAATAAGTGCAAAGGGTTATAGTAAATAGAGGCTGGTGTAGTCACAGAATGGGATGCCACAACAGCAGTGCACCTGGGAGCAGTAGTACTATGCAAAGCAAAAGTGTCTTTATCAGGCCAAATTACTTTTAGAATAAGTGCAAAGGGTTATAGTAAATAGAGGCTGGTGTAGTCACAGAATGGGATGCCCCAACCGCAGTGCACCTGGGAGCAGTAGTACTATGCAAAGCAAAAGTGTCTTTATCACAGAATGGGATGCCACAACAGCAGTGCACCTGGGAGCAGTAGTACTATGCAAAGCAAAAGTGTCTTTATCACAGAATGGGATGCCCCAACCGCAGTGCACCTGGGAGCAGTACTACTATGCAAAGCAAAAGTGTCTTTATCAGGCCAAATTACTTTTAGAATAAGTGCAAAGGGTTATAGTAAATAGAGGCTGGTGTAGTCACAGAATGGGATGCCCCAACCGCAGTGCACCTGGGAGCAGTAGTACTATGCAAAGCAAAAGTGTCTTTATCAGGCCAAATTACTTTTAGAATAAGTGCAAAGGGTTATAGTAAATAGAGGCTGGTGTAGTCACAGAATGGGATGCCCCAACCGCAGTGCACCTGGGAGCAGTAGTACTATGCAAAGCAAAAGTGTCTTTATCAGGCCAAATTACTTTTAGAATAAGTGCAAAGGGTTATAGTAAATAGAGGCTGGTGTAGTCACAGAATGGGATGCCACAACAGCAGTGCACCTGGAAGCAGTAGTACTATGCAAAGCAAAAGTGTCTTTATCAGGCCAAATTACTTTTAGAATAAGTGCAAAGGGTTATAGTAAATAGAGGCTGGTGTAGTCACAGAATGGGATGCCACAACAGCAGTGCACCTGGGAGCAGTAGTACTATGCAAAGCAAAAGTGTCTTTATCAGGCCAAATTACTTTTAGAATAAGTGCAAAGGGTTATAGTAAATAGAGGCTGGTGTAGTCACAGAATGGGATGCCCCAACCGCAGTGCACCTTGGAGCAGTAGTACTATGCAAAGCAAAAGTGTCTTTATCAGGCCAAATTACTTTTAGAATAAGTGCAAAGGGTTATAGTAAATAGAGGCTGGTGTAGTCACAGAATGGGATGCCACAACAGCAGTGCACCTGGGAGCAGTAGTACTATGCAAAGCAAAAGTGTCTTTATCAGGCCAAATTACTTTTAGAATAAGTGCAAAGGGTTATAGTAAATAGAGGCGGGTGTAGTCACAGAATGGGATGCCCCAACCGCAGTGCACCTGGGAGCAGTAGTACTATGCAAAGCAAAAGTGTCTTTATCAGGCCAAATTAGTTTTAGAATAAGTGCAAAGGGTTATAGTAAATAGAGGCTGGTGTAGTCACAGAATGGGATGCCACAACAGCAGTGCACCTGGGAGCAGTAGTACTATGCAAAGCAAAAGTGTCTTTATCAGGCCAAATTACTTTTAGAATAAGTGCAAAGGGTTATAGTAAATAGAGGCTGGTGTAGTCACAGAATGGGATGCCCCAACCGCAGTGCACCTTGGAGCAGTAGTACTATGCAAAGCAAAAGTGTCTTTATCAGGCCAAATTACTTTTAGAATAAGTGCAAAGGGTTATAGTAAATAGAGGCTGGTGTAGTCACAGAATGGGATGCCACAACCGCAGTGCACCTGGGAGCAGTAGTACTATGCAAAGCAAAAGTGTCTTTATCAGGCCAAATTACTTTTAGAATAAGTGCAAAGGGTTATAGTAAATAGAGGCGGGTGTAGTCACAGAATGGGATGCCCCAACCGCAGTGCACCTGGGAGCAGTAGTACTATGCAAAGCAAAAGTGTCTTTATCAGGCCAAATTAGTTTTAGAATAAGTGCAAAGGGTTATAGTAAATAGAGGCTGGTGTAGTCACAGAATGGGATGCCACAACAGCAGTGCACCTGGGAGCAGTAGTGCTATGCAAAGCAAAAGTGTCTTTATCAGGCCAAATTACTTTTAGAATAAGTGCAAAGGGTTATAGTAAATAGAGGCTGGTGTAGTCACAGAATGGGATGCCCCAACCGCAGTGCACCTGGGAGCAGTAGTATTATGCAAAGCAAAAGTGTCTTTATCACAGAATGGGATGCCACAACAGCAGTGCACCTGGGAGCAGTAGTACTATGCAAAGCAAAAGTGTCTTTATCAGGCCAAATTACTTTTAGAATAAGTGCAAAGGGTTATAGTAAATAGAGGCTGGTGTAGTCACAGAATGGGATGCCACAACAGCAGTGGACATGGGAGCAGTAGTACTATGCAAAGCAAAAGTGTCTTTATCAGGCCAAATTACTTTTAGAATAAGTGCAAAGGGTTATAGTAAATAGAGGCTGGTGTAGTCACAGAATGGGATGCCACAACAGCAGTGCACCTGGGAGCAGTAGTACTATGCACAGCAAAAGTGTCTTTATCAGGCCAAATTACTTTTAGAATAAGTGCAAAGGGTTATAGTAAATAGAGGCTGGTGTAGTCACAGAATGGGATGCCACAACAGCAGTGCACCTGGGAGCAGTAGTACTATGCAAAGCAAAAGTGTCTTTATCAGGCCAAATTACTTTTAGAATATGTGCAAAGGGTTATAGTAAATAGAGGCTGGTGTAGTTACAGAATGGGATGCCACAACAGCAGTGCACCTGGGAGCAGTAGTACTATGCAAAGCAAAAGTGTCTTTATCAGGCCAAATTACTTTTAGAATAAGTGCAAAGGGTTATAGTAAATAGAGGCTGGTGTAGTCACAGAATGGGATGCCACAACAGCAGTGCACCTGGGAGCAGTAGTACTATGCAAAGCAACAGTGGATAACCAGGGTGAAACAGCTAACAAAGCCAGTGACCCAGGCAGTAACACTCAGGCTGCATGAAAACAAAAAAAAATCCCTGTCACTGCATCCGTTTTTTTCCTACCTTTCCCTGCTTCTCCCTGACTTCCTGCCTGTCTCCCTCCTGTCTACTGGCTGTCCCTAACTCTCTACCTATCTCTCCCTGAATACAGTCTGCAGTGTCCTCCTGGCTCTCACGAATGCAATAGACAAATGCGCAAAAGCAAGATGGCCGCCGCCTTATATAGTGCTGTGACGTCACCGGGCTTGCTGGCTGCTGATAGGCTGCATGGGACTGTCCCAGCATACACTGCCCCAGCTTACATGTCTGGACATGTCACGTAGACCATCCTAGAATGCCTGTCATTGAAATGAATGGATTTTAGAAAAAAACTTCGCTCGATCGAATCGCGGGGGAAATTCGGATTTGTCATGAAATTCGGATCGAATCCGGGTTCGTCGGGATCGATTCGCTCATCCCTAATCCTGGCAATATGGGATACCCTGCGGGCTGGTGTTTTTACAAGATGCAAAAAACAAATTTAAAATACAATATATTAGTAAAACAGAGCCTTTAGAAGCTGATTTAGTATAACAGATAGGGTGAAATGTGCTGGTTTGGGATACCCTGCGGCCTGGTGTTTTTACAGGACGCACAAAACCAATTCAAAATGCAATATATTAATAAAACAGAGCCTTTAGAAGCTGATTTAGTATAACAGATAGGGTGAAATGCGCTGGTTTGGGATACTCTGCGGCCTGGTGTTTTTACAGGATGCAAAAAAAAATTCAAAATGCAATATATTAATAAAACAGAGCCTGTAGAAGCTGATTTAGTATAACAGATAGGGTGAAATGTGCTAGTTTGGGATGCCCTGAGGCCTGGTGTTTTTACAGGACGCACAAAACCAATTCAAAATGCAATATATTAATAAAACAGAGCCTTTAGAAGCTGATTTAGTATAACAGATAGGGTGAAATGTGCTGGTTTGGGATACCCTACGGCCTGGTGTTTTTACAGGACAAACAAAACCAATTCAAAATGCAATATATTAATAAAACAGAGCCTTTAGAAGCTGATTTAGTATAACAGATAGGGTGAAATGTGCTGGTTTGGGATACCCTGCGGCCTGGTGTTTTTACAGGACGCACAAAACCAATTCAAAATGCAATATATTAATAAAACAGAGCCTTTAGAAGCTGATTTAGTATAACAGATAGGGTGAAATGTGCTGAAATAGTATGCCCATGTGGGCTGGGGTTTTTACAGCATACAAAAAAATTTAAAACTAATCGAGTTATAAGAAATGCTTGTGTGTAACAGATAGGGTTAAATATGCCACTGCCAAGATGGGATGCACAGTGGCCAGGAATATTTACAGCACAAAAAAAAGCAATTTAAAACTGATCTGGCAAATGAAGTGAAATGAAAATTAAAAAAAAAGTTTCCCTGTCACTTTCTCTGCTGTCCCTGCCTGGATCGTTCTCGATTTTTCCCTATCTTTCCCTGGCACTGTGTGGGTCTCTGTGGGTCTCCCTGACTCTCCCTGCCTGTCTGTAAGTCTCTCCCTGTCTGCAGCAACCTCCATTCTGTCTGCAATGCAAGGCTGAAATGCGCACAAGCAAGCTGGCCGCCGTTTATATAGCACTGTGACGTCACCGGGCTTCCTGGCTGCTGATAGTCTGCATGTGACCTTCCCATGATAACTTGCCCCAGGGGATATGTCCAGACATGTGCATCCATCATTTTACAATGGCTGTAATTGAAATAAATGGAGTTTAAAGGAAAACTTCGATCGAATCGTGGTGAAACTCGGATTCTGAAATTCAGAACGAATTCGGGTTTGTCCGAATCGATTCGCTCATCTCTAATAATAACTCACCTCTTCTGTGCCCAATGGTGCATGCACAGGCTATCATGCAGTCAAGAGCAAACAGCTCTGGGGGTATGACCCATTAGGCTGGGAAAAGGTGAGTTATTATGGGCGATCTGGGGGGTTTCACACAGAGAGGCATCCCACAATGGGATATAGCCAAATAGTTAAAATACCAGTTTTGTTCTGCTTTAACAGGTTTTGTTCTGCCTTAACAGTGATAGCTAATCCACCACCCTGTTGCTCTTGTGTACAGTTCCAAATGCAGTATGATATATTGTATAGTCCCAGCTGCAGTCACTCTATACAGTACATAGGGGTTGATTCAGCACCAGGTGGGAAAACTCTTTTTAGGAAAGAAAATTGCCGTTCACTTTTTTTGTCTACCTTGGGAATGATTCAGCAACCAGATGTATATTTTCACTTGGTGCTAAATCAGCCCCAAGGTAGACAATAAAAGTGAATGGTATTTTTCTCTCCTAAGAAGTAGTAACGGTAGTTTTCTCACCAGGTGCTAAAGTAACCCCATAGTATACAGTCCCAGCTGCAGGCAGTCTGAGCAGTACATATTGTACGGCCCCAGCTACAGTCACCCTGTACAGGACGTGCAGCCCTTTGGGTGATTTCTGACACAATTGGGTTTTTTACTTATTTAATGATCTTTTTTTTTTGAATGATGCTTTTAACTTTACAGCTTCACTTAGCAAAAGTACTTTTAAGCATGAGAAAAACATGAAGGCACAGCGCTTTCGGCTTGGGCCATGGTCATTGCGTCCTCTCTATAATAACGCTTTTCACTTCTCCAATTTGGAGTAATCGGAGCATCTGGAGCTGCCGTCCGCGCTCAGCATCTAATATCACCTAATAGCCCGGATGTGTCCTGTAATAAGACAAGCGGCCGTTTCCGTAACAATAACAAGTTATGCAATGAGCCGAGCCATGGAAGGTCAGCTCCACCGGCTGAAGAACCAAACGGAGTTGCGCAACAGCTGAAGTTACCAATGTCTAGAATTATCTGCCCATGGAAACTAAAATAATACATTGTGAAGGAAAACACGTCTGTGGTCTCTTGTGACGTTACTGATCGAAAACCTCTCCTGGATCTCTCTGTTTATGGTGCAGCTTTCTGTGCTGGCTGCCCTGGAGTGTCTCTATAATTAATAAGTATCTAGCAGATGGTGTAAAGACTTCCTCCTTAACTCTCATGAAAGGCACAGCCATGAGAGTGTCAGGGGGGTTGGTAATAAAAAAATGCAAATGTAAATGTTAAAAGAACACTCCACGCAACTGCATGAGCTAGTTTACTATATTTTTCCTGGCAGCCATATAGTGTGCAACCTCCAGCCCCCACCCCCCATACAGAACAAGATATTCCTCCAGGATGAACTTTTGATTTTGAACTTATGGGGATTGATTCAGAGCCTGGTGAGAAAACTCACGCCTTTTTTAGGAGAGAAAATTGCCATTCACTTTCATTGTCTACCGTTGACCTGATTCAGAGCCAGGGGAAAATTTGCACCGGGGAGAAAATGAAAGTGACTAGCAGTTTTCTCTTCTCACAAGACTCTGAATCGACCCCTAGGTACGTGCCACTTTGATTTGGGCACTTTAAGTTTTTGATTTTGGCATGGCTGTTTTAGCAGTTTGATCTTGCGATTGTTGATTTTCAGCATCTTTCACACTGTTTTCGGTTTTTAGCTATTTGAGTTTGGCACTATCGGTTTCTAGTGCTTTGACTTGACTGTCATTGTCAGTTTCTGGTGCCTTTACTTTGTATTATTGGCTGCTGGCACTTTCATTTTGGCACACCTGGTTTCTAGCACTTTAATTTGAGCACTATTAGTTTCTGGTACTTTTAGTTTGACACTATTAATTTCTGGCACTTTGTTTTTGCAATTATTGTTTTTGGCACTTCAAATATGGCACCATTGGTTTTGGCACATTAATTTTGGCACTTTTGGTTTCTGGCAATATGGGTTATGGCAGTGCTGGTACTTGACACCTTGATTTTGACTCTGTTGTCAATTTGATTTTGTCACTAGTGGTTTCTGGCGCTTTTGTCACTATTGGTTAATAGCATGTTGATTTTGGAACTATAGTTAGTCTGTAGTTTGACACCATTGGTTTCTAGCACATTTTCAAACCCTCGGTTTCTTACACTTTTATTCTGGCACTATTGGTTTCTGACATGTTGATTTTGGCACTGTTGATTTCCGGCCCTCTGATTTTGGCACTTTGATTTCTGGCCCTCTGATTTTGGCACTGTTGATTTCTGGCCCTCTGATTTTGGAACTGTTGATTTCTGGCCCTCTGATTTTGGCACTGTTGATTTCTGGCCCTTTGATTTCTGGCCCTCTGATTTTGGCACTGTTGATTTCTGGCCCTCTGATTTTGGCAATGTTGATTTCTGGCCCTCTGATTTTGGAACTGTTGATTTCTGGCCCTCTGATTTTGGCACTGTTGATTTCTGGCCTTTTGATTTTGACACTTTTGATTTCTGGCCCTCTGATTTTGGCACTGTTGATTTCTGGCCCTCTGATTTTGGCACTGTTGATTTCTGGCCCTCTGATTTTGGCACTGTTGATTTCTGGCCCTCTGATTTTGGCACTGTTGAATTCTGGCCCTCTGATTTTGGCACTGTTGATTTCTGGCCCTCTGATTTTGGCACTGTTGAATTCTGGCCCTCTGATTTTGGCACTGTTGAATTCTGGGCCTCTGATTTTGGCACTGTTGATTTCTGGGCCTCTGATTTTGGCACTGTTGATTTCTGGCCCTCTGATTTTGTCAATGTTGAATTCTGGCCCTCTGATTTTGGCACTGTTGATTTCTGGCCCTCTGATTTTGGCACTGTAGATTTCTGGCCCTCTGATTTTGGTACTGTTGATTTCTGGCCCTTTGATTTTTACACTGTTGATTTCTGGCCCTCTGATTTTGGCACTGTTGAATTCTGGCCCCCTGATTTTGGCACTGTTGAATTCTAGCCCTCTGAATTTGGCACTGTTGAATATTGGCCCTCTGATTTTGGCACTGTTGATTTCTGGCCCTTTGATTTTGGCACTGTTGAATTCTGTCCCTCTTGTTTTGGCACTGTTGATTTCTGGCCCTCTGATTTTGGCACTGTTGATTTCTGGCCCTCTGATTTTGGCATTGTTAATTTCTGGCCCTTTGATTTTGACACTTTTGATTTCTGGCCCTCTGATTTTGGCACTGTTGATTTCTGTCCCTCTGATTTTGGCACTGTTGATTTCTGGCCCTCTGATTTTGGCACTGTTGATTTCTGGCCCTCTGATTTTGGCACTGTTGATTTCTGGCCCTCTGATTTTGGCACTGTTGAATTCGGGCCCTCTGATTTTGGCACTGTTGAATTCTGGGCCTCTGATTTTGGCACTGTTGATTTCTGGGCCTCTGATTTTGGCACTGTTGATTTCTGGCCCTCTGATTTTGTCAATGTTGAATTCTGGCCCTCTGATTTTGGCACTGTTGATTTCTGGCCCTCTGATTTTGGCACTGTAGATTTCCGGCCCTCTGATTTTGGTACTGTTGATTTCTGGCCCTTTGATTTTTACACTTTTGATTTCTGGCCCTCTGATTTTGGCACTGTTGAATTCTGGCCCCCTGATTTTGGTACTGTTGAATTCTAGCCCTCTGAATTTGGCACTGTTGAATATTGGCCCTCTGATTTTGGCACTGTTGATTTCTGGCCCTTTGATTTTGGCACTGTTGAATTCTGTCCCTCTTGTTTTGGCACTGTTGATTTCTGGCCCTCTGATTTTGGCACTGTTGATTTCTGGCCCTCTGATTTTGGCATTGTTAATTTCTGGCCCTTTGATTTTGACACTTTTGATTTCTGGCCCTCTGATTTTGGCACTGTTGATTTCTGGCACTTTGATTTTGGCACTATTGAATACTGGCCCTCTGATTTTGGCACTGTTGATTTCTGGCCCTCTGATTTTGGCACTGTTGATTTCTGGCCCTCTGATTTTGGCACTGTTGATTTCTGGCCCTCTGATTTTGGCACTGTTGATTTCTGGCCTTCTGATTTTGGCACTGTTGATTTCTGGCCCTATGATTTTGGCACTGTTGATTTCTGGCCCTTTGATTTTGACACTGTTGATTTCTGGCCCTTTGATTTTGGCACTGTTGAATTCTGGCCCTCTGATTTTGGCACTGATTTCTGGCCCTCTGATTTTGGCACTGTTGATTTCTGGCCCTTTGATTTTGCCACTGTTGATTTCTAGCCCTTTGATTTTGGCACTATTGATTTCTGGCCCTCTGATTTTGGCACTGTTGATTTCTGGCCCTCTGATTTTGGCACTTTTGAATTCTGGACCTCTGATTTTGACACTATTGATTTCTGGCCCTCTGACTTTTGCACTGTTTAATTCTAGTGTTTTGGTTTTGGCACTATTGGCTTCTGGCAATTTAAATTTTAGCATTATGGGTTCCTGGCACTATAATTTTAGAACTATTGGTTTCTTTGATTTCGGCACTGTTGGTTTTCAGCAATTTGGGGTTCTTACACTTGTTGATGTTAGCACGACTGGTTTCTGGCACTTTGCTTTTGACACTATTGGCTTTTGGGTCATTGATTTTGGCACTATGGTTTTTAGTTTTTTGATTTTAGCACTGTTGATTTCTGGCCCTCTGATTTTGGCACTGTTGATTTCTAGCACTTCAATTTTGGTTTATGGCGCTTTGATTTAAGCACTTCTGGGTTCTGGCACTTTGGATTTTACACTAATGGTTCCTGGGTTTCTGGTACTTTGTCGGCACTGTTTGGCTTTGCTAACTTAATCTTAGTATGGTTGGTTTTGGATTTTTTGGAACTTTAGTTTGTTTTTTTGCATTGCTGGTCCTTGTGCCTTGATTCATGGAACTGTAGATTTGCCACAGTTGTTTTCTTGTACTTTTATTTTGGCCAGTTCATTGCTGCGTCAAATTTTACCTACTTCTTGATAAGCATCTTCACAGTATTACATGGTGTATCTTATGCCTTGTCTCCTTCTCCTGAGTGATACTTTTAAGCTTGTGCTGTAAAATGCCATGGACATCTTTTAGCTGAACTTGACTAGATGGGGTGGGGAGACCAGAATCACTTTACATGATGGCAGCTGTGTACTGACTACTATTTACCATGAGCTTAAATGTGATTAGTTGATCCTGAACACAGCCATGCCCCCAATTATAAGAGGGCATCCACATTATTGGAATCTTGTTATTTTTATTATTTCAGTTTTGGTCTGTCAATGGAATCGTACAGGTTATGGGTCACATAGAAGTTAGAAGAAGTTCTGAAATTATTCTTCTTTGTTTGTGCAGCCAGTCAGTTCACCGGAAGTAGTGTCTTTATCCTTTCTTCATGTTCTCTTCGCTGCTCTTCTCAGTTTGGGTATATGAGGGTTGATTAAGAGACAGATACGTCTGGACTTTCGTATGTGTCTGTGTATGTTTTTGTGTCTGCCCTTTTTTACGTTCCTTCTTCAATGCGCATGTTTGTTCCCGCTAATATGTATATGCGCTTTCGATGGACGGATCTAAATCTGATCATTTGCGTTAGTTCAGATAACTTACGTTATTGGGATGGGCTTGCGTCTGATTCAGAGACCTGATTGCCGAGGGACCACCACCCTATAAAACGATTTCATTTGCGATCCACTTACGGGACCATTTTGCACTCGGCTTGCTTGACCATGTATTGCGGCTTTGTGGAAGAATATGAGCACCTTCAGCTCCAAGGCATTGCATGTGTCAGCAGAGCCGAGGCCAGATTGCACAGGCGACGCATGCATATCGATGGTATGCATGATGTTGAGTTGTTCGAGCTGACCCGACTTAACCATGCTTCCCTCCATAAGTTGTATAGTGAGCTGCGGCCATGGTTAGCCCGCACAACAAGGAAGGGGCAAGCAATTTCAGGTATGACCAAGATGCTTGGCTGCCTGCAATTTTTGGTGAACGGCTCGTTCCAGAGGCTGGGTGCCCTCTCCGTGGGGATGTCCCAGCCTACGCTGAGCCGCGCGCTATCCAAGTTTTTGGATGGCATGGCTACCATTAGTCCAAAATATATTTCCTTTCCGGACGACATGGTAGCCTGAAACGCGCTTACGTTGTTTTTCGCCGACATGCCCAAGGTCATGGGTGATCGATTTCACCCACGTTGCATTGGTCCCTCCCGCAGCCGACGAGTACATCTATAGGTAAGTTAATTAGGTCATTTTGTTATATAGTTTAGGCAAACTGTATTGTAACTATCTATTAATCTCTCCTTGTGAAGTTTCCCTGTGAACCAGTTTACAATGTATACCTTAATCGCTCCTTTTAAAGTGTCCATGTGAACCAGTTTACAATGTATACCTTAATCCCTCCTTGTAAAGTGTCCCTGTGAACCAGTTTACAGTGTATATATTAATCCCTCCTTGTAAAGTTTCCCTGTGAACCAGTTTACAATGTATACCTTAATCCCTCCTTGTAAAGTGTCCCTGTGAACCAGTTTACAGTGTATACCTTCATCAGCTTTATTAATGTAGGCCTTATCAAAACATTTTAATGCTGACCTTAATTAGTCATTAGAATATTAATCTTTATTTTCTCCCACATACATATAATCTTGGTTATTAAAACTACTTATGTACTTTGTTAATGTTATTTGGATTGTACCACATGTTTTTGGGAGGGTGTTAGGAGTTAGTGTTTGAGTAGTTTACCTTGCCTTGCTGTAATTTTTTTTTTTTTCAGGAACCGCAAAATGGGCCACTCACTGAATGTCCAAGCAGTGGTGGCCCCGGACATGCGGTTCCTTAGTGCCCTCGCTGGGTTTCCAGGCTCATCCCATGACGCGTATATCTTGCGGAGCTCCGGCTTATTCCGTCGGTTTGAGTCTGGAGAATTCTCCGGTGGATGGCTCCTTGGTAAGTTCCCTCAAATTACGTTATTCCCTTTTCAATGTATGCCTATGAATATAGTTGATGACCATGTCTTAACCTATGGCTGTTTTTACCCCTTGACGACATGTTAAACCGGACCTTCGCCCTGATTTTTAGAAAAGCCCAAACCCTTAAAAACTGATTCCCCAGCATTTCAAGCTAATATATTTCAAGTTTTTAGTCACTTACTTATTACTCTTTCCACCACTGGGCTGCAACTCTGTTCAGGACTTTAGGATACGGCCGCCACCATCTTTGCTCAGAGGCATCACAATTACTGAGGAGAGGAGAGCGGGATAAAGTGCAGGGGGCAGGTTATAGCTGTGCTTTGCTCAGACAGCGCAGAGATGGGGTCAGGAAAAGGTCAGAAATCCCAGAAAGCAGAGCAGCACAGTCAGAAGGCACTTCCTGTTTGCAGGCTGCCTGATATTCCCTGAGCCGCCATCTTGGATGTTTAAAGGCTCATAACATGCAGTAGATGCAGGTAGGATGAATTTTAATGTGAGCAATCTGTATGTACAGGGTGTGGAAAACATATAAGATAGGCTCTTATTCTGAGTGAACGACCGCTTAAAACAATAATGTTGTTTAGAATGTGTAATTTATGTCAGTATTTTGTTATTCTTTCAGGGGATTCAGGCTATCCGCTTCTTCCCTGGCTCCTGACGCCCGTACTTCGGCCGCAGAATGAGGCACAGGAGGCATACAATCGTGCACACAGGAAGACCCGTAGTAGAGAGGGCCTTTGGACTCCTAAAATCACGATTTTGCTGTTTGGACCATACCGGGGGGGGGCACTGCTATATGACCCCAACAAGGTCATCAACATCATCCTTGCATGCTGCGTGCTGCATAATTTTGCCATCATACAGCGTGTCCCCCGGTATGTGGATCTGCCCCCCTATCCACCCAGCCAGGAGGCAGATGAGCATTACACTGGCACACCTAGTGCCTCTGCCCAAGCAGTGCAGGCTAATTTGATTGCCGGGTATTTTGCCTAAAATGTGTTTTGTTTGTTTGTTTATGTTGTTTTGTGTTTTGATTATGATTTGCCTGTGTGAAGGCCTTTTTTTTTTCATAAAAATAGTAATGCTTTAATTACTAAAAATTTGACACCTGATTTGTGCCTCATGCATTTTTTCCCATTGCATGGCACGGCCTGCTTCACACATTCATTACATCTGGGTAATCCGCCACAAGGTGGCGCAGTGTACTGCAGAAGAGTTGTGGCTCCTCCCGGTACCATATAAAAACGGAATCACCATAGACTTATCCAGTTTTATCTCTACAGTGATTCTGTGAAGATAGAAGATGGCTCTCTCTATTGCGCAGGTGAGCGGGGCAACCAAGCCTGCGGCCCTGCATGGCTATTTCCACCCGTTTCCGACCCTCTGTGCCTCCCAGCTTCGGCTGACGGATCGGGTGAGGGTAGAGGAGCACTAGGGTCAAGTGCTCAAGGAGTGCTGCTCCAAGCCGCAGACCCTGTACCACAAAGGGTAGCCTGCCATAGGCTTTATGGTGAGCCTACTAGGGATTCAGAGTTCCTGTACTAGCTTCTGAGGGGGTGAGTGTTTTGGGACTATGTACTTTTACTGGCGTTTGGGGTCCCCCCCCATCCCTGGCCTGGGCTCTCGCCGCTGCTCGCTCGCCTTCCTCTCCCCCTCCCCGTCATGTGTTCGGGGGAGAGGGGGGTCGGGTGGTAGCGGCGAGGGTGTTTTTTAGTCTTTCAAACTGTTTTTTATCTTGGTTTTAACAGTTTTTTCACCGCCTCGCCGCTTTGTACCACCCTCCGCGGCGGGCAGCGCTATATCTGTAAGGCGTTTTTTCTACTGTTGATGACGTCAGCGAAGTCACGTGAGCGCCGTTCTCGCGCTCTTTGGGGGGGCAGGCCGGAGGATGATGCGTATCGCGACGTCCTCCCGTGGCCCGCTCCTCAAGGTTCCTCTGCTGCCACCATTTTGACTCTGCTGCGCGCCTGGGGCCCTTCTTCATCCCGGAGCTGCGGTGGTGATCCCTGTCTGTTGTTGCTTTCTCCTGTGGTCTGGCGACTGGTGCCCTTGCTCTGCATGGTCCGTGAGTACCCTTCGGGGCTTTTTGGTTCCTTGGGGCAGGTGTTGTGGGATGCTCATGTGTCTTTACTTATGCCTTTCAGGCGGAACAACTGTGGGTTGTGGTTTCTCCCGGTCCTACCCCTTACCATCCCTCATCTTCCCTTACTGGCTTCTGGGGGCATTCCTTGAGGGGGTCATCCCGGGTGGCTTTTATGAGCCTTTACCCTGTGCTGGTCTGTTGCGCCTGTGTTAATCACCATATGGAGGCTTCTGGGGATAGCGTGCTTGGGGGTCCTTCGGGGCAATCCCGGCTGTGTTCCATGTATGGGGTATCCCCTGTGAGTAACAGTGTCACGGTGTGCGTGCCGTGCGCCCAAGGTATCCTTGCGCTCTAGGCTGGGCTGCCCGCTTCGCTTCCCAGCTCTGCATCTGGGGAGGACTCATGGTTCCCTGAGGACACTGATGGCCTGTTAGCTCACATTTTTTAAATCTTGCACATTGTCCCCCCTGAGGTGGCTAAGAGGAAGCAGGGTGAGCTCTTTCGTCCTGATAAACAGTGCCTGGAGTTCCCTGAGCAGATCCATTTCACTAATATGGTGCTCAAGGAGTGGGAACGTCCTAGTAGATTGCCCACGGTGCCCAAAGGGTGGGATAGGAGGTATCCCTTTCCTGCTGACCTGGTCAAGCGATGGTCTTGCCCCCCTGAGGTGGACGCTCCCGTGCTAGGGCTGTCCAACACCTCAGTCATGTCTTCCCCTGACACTACTACACTGCGGGACAGTGAGGACCGGTGAATGGATCAGCTGGCCTGCCATGCTTTTACGTGTGTGGGGGCTGGGCTACGTCTGGTCTACGCTGCTGCCATTACAGCTATTGCCCTTAAGAAACAGCTCAAGCTTCTCCTTGATGGCGCTACGGCTGGTAACAGGGGGGAGGATTATAGGTCCCTTTTGCTTTGCACTGATTTTGTTGCTTTTGCCCTTACTGCCATGGATGATGCGGTACGGGTGTGTCCCTTTTGGTGGCTATGCGCCGTTCTGTTTGGCTGCGTCAGTGGGCGGCTGATGCTGCCGCTAAGAAGGCTCTCACTGGGCTCCCCTTTACGGGGCTGCGGGTCTTTGGTGAGCGTCTAGATGTTTTAGCCAAGGATGGTAGGCTGCCTCAATGTAGGAGGCAGCCTCGGCCTTTTCGGGGGCCCTCCTCTTCCCTCCCCTCCTTTCGTGCCCCCAGAGGAGGTCGTGGCTCCCTCTTCTCGGATACCCGCAGGGATTCTTGGGGCAGTGGCAGATCCCGTGGTCGTCCCGGTCTCTCATGGGGCCCCAAGCCCAAACCTTCCCCCAAGCCCCCTAAGGCATGAAGAGGTGCCCTCACCCATCTGGGTGGGGGGACGGCTTCGGCTCTTTGCTCACGTATGGAGGCTACGCGTCTCGGACCGGTGGATTCAGGAGGTGGTGTCCTCCGGTTACAAGATAGAGTTTGCAGCCTGGCCGCCCCCAAGATTCATCAGATCCCGGATGTCTCAAAACCCTCTGTCAGCTCAGGGTTTGCGCCTTGCGGTTCAACGTCTGTTTGAGTCGGGAGTCATTTGCCTGTTGCCTTCCCAGAAATGGGGTCGAGGGTTCTACTCCAATCTGTTCAAGGTCCCCTCATAAAAGACGAGTCCCTGAGGCCCATCCTGGACTTAAAGGGTCTCAACAAGTTTGTCAGGTTCAAGCATTTTCGCATGGAGACTCTACGCTCGGCGGTCAGTACCCTGCGCCCGGGCGACTTCATGACTTCAGTGGACATCAAGGATGCCTACCTTCACATGCCAATCTTTCCAGGTCATCAGAGATTTCTCAGGTTCGCTCTAGAGGATCAGCATTACCAGTTTGTGGCCTTACCGTTCGGTATCACCTCGGCCCCTCGGATGTTCACCAAGGTGCTGGTGGGCGTGATGGCTCTGCTGCGGAATCAGGGCATTTGCATCCTCCCTTACATGGACGACATTCTGATTGTGGCTCAGTCTCTTCATCAAGCCGAGAAGGATACTCTGGTGGTGACCTCCACTCTTGAGTCCTTTGGCTGGGTGATCAACTTACCAAGTCTTCTTGCACCTCTTGTCAGTCTGGGATCGGGACCCTGTGTCCCTGGACCAGGAATTTGCTATGTCCCCCCTGGCCAGACAGTCCCTCTCGTGGTGGCTGGACTCAGGGAACTTTCTAGTGGGCAGGACCTTTCTGTCCCTGTGCTGGGAGACTGTCACCACAGATGTCAGTCTGACCGGTTGGGGGGGCTTTTGGAAGTCTCTGAAGTTCCAGGGTCGGTGGGGCCCCCAGGAGGCCCATGCGCCCATCAATGTCCTGGAACTGAGGGCGATCAGGTTGGTTCTTTCTCAGCTGACCACGCACCTTCAGGGTCGGGCTGTTCAGATCCGCTCGGACAACCAGACGGCGGTTGCCTACATCAATCATCAGGGAGGTACTCGGAGAAAGCGAGCCCTCAAGGAAGTGTCCCTGATACTGTCTTGGGCGGAAGAGAATGTCCCTTGCATCTCGGCGGTTTACATTCCGGGGGTGGAGAACCAGGAGGCAGACTCCCTGAGCAGGGGGACGTCTCGGCTGGGGGAATGGTCCCTCAGCACTCCCTGTGTCACTGCTGGAGTCAGCGGGATGTGGACCTGTTTGCGTCCCGCCACAACCACAAGCTTCCCAGGTTTGTCTCTCTGTCACAGGACCCTCTTGCCTTCGCCACGGATGAGCTAGCAATGCCTTAGACGGAGTTTCGGCTCCTCTATTTGTTCCCTCCCTTTCCCCTGCTGGGCAGGGTGCTGCGCAAGATAGCCCAGGAAGGGGTACCAGCCATTCTGGTGGCCCCCTGTTGGCCAAGGAGGGTGTGGTTCGCAGACGTCATGTAGTTGACAGTAGATCAGTATGCCCTGCCCAAGGATCCAGATCTGCTCACTCAGCGACAACTGTGCCATCCCAATTTACAAACGCTGGCTTTAACGGCTTGGCTGCTGAAACTTCCTTCTTGCTGGATAAGGGTTTCACCAGCTTCTGTTGTTGATACCATGATTAGGGCTAGGAAGAAATCCTCCTCCTTTATCTATTACAGGGTCTGGCATGCTTACATTGCCTGGTGTGAGTCCAAGTCTTTTCCTTGTCGGGTGTTTTCTATCCCCAGGATTCTGGAATTTTTGCAACATAGTTTCGATTCGGGCCTTCAACTTAGTACCCTCAAGGGACAGGTGTCAGCTCTGGCAATTTTTTTCCAAAGATCCTTTGCCAATCACCGGTTGGTTAAGACCTTTTTTCAGGGAGTTACTCATGTGCGTCCGCCGCGTAAGCCTTTGCTACCGGTTTGGGACCTGAATCTGGTGTTGTCTGCTTCTGACCCTTAAGGTGGCCTTTTTGGTGGCCATTACTTCTGTCAGGCGAGTTTCTGAGCTGGCGGCACTTTCCATCAAACCTCCTTATTTTGAAAGGCATCAGGATAAGGTGGCTTAAGCCGGATTTCTTGCCTAAGGTGGTGTCTGCTTTTCATCTCAATCAGGACATGCATGCTTTGCCTTCTTTGTGTCCTAACCCTGCTAATTCCAAGGAGTGGACCCTTCACTCTTCGGATGTTGTCAGGGCTCTGAAGTTTTATTTGGTTGCTACTGAGTCTTTTAGGAAATCTGACGCTCTTTTTGTTCTTCCTGCTGGACCTAGGAAGGATTTGCCTCCGGCTAAATCCACTATCAGCAAGTGGATCCGTCAGGCAGTGGGCAGGCCTATTCTGCTAGGGGGAAGGTTCCTCCTTTTAGGGTTACTGCTCATTCCACTCGTGCTGTTGGTGCCTCTTGGGCTTTTCAGCACCAAGCTTCTGTTGAACAAGTTTGTAAGGCCGCTACTTGGTCTTCTGTTCATACTTTTTCCAAGTTTTACAAGGTTGATGTTAAGGCCTCAGCTGATGCTGCTTTTGACCGCAAGGTACTTCAGGCGATAGTGGTTTAAACTGTCTGCCGTTACTCTTTGGGGATCCCACCCTACTTTATGGACACTGCTTTTGGATGTCCCAGATGTAATTAATTTGTGAAGCAGGCCATGCCATGCAATGGGAAAAAAAACTATTCTGTGAGTACTCAGCTGTAGAACAGCTTTTACCATACATGGCATGGCCTGCTTTACCCCACCCTTGTTATCGTTATTCTTGGTTGCCTCTTTATGGTGATGGTTCCAAGTTTTTTTGTTACCTTTGTTTGTCTTTATTAGCTCCCGGTTTCTTGAATAACTGCTTGTCAACACTGGATAAGTCAATGGTGATTCAGTTTTTATATGGTACCGGGAAGAGCCACAACTCTTCTGCAGTACACTGCGCCACCTTGTGGCGGATTACCCAGATGTAATGAATGTGTGAAGCAGGCCGTGCCATGCATGGTAAAAGCAATTCTTCAGGTGATTACTCACAGAATTGTCTTTTTTTTATCATGTTTGTCCTTAAAAACCTTCATTAATATCCAAACAACCCAAACATGCATCAACTTAGTCAAGAACAGCTAAAGTCACATTCAATATATTTTATTGAACTATGTCAATTTTTAGTTGAAGGGCACTCGCAGACTCAAAATGTACATACATAGTAAAACATAACTAGAAATTGGGGCAGACTCCTGGCCCCTAGCAATTGGCCACATCCAAGAGTTCTAAAGTAACGGACTCCAGGCCGAAGTTTCACCGCCCACCAACATCAAGATACATAGGGAGCAACCATTTCCAGGGGAATAGTCGGGCAGGAATACATAGGCCCACATACACACCCTCTCCTGCTCGGCCACATTTGCCACCGGCACAAGTGGAAAGAAGCCATACCTATGCCCCATCGACGCCTGTAAGTTCAGTGGCCACCCAGCCATTAATCCCCAGTCCTAATGCCAGTCCAGTTCAATCTTTGCCATGGGCAAATGTAGTTGTTTCCCAACCAAGAATGTCCCCCAATATTGCCAATAAACAGGATGAGCCAGCCACCATTTGATTAGGCGCAAGCCTGCAGCGTGGGAGCTTGAGCGGCCGCTTCAGTGAGGCTTAAGCTCAGCCATTGGCTAGTGGGGTATGTCAGCACTCTAATGAGCTATATGGGCTAATTCAAAATCAAACCAGCAAAGCCATAAAAAAGGCAATCTTGCTCACTAGACAGGTAAATAGAGTGGGGATGTAGAGGAAAGACGTGGAGCAGATACAGGTCAAATAGGTCTTAATATGGATTTTGCTATAATAAGCTTGTGGTGGGCCTTGGAAGTGTCCTAACACCTGGGCATGTGTGGCATTCATAATCTGCCACTGCTCCAGCATCTGTCTATTGCTTGTTCTAAATTCCTTGAGCATGGCAGCGAAGTTAGTATTTAAGGTGGCCATTTTTCCTGCCATCTGTGTGGTTAAGTTGGCCATTTGTCCAGACATCTGGCTGCTTAAGTTGGCCATTTGTTCAGAGATCTGGCTGCTTAAGTTGGCCATTTGTTCAGCCATCTGGCTGTTGCTCGTCCTAAGTTCAGTCAGCATGTTGGTGAATGTATTATTGAAAGTCTCGAATTGTGCAGTAATCTGCTCTGTGGTTCGTTGAGTCACCAGCCGAAAGTAACGGCTGTCATGGCACCATGCGGACTCCAGGATCGGCACGCGTCTCCCCTGGGAAACTGTTCGACGTTGTTGACTACGTCTTCCAATTCTCCAGGTTTGAGCGCCTGCAGATGCTGGACCTATAGGGCGAGCAACAGTCCCAGATGTGCTCGGCAAAACCTCTGCAGCAGAGCTACCACAGGGGACTGTAGGCTCAGTCTCAGCCTGCTGCCCACGATGGGCTAGCAGCATGCATCCAGCTTCACTCTGCTGCAGAGGATTTGGTGCAGATGGATGCTGGGGCAGTGGCAGGGGGGTAATTTCAGAAGGTCCCATTAGGCTTGCATCCTCCTCCATCTCCTGGATTTCATCCATCAGTGTGTGAGCCTGTTGGGACATGTGAAAAAACAGTTTGGGCCTCAAATATCTTTATTATCCAAATTAGTCAAGTGCATTCACATGCATCAGCAGTTTCATCAAAGTCCACTTACCCTATATATCTGTTCCTCGGTCCTAGGCAGCAGGGAAGTAGATGGCGTGCTCAAACTGGAGGAGGCTTCCACACTTCCAGAGGCTGGATGCTGGGCTGGGTTTAAAAGTAAAAGGCACGTAAACACACAAACATTCATTGATGAGCTGGATTAGTACATATGCTTTAGAAAACACGTGGCCAAGCAGGAATGTCAGGATCTCTTATATGTATGTCTCACCCTGTACATACAGATTGGCCACCTTAAATACTACAAACATGCATGTACTGCATATTAGGAGGCTTTACAGATCCCAAATGGTGCATTTGGGGCCCACAGTCAGCTTGCAAATAGCATTTGGCTTCTGAGTATGCTGCTGTGCATTCTTACTATGTAGACCTTTCCCTGATCCCAGCTCAAGTTTGACCAAAGCACAGCTACAACCCAAGTGGTAGAAAGACAAAGAAGTAAGTGTTGTCTATTATTGACTATATTCACATCACATGCAGTGCAGTGCTTTGGTAAGATAAAGAGTTTAATAGTGAGCAGAAATACTGTCAAAGGTCATGTATGGCCTGCAAATCTTTTTAAGGACCATTAACTACTGCACCCTGGGAGAGTGCTCATCATGAAGGCCATTACTCAGACATTAAACACCCGCCTAAAACAGTAACCCCACCCTCCAAGCCACTCCCTAGGGGCATGTGTTCATATGTGCCTGTGAGCCTCATTTCACACGTTTCCAATAGTTCACATTCAAACTAACATTACTAACCTGCAGGAATGTTATGGATGTCCATGTCCTGTCTGCCAAAGAGGCCCTCTAATGCGATGGGGTGTATTAGTGCCAGGACCTCCACAGCTCGGGTATATTGTAATTTGGTGGGGAAGCCTCCGCCAGTTTGTAAGCTGAAAAATAAAGATTAACTAATTTTGGTCATTGTGGTCGATACAACAAGCAGCAAAATGCACAACTCAAATATGTACCTGTGATTGCACCGTTTATTCTGTTTCTTCTGTGCTGCATACTTCAGGTCAGATATTTTGCGCTGTATCTGCTCCACATCTTTCCTCTCGTCCCCTGTCTGGTGAGCTCCTCCAAGATTTGTGTCTTTCTCATTTTGCTGGTTGATTTTGAATGTCACTCATATAGCTCATCATAATGAAGTGTGAGGCCACTTGTCAATGCTAGAGTTTGCGCCTCCCCAAACCTGCCACTCAACTGGCCTCGCCGCAATATTCGGCCAAATGCTTGGTCTTCTGGCTCATCTCTGTTTGGTGGCAATTCGGGGGACATTCTGGGCTGGCTCTGTGGTGATGAATGGACACGTGACTTGAAAACGACTGGACTGGACTCACAATAGGACTGGGGGTCCTTGCCTGGGTGGCCACCGAACTTCCAGGCGTGGATGTGGCATATATATCGCTGGTTTCCACCTGTGCCGGTGGCAAATGAGGAGGAGAGGGTGTGCTTGGGGGGGTGGGGCTTCGGGCACTCTGCCTCTTTGTGCCCTTTGAAGTGGTGCTCCATTTCGCATGTGATGTGCTTGCGCGTGGAGCAGGAGAGGGTGTGCTTGTTGGGCTGGGGATTCGGGCCCGCTGGCTCTTGGTGGGCTTGGCACTGGTGCTCCTTTTCGCATGTGATGTGCTTGCACGTGGAGCAGGAGAGGGTTTGCTTGTTGGGCTGGGGCTTCGGGCCTGCTGGCTCTTTGTGGCCTTGGAACTGGTGCTCCTTTATGAAGGGATGTGGTAGGGCGGGGAGGAGAAGAGGGTGTTCTTGGTGGACTCAGGCTTCTCACCCTCTGCATCTTTGTGGCCTTGTACGTCGTAGTACCTGGCTGCTTGTATGTGAGTGCCTTCTTCTTTGATGCTCCTTTCTTGCTTTTGGTTGGTGGTTTTGATGTTCCGGCCTTTGTGGGCAATGTCGCCTTGTGTTGGTCACTTTGGCTTCGCGTTTCCCATACCTTCCTAGTCGCTTGGTGCGACTGAGTGGTCGGACGGGAGGATGAAGTCTCCTCATGCCGCTGTGGCCTTTTGCTGTTGGCCTCCTTTGCTGGTGTTGGCTTAGCGCTCTGTTTTTTTGGTGCTATGCTGACAATCTCAAAGAGAATGAGCTGCGTGTCCATGACCCTTTAAATACTAATGACTGGGTATGGCGCTTACGCGTTCGCGTGCGCGTGCATACGGCTGTTCGTCCGGCCGTGCGGAACCCGGAAACCGCTGGGGCATTACTTATCTGCTGCGGAGAAACAAGATGGCGCCCACTATCTTCACCCACCAACAACAAGAACTGATTATGCTCGTAAGTGTATTGTAAGCATGTTGATTTGCCATCTAAATGCATGCCTAGGCTTTAAGGAAGCGCGGGAAGAAACAGTTGTTTTCAAAACTTATTTAAACTCCATGCCAAACAGAAGTTAGTGCGCACATGTGCGAACCAAGTCACTTGCATCTAGAAGGATAGTTTCAGGCTAGAAATGTGTTTGGGAATGTCATTTAGTCAACTGATCTAATTGTGACAGATATTTGTATGCAGTTGGATCCAACAACTATTTTTATTTTTGTGTATTTTAAACCATGCGTTAGCGCAGGTATGACTACCTGTCCAACGCGTTTGAGAAGAGGAACCTGGCCCTGGAGATCGTGGCCCGGATCCAACAGGAGACGGACACCACCTTCACCCATACACAGATCATGCAGCACTGGTCGGACCTGAAACAACCACACATGGTTGCGGGTGCGGCGATTTTTTGGTCTCCATTTCCCAAGTAAGTACATATCCATTGCATGCTAGATGTAACTAATGCAAAAGGTAGGCCTTTATTTATAAATGCTTTTCTTTTCTAGTGTTGGAAATTGAGTATCAAATCAGACGCACCCGGAGGCACACAGGCCGGCCAGTGCTGCATGATTCTGCAGCAGCAAGTGAAGGTGGTGGATCTCCAGGGCCAAGTTCCTACCCCTCCTCTGTAGCGGCGTCAGACCAGCCCCTGGACCTTTCTACAAAGGAGGGGCGTCACGGAGTGGGCAGGGAGTTGGCCCAAACAACGGAGCCATTAGCCTCTGGTATGTGACTCTTAATGTAAGCCCACACACATACATGCTATTAAAAGCAAAGCTGATTCCCTTAATCTCTTTTTCTAGATGAATATGTAGCGGGTGAAGTATCTGGTGAAGAGACTGCAGCAGATCATGCCCAGGAGGCACATGGAGAAGGTGGGTGATGTCACACACACATTCTAAGTGTCATTTGCTTACTGTTGGATCAGACATTAGAAGTGACCCTAATTTACATGTCTCTACAGCCTCAACTTCCCAGCAGTGGCAGGTCCCAGAGCGTAGGGTGGTCCCCGAAGCAGAGGTCGCCCACCAACGAAGTAAGTTGTAATGTGAATATTTGGAGTATGTGGGAAATTACATCATCACCAATCTACCTAAATCCATTGTCAATGCCATTAGCATAATGACATATGGCCTCTTCCTTTTATTAATTCCTTAGCATAATAACATATGGCCTCATGAGTTAGCTTGCAACCTAATAAACATTCCATCCACAGCTGTTAAACATGTATTTGCCTAAAAATTATTTATTTTTCTTAACAGAACCACACGTGCCAGATTGGCACAACGCAGTGCCAGGGTGTTTCAGTTGGTGGGCGAGGTGCAGGAGCTGCGCGATTCATTGCTAAGTATATAGTTGTATTTATGTTAAATTTTTTACAAATGTTTTAATATTTTTAACATTTGGATTTTTAAAAATTAACAAAAAATAAAGTTTGCATTTTGTACATTTAAAAAAAAAAAAAGGGCACTCTAAAAATGCCAGTTATTAGTAAAACCAAAAAAACTTGTTTCTGTGTCATTTTCTTATGTACATACATTCATCAAGGGTTGGTTAGCACAAAACGAAGGCAAAACCCAAAATTTAGATATGAAGAATCGCCAGACCGTTAAGTGATTTAGGTAAGCTTTAGGTGCGGGAAATGGAAGAAGAATGAGACCACAAAGTGATTAAGGCAAGCATTAGGTGCGGGAAATGGAAGAAGAATGAGACTGCAAAGTGATTTAGGTAAGCATTAGGTGCAGGAAATGGAAGAAGAATGAGACTGCAAAGTGATTAACCCTTTAACCGCCAGCCTACCTGGAGTTTTTGTTACGCTTTGTTGCCAGACCATTTTTCACTATTTTGCACTATGCATGTTCAACTGTGATTTTTGAAGGGATTTCCAGGGATTTCCCAGAAAAATTATATATTGCTTTTTTCAGCAGAGTCTGGGATTTAACATGAAATGTCTTGTTTGTCATTTTGTAAGTGTATTCTTAATATTTTGGGGGTGAGATATGTGCAAAAAAATAAAAATAAAATCTATTTTTTACAATTTGTAGTGTTTTTTTGTAATAAAAAATGTAAGTTTGTCAATAAAATCTTATTGCGTGTGAAATCCCAATTTCTTCCGGTTACAACGGTACCACATATGTATTGATAGACACCCTTTCCTGCCCAGCAGACTCCCCCAAATTGAAACAGCGCTTTAAGAGATTTTCAGATCAAATACAGCTATGCTATGCGCTATGCGCACCTTGCAGTTTTTCAATAAAAACAACCCTTTACTTTTGAAATACCTCCAACAAACGATATATTCTCTTGAAATACACACCTCAAGCTTTTTAGGCATACCAGGCTTGTTGATGTTGCCACAGTTTTCTGGAAGTTCTCCCTCAATGTATTCTTTGGTTACACAGAGCTCCTCTAAAAAAGGGATAAAAAGCAGAATCTAAGCCACATTTTTCTAAAGAAAACTAGATACAAACAAGAAAAAACAAGTTAATCTAAAAAAGCACCAAAACAAAAGTTGCCAAACACCCCAAAGTAAAGCTTGTGCACAACGGTAATTTTGCTTGAAAATTTCAGCTCTGCAGACAAAGTGGCGCCTTGCGCTTTTTCTACCAAAACAACCCTTTACATTTGGAATACCCGCCACAAACCATACATTCCCTGAAACTACCCATGATAAGCTTTCTAAGCATACCCAGCTTGTTGTAGTGGGCCCATCTTTCTGGAAGTAATCCCTCAAATAATTCTTTGGTCGCACAGGGTTTCCTTAAAAAATGTATAATAAAGCAGAATAAAAAATGAGTTTTCCTAAAATATCAATATGCAAACAAGAAAAAACAAGCTAAATCTGAAAGCACAAAATCCCCCGAGCAGAACAATACCCAACATGCATAGGTACAACTAACCCTTTTAACTGCCAGCCTACTTGAGGCTTTGTCACCCTCTCTTGACAGGTCATTTTTCACCATTTTGCTTAACTGTGATTTTTGCAGGAATTTCCAGGAAAATCATATATTTTATTTTTGCGGCAGAGTTTAGGCTTTAACATGAAATGTCTTGTTTGTAATTTTTTTACTGTTTTTTTTAAATATTTTTGAGTAATTTAAACAAAACAAAATAAAGAAAATATTTTTTAGAAAATTGTCTCCTTTATTTCAAATAAAACATTTGTTTTATTAAAGAAAACCATATTGCACGTGAAAGCCCCATTTCTCCCGATTACAACGGTACCACATATGTATCGGTAGCCCCCCGTTACTGTTCAGAAGACCCCCCCCCAAACTGAAAAAACACTTTATAACATGTAAAAATAAAATACAACTACAATCCACACTATAAATGGTTAAATCAAGAAAAAAATTGGCGTGGGGTTCCCCTTCACGGGGGGGGGGAAGGTAACCCCCATTTTTTTTTTAATTTTAAGGGTTAAAAACCCTTAAAAATTCCCATAAAAAATTACATGGGGTCCCCCCTATCCAGCATAACCAGCCCGGGGATCAGCTATGCAGGGCTTGTAGAACAGGGTGCAGGGGCCAGCTTTGGTGGCCCCCCCGCCCTGCCAAGTACAAGCCTGCCCCGCCTAAATCAGCCCGGGCCCTTCTGCCCCCCCTGGGCTTCGGGGAAGCAGGTAAGGGGGGGCGGGGTTAATGGCAAGTCACCCGCTAGCCGCAGGTGACTTGACAGCCCCCGAGCCTTGTGAACTGGTATAGGGGTTTCATGGACTCCTTACAAGTTCACAATGGGTTAAAGTGGACCAACACCCAGGGCTGATCGGCTCGGGAATGTATAAGATTCCTGGACCGTTCTACTCCCTCCCCCCGGGGCATCCAAAATTGGGATGCCCCTCTGTGTGAAACGCCCCGGAACACCCGCTACCACTTACTTGATTCCTGGTCCTACGGCGCATGCGCGGACCACATCCCCACTATCCCTCTAGCAGGGCGCATGCCCGCGCTGGCTATTTTTGAATGACCGGCGCGGCACGCTCCCTGTTAGAGGGAAGTGGGGGATGCGGCCGCCAGCGCGCTCAGAGCGGCTGAGCTTACACGTCTCTTAGACGTCCATAACTCAGCCGCTCTGAGCGCGCTGATTGGACGAGCGGCCGCGCATGTGCCGTAGGACCTGGGTGAGGTGAGTTATTGTGGGTGATCGGGGGGTGTTTCACACAACGGGGCATCCCCGATCGGGATGCCCCGGGGGAAAGGACCAATACCCAGGTTAGTCAAAATCCTGGGTGTTAGTCCACTTTAAATTGTCTTCCACTAAAAAAAAAAAAAACACACCACACCACAAAATGCTGGAAGCATTTGTTACCACAGGACATAAGGGGTTAATTAAAAAAAATGTACATAGGGTCCCCCCTCCCAGAGGGGCACATTTTTAAAAACCCTTAAAAATCCCCCCCAAAAAATGACGTAGGGTCCCCCTACCCAGCGTTACCGACCCGGGCCAGCTATGGGGGCTTGTAGAACAGGGCGCAGGGGCCCTGCAGGCTACTAGCCCGCATAGCCACTTAGTGGCCCGGGCCCTTCTGCCCCCCTCTGGCCATTGGGGAGGCAGGCAATGGGGGGCTGGGGGTTAATGGCAAGTCACCCGCTAGCCGCAGGTGACTTGCCAGACCCAGAGCCTTGTGAACTGGTATAAGGGGTCTCATAGACCCCTTACCAGCTCACAAAGTGTTAACTGTAAAAAAAAGACACCAGACAAAATTATTTTATTAAAAAAAAAAAATTTTTTTTTACTCTACTTACCTCCGATTGTAAGCTCTTGTCCCTCGCCGATGTGCTGACAGATGCCGGTGATCGGCATCCAGAGAAGGGGGAGGCAGGAGATCAGAGGCACCGATCACCGGCATCTGACAGCTGAGAGCACTGAAGCCGGTGATCGGGGCCGGGATGACGTCATTAGCGGCAAGATGGCGGCCGCCATCGAGGAGGAAAGGGGAGAGAGCCTCCTGGGCTCTCTCCTGAAGATCGGTAAGTCCTGGAAGGGATCGGAGGCCCCCCAGGCGAAGAGGAGGGTCGGCGGGAGCCAGCGCACATGGAGGTAAGTAAATGTCATTTTTATTTTTTTACAGGAAACCCAGTGGCAGCTGAAACGGGGGGCACCCTATTCCAGGCCCTCCCCTGCAGCCGGAAGAGGTCCGATGGATGATCGGAGCCCACCATCTTAAAGAGGAGACCCGGCTGAATCAAACGAGGGGTCAGGTAAGTTACTTTTTTTTTTTACTTTTTATGCTATTAGTGGGGAAATTCAGGCACGTAAAATTTACGTGGCTGGCGGTTAACTGCAGGGGAGGCAGCCACGTAAATTTTACGTGGCTGGCGTTTAAAGGATTAAGGTAAGCATTAGGTGTGGGAAATGGAAGAAGAATGAGACCGCAAAGTGATTTAGGTAAGCATTAGGTGCGGGAAATGGAAGAAGAATGAGACCGCAAAGTGATTAAGGTAAGCATTAGGTGAGGGAAATGGAAGAATATACTGACCGCGAAGTGATTAAGGTAAGCATTAGGTGCGGGAAATGGAAGAAGAATGAGGCCGCAAAGTGATTTAGGTAAGCATTAGGTGCGGGAAATGAAAGAAGAGTAAGACCGCAAAGTGATTAAGGTAAGCATTAGGTGCGGGAAATGGAAGTATGAGACAGCGAAGTGATTTAGGTAACCATTAGGGGCGGGAAATGGAAGAAGAATGAGGCCGCAAAGTGATTTAGGTAAGCATTAGGTGCGGGAAATGGAAGAAGAATAAGACCGCAAAGTGATTTAGGTAAGCATTAGGTGCGGGAAATGGAAGAAGAATGAGACCGCAAAGTGATTTAGGTAAGCATTAGGAGTGGGAAATGGAAGAAGAATGAGACCGCAAAGTGATTAAGGTAAGCATTAGGTGCGGGAAATGGAAGAAGAATGAGACCGCAAAGTGATTAAGGTAAGCATTAGGTGCGGGAAATGGAAGAATATACTGACCGCGAAGTGATTAAGGTAAGCATTAGGTGTGGGAAATGGAAGAATATACTGACCGCAAAGTGATTAAGGTAAGCATTAGTTGCGTCAATAGAAGAAGAATGAGACCGCAAAGTGATTAAGGTAAGCATTAGATGTGCCAATGGAGGAATAATGAGACCGTGAAGTGATTTAGGTAAGCATTAGGTGCGGGAAATGGAAGAATATACTGACCGCGAAGTGATTTAGCTAAGCATTGAAGCAGAAGTGAGTGAACAAAATATGTAGACGAGCACATTAATTTTGTAGTGCGCAGGCGTAAGGTCGTAATGATTTTCATCTGGACGTTTATTTATAGAAAAAGGAATTCAGAATCTAACGCGAAACGTAAATCATTCGTTCGAGGCGACGATGGAGAAAGGCCAAAAACAGAAGCCTACGTTGTTTCATGAGTAAACTAAACGGAAAACAAAAGCTGAAAAATGACATTCTCGTTGGCGTACGAACGGACGAAGACTTTACTGAAGGCTTGCGATGCATGCTTAGAATCACTCGTACACTCATACGCGAGCAGGAAAATTAAAAAAAAAAAAACAGATCTCTCTGAAACACCCCTATGGTGTCGGGTTCCTGTGGATGGTCAGTCCGGGGGCACGTTAAGTAATTGATGTTATTTAAAATTGTTTCTTGACGCCAATACTAATGCCGCCATCAAAGCCAATACACTGCTCAATGCTGCGAGGAAAATGCCTGGAGCACTGGGTGGCTGACACGGCAAGGATGTCATCTGCTCTGAAGTTGCAACCAGAAAAACATCTCCTGCCGGGCAACGCTGGAGCATCGCCAACCTGCCCCGTGTCTGCTGCAAATAAACCCAGCCAATATTTTAGAATGGAAGATGAGTGATAATTCACTGAAGCTCTCCATGTCCCGAGGGAGAGCTTATAAGCCGGTCTCATATGAAGAGCTAATCCCACCTAAATCCAGCCCTAGAGCCTAAATTATTCCATGGCATAGTCAGACCCCATTTTTGGATGCATCGCTTTGTAAAACACCCTGGTTTTACCATATACTCACCTGGGGAAACACTACCCCTGGTGGCATCCCCTGCATACTATCATCAGAATCTAGGGAGACAGCAAGCAATCACGTTCAGAACTCACAGCTACTAAAGGATCAAAGCTACTGTGTGGGTCAAGGTAAAATAGTGATCCCAGGGGTTGGGGGGTTCCCACATCGAATCATCTCAAATCAAGATGTTTAACGCAGACCAAAATCCACTTACCTGGGTTTTGGTCTGCTTGAAATGTTCCTGATACATTTGAATACTTAGGAGTTAAAGCGGAAGTCCAGTCACTTTTTTAATACACCAGAGGATCAGTGCTGGATTCTCTCCCGGGAGATTTTTATTGATCTGTTATGCCTAGGCACCAGGGAGGGAGCTAAAAAAAAAGCTTTCCTCCCCAGGAATCCAGCATTGTTCCTCCATCTTGGATCCGCTATGCAGAATGGCATTCCCTGTCTGCTCACTTGAATGGGAGCACACAGAGCGGGGAATGTGTGTGGCTGTCGCCCGTAGCACTCTGGAATTGTGGCAATGTAGACTGGACCCAGCACACACACTCTGCAACATTAAAGATGTCTGAGTTAAAGGGACCATCCCGGCAAAACATTTTTTAAAAAGCCATACTCACCTCTTGTCCCCCGCAGCTGTTCTGTCCTACTTTGGTTGCATAAAACGTATCCAGTCCCATGGCGTTCCCATTCACTGGCAACCTCAACTGAAATGTATGGGGCATGGCAGGCATCAACACACCCCATCCTTTGTGGCTAATGGCATGGGTGTGCCCCAGACACTGTTACGAGGCGGCAGTCAGTCGATTGAAAACAGGCCTGCACACTATAGAAATCTATCTCGGGGACCCATAACTTTTTGGGACAAGAAGCCTGATTCAAAGTCTCGGACACTCCTACATGCGAGAGTGGTGTTTAAACTCGATTTGAGCCATTTTTAGCCTTCGTGCTATTCAGTATTGTCCTCTTTTGTGCGGGTTTTCTGTTCCCGAAACTTTTTGGATTGCGTACGGGAAAAGGTATTAATGTGTATTACTGAGTTTATGCATTGTCACTTTTGTAACTATACGGACTTTGCCTGTGCTTGTGCATTATTCTGGATGGCTCGGATGACATGTGCGATGAGGCCCCTAGATGAGTATCTGACTGAGGCTGAGCATCTGCAGTGCCATGGGCTGCTCACCCTCTACCTGCAAGAGCTTATACACACCCATTGTCATCTGGACGAATTGACTCTGAACCACCTTTCTCTCGAGAAACCTCCACAACAAATCGAGGACATGCAATTGATGGCATGATCAAATTGGTTGGCTGCCTCCAGTTTTTAGCCAATGGCTCCTTCCAGAGGCTTGGGGCACTATCTGCCGGCATGTCCACAGCCTTTGCAAAGCCGTGCCCTGACTAAATTTCTCTTTTTGATCTCTGTTTAACCGGGCCCACCAGCATACCCGTGCCACGTGGGGCTTTTAAATTAGCGCTTTCGCTGCCTTGACCAGATTGGTGAAGTTCTACAGTACCAGCCGGCCAAGGTGGTTAAGATCATTGTGGCCTGCGTAGCTTTGTTGGAGAAGGTGCCGGCAGGAATCCACCGCAGCTGTTCAGGAGGTGCCTGGGCATCTCTATTCTGGCACCTAGAGCCATGCTGGCCAGTCTGTATGCCAGAATCTCGTAGACTCTTCTTCTAGTTAATTTTGTGCCAGTTTTTTTTTTTTGTGTAGTATTTACTGCTGTACCATCCATTGTTTTTGTGATTAAAAAAATGTGCAGCTTGCATACAATTTGTCAAAAACAAAATGCTTGGGCCCCCTGGCCAAAAGACACAAACAAAAGAAGTAATGTTTCACATATTATGGGGAGGTTGCCTGGTCCTCCTGGGTTGGTGGCTGTCTTGTCTCGATTAGAGCCAGCATCCTCTCCATGTGATTGTTGTGGTGCTCTCAATGGACAATCATGGACTGTTCATGCATTGCTGCTTAGCCACCTCTGCAGCCAGGTCCTCATGGATGAGTGTGTTTGTTCTTATAATACCGGTTGAGCCAGAATGTGGAGCTGTTTGCCCACCAGTCTGCTTCCATCATTTGAAACCTATGTGCCATGAAAAGTTAGCATTGTGCTGCAGAGCATGGCTGGCTGCCTCCTGGGTGCTCAGTGAAATCTAATGAGGTGGAATTCTGGCCTTAATCCGGGGGAGGGGGGGGGGTTGAGGTGTGAGGTGGTGTTTGTTCTCAGGCGGGGGGGGGGGGGGGTTCCACTCAGGATCGGCTCCAAGCTTATGTGGGCCCATGGGCCCCTTTGTCACATGACCGAGGGACGTCCCAAATCTGGATGGCCCCTAAGGACCAGAACTCTAGTGTTGGGCTACTTTGAAGCGCACCAAACCCCTTTAAACCTGACCTCGGAGTCTAAACGAATCTAGATTCTCCTGATTTTGGATGCCCCTGTGTGTGACCCCTCCCCCCCCCCCCCCCCTTGTTCATTGCTTTCCTGGAACTGGTCAAATTGAGATGCCCCTGTAAAGCAGACCAAATCTCAGGGGTGGAATTGCTTGCATAGAGGGGATGCCAGAGATCCCATGGGGTTTTATACAGTAGGGTATCACAGATTGGGATGCTCCAGCGATATGAAATCAGCTGGGGTTGGCAATTTAAAAGCAGAACAAAACCCAGCACTTCCTCCCCTGGAATCTAAATCAAGATACCCCGTTGTGTGGAGCCCCGCCATAGTATACCCCAAAGGCCGGCCCTGTCAGGGTGGAGGGTGGAGGCCCCCAGCAGCTGTCCTGCCTTGCCAGGTGCTGACGCCGGCCCTGGTTCCACTGGTTGTGGGTGTCCTCATCTGCTCTAATGAGAGCTGGGACAATGTATTGGGCTGCTGGACCTGGGACTTCTCCATCTCCTGGATATCCTCCAGGATTGGTGGTGTCTGTGTGGATAAAGGTAAACATTAGTGACATGGTCAAACACAGCAAATACCTTACTTAATTTCATTCACCTGAGCCTACACATCCCCCATGTCCCTTTCCATCAGCACATTGCAGCTCCCCATTTACCTCATTTGATGGTTCGTCCCATAACTGTTGCTAGGGCTTGCTGCAGGTCCAGATGTTTTCCGAGGTGTTGTACGCAGAGCAGGTGTTGCACTTGGTGCCAGGGGTGGAGGCTGGATAGGGGCTGCAAGGCAAGGTAGAAATGATCAAAGCCAAGACACATTCCGTATCTGCACTCCTTAAGCTAGGTACACACTGGGCACCATAGGCATGCCTCCCAACTGTCCCGATTCCTCTGTGATTGTCCCGATTATTCTCATGTGATTCCACGGTCCCGGGACTCCCTGCGCCAGGGCTGTGTGCCCCCACGGCGTCGGGGCAGTGGCGCGCTGTTCGCCATGTGATTGTTGTGGTGCTCTCAATGGACAATCATGGACTGTTCATGCATTGCTGCTTAGCCACCTCTGCAGCCAGGTCCTCATGGATGAGTGCGTTTGTTCTTATAATATTGGTTGGACCAGAATGTGGAGCTGTTTGCCCACCAGTCGGTTCCATTATTTGAACCCTATGTGCCATGAAAAGTTAGCATTGTGCTGCAGAGCATGGCTGGCTGCCTCCTGGGCGCTCAGTGAAATCTGATGAGGTGGAATTCTGGCCTTAATCTGGGGGGTGGGTGGAGGTGTGAGGCGGTGTTTGTTCTCGAGCGGGGGGGGATTCCACTCAGGACTGGCTCCAGGTTTATGTGGGCCCACGGGCGGCATGGTCCCAGTGGGCCCTTTTGTAGTGAAGAGTCACATCACGAGGGACGTCCCAAATCTGGATGCCCCCTAATGATCATGCTATTTGGACCAGAACTCTAGTGTTGGTCTACTTGAAGCGCACCAAACCCCTTTAAACCTGACCTCGGAGTCTAAACAAATCTAGATTCTCCTGATTTTGGATGCTCTTGTGTGTGACCCCTCCCCCCCCCCCCCCTTTGTTCATTGCTTTTGCCTATATGGGAATGGGAGGGGGAATGCCACACTGTCTATATGGCGAATGGGAGGGGGAATGCCACACTACCTAGATGGGGAATGGGAAGGGGGTATGCCACACTGCCTATATGGGAAATGGAAGGGGGGAATGCCACACTGCCTATATGGGAATGGGAGGGAGAATGCCACACTGCCTATATGGGGAATGGGAGGGGGGATGCCACACTGTCTATATGGGGAATGGGAGGGAGAATACCACACTGCCTATATGGGGAATGGGAGGGGGGATGCCACACTGCCTATATGGGGAATAGGAGGGGGAATGCCACACTGCCTATATGGGGAATGGGAGGGGGAATGCCACACTGTCTATATGGGAAATGGGATGAGGGAATGCCACACTGTCTATATGGGGAATGAGAGGGAGAATGCCACACTGCCTATATGGGAAATGGGAGGGGGAATGCCACACTGCCTATATGGAGAATGGGAGGGGGAATGCCACACTGTCTATATGGTGAATGGGAGGGGGAATGCCACACTGTCTAGATGGGGAATGGGATGAGGGAATGCCACACTGTCTATATAGGGAATGGGAGGGGGAATGCCACACTGCCTATATGGAGAATGGGAGGGGGAATGCCACACTGTCTATATGGCGAATGGGAGGGGGGATGCCACACTGCCTATATGGGGAATGGGAGGGGGAATGCCACGCTGTCTATATGGGGAATAGGAGGGGGAATGCCACGCTGTCTATATGGGGAATGGGAGGGGGAATGCCACACTGCCTATATGGGGAATGGGATGAGGGAATGCCACACTATATGGGGAATGGGAGAGAGAATGCCACACTGCCTATATGGGGAATGGGAGGGGGGATGCCACACTGTCTATATGGGAAATGGGATGAGGGAATGCCACACTATATGGGGAATGGGAGGGAGAATGCCACACTGCCTATATGGGGAATGGGAGGGGGGATGCCACACTGTCTATATGGGGAATGGGAGGGAGAATACCACACTGCCTATATGGGGAATGGGAGGAGGGATGCCACACTGTCTATATGGGGAATGGGAGGGAGAATGCCACACTGCCTATATGGGGAATGGGAGGGGGAATGCCACACTGTCTATAAGGGAAATGGGATGAGGGAATGCCACACTGTCTATATGGGGAATGGGAGGGGGAATGCCACACTGCCTATATGGGGAATGGGAGGGGGAATGCCACACTGCCTATATGGGGAATGGAAGGGGGAATGCCACACTGCCTATATGGGGAATGGGAGGGGGAATGCCACGCTGCCTATATGGGGAATGGGAGGGGGTAGATGCCACACTGTCTATATGGGGAATAGGAGGGGGAATGCCACGCTGCCTATATGGGGAATGGGAGGGGGAATGCCACACTGCCTATATGGGGAATGGGAGGGGGGAATGCCACAATGCCTATATGGGGAATGGGAGGGGGATGCCACACTGCCTATATGGGGAATGGGAGGGGGAATGCCACACTGTCTATATGGGAAATGGGATGAGGGAATGCCACGCTGTCTATATGGGGAATAGGAGGGGGAATGCCACGCTGACTATATGGGGAATGGGAGGGGGAATGCCACACTGCCTATATGGGGAATGGGAGGGGGAATGCCACACTGTCTATATGGGAAATGGGATGAGGGAATGCCACACTGTGTATATGGGGAATGGGATGAGGGGAATGCCACACTGCCTATGGGGAATGGGAGGGAGAATGCCACACTGCCTATATGGGGAATGGGAGGGGGGATGCCACACTGCCTATATGGGGAATGGGAGGGGGAATGCCACACTGTCTATATGGGAAATGGGATGAGGGAATGCCACACTGTCTATATGGGGAATGGGAGGGAGAATGCCACACTGTCTATATGGGAAATGGGATGAGGGAATGCCACACTGTCTATATTGGGAATGGGAGGGAGAATGCCACACTGCCTATATGGGGAATGGGAGGGGGAATGCCACACTGCCTATATGGGGAATGGGAGGGGGAATGCGACATTGTCCATATGGGAAATGGGATGAGGGAATGCCACACTGCCTATATGGGGAATGGGAGGGGGTAGATGCCACACTGTCTATATGGGGAATAGGAGGGGGAATGCCACACTGCCTATATGCAGGGCCGTATTTGCCACTAGGCAAAGGTAGGCACGTGCCTAGGGCGGAGCTACAGATAGGGGCGGGTACAGGGCGGAGACCAGCAACAATTTAATAAAAAAAAAAAAAAACTTGCATGCAGTGGTGCTCCCATGCTCGGCGATGTGGGGACGCACCTCCAGTCCAACCCGCCCCTGCTCGCAGCCGCCACCTGTCTCCTTCCTATGACAGGAGCAGTGTGCCAGCTACGTGTGGAAGTTGGAGGCGTGGTCTCGCCAGCCAGGGGCATGAGTCCCGTGAGGGCATCAAAGGGGGACCCGGGTGCTAGACAGATGAGCAGAAACGCACCCAGAAGAAACTGTAAGTTGCTCTTTTCTCCTCAGCTACTGTGGGCTGCAATCCTGGCAGCACTTGAAGGCTGTGCTGTAGTCTCTCTGTCTCTTTAGTCAGCAGCGCAGGAGCCTGCACGTCTAAAGGGCATCTGGGATGCAGTGCAGTGTGAGTGAGTCAGGGCAGCACGGGGCTATGTAATGCTGCCCTGACACAGTGCCCCCCCCCCCCCTCCCTCACCAGCAAGTATCGTCGAAGCAGTGTGATGGTGGCTCTTTCCCTCCTCCTCCCCTCAGCTCAGTGTGTGGGCTGCCGGCTACACTGCAGCTCGAAGATCATCTTCCTCCTCTGCGCAGCGCTCTGCCATCCATTATTTCCAGCAGCAGAACAAGGTACTAGCACACATGTTAAAGTGGACCAAAATCCAGGATTTTGACTATTCTGGGATTTGGTCCACTCCCCCGGGTGCCCCGCTATGTGAAACCCCCCAGATCGCTCTCAGCAACTCACCTGACCGCAGTCCTACGGCGCATGCGCGGCCGTTCTTCCAATCAGCACGCTCGGAGCCACTGAGCTATGGACGTCTAACCCAACGTCTAAGCTCAGCGAATCCAAGCACGCTGGCGTCCGTATCTCGTGCTTCCCTCTAACAGGGAGAGCAACCGCTCCCTGCTAGAGGGATAACGGGGATGTGGCCTTGGCCCGTGCATGAGCCGTTGGACCGGGATTGAGATAAGTGGTGCTCACGACCTGGGGGTTTCACACAGCGGGGCATCCCAATTGTGGATGCCCCGCAGGGAGGGAATGGATTCCCGGGCCGATCCTGCTAGCGTTTCAGTCCACTTTAAAGAGGAACAACACACATGAATTTGACTTTCCTGTGTGTTGTTTCTCTCTGCAGTAGCATCCCAGATTGGGATGCCCCACTGTGTGTAACCCCCCTCCCGGGTCGCCCTGTTTTACTCACCTTCCTTCCGCTCCCACGACACAGACTTGGATGAGAGCGAGTGCGGCTCGCTCAGCCAATCAACAGGTTTGCCATTACTCTTTTTGGTACCGAGGATGGCTAAGCAGCCAAGCGGCGCCGCCAACTGCATCCTCCGCCCTCCTGGCAGCCATAGCATGACCGTGCCACCCATTCAGGAAGGTTGGGTGCATGCTCAAATATAGGTGAGCGGGGATGCGACCGGAACGCAAAGATGAGGCGAGGGCTCCAGGAGAGGGTGAGTGTTCCGGGGAGGGGGATTTACACAGCGAGACATCCCAATTCGGGATGCCCCAAGGACTGGAACTCAGGAGTTCCTCTGACACACACCGCAGCTACCTGCATGTAACTATACGGGTGCTACCACATTGTAAACCAAGGGGGCCCCATCAGTGTCACCTCTCTTCCCTCTTTATCAGATTTGTACTCACTTGGCATAGTCTTGAGAAAGGAAGCTCCATTCATCTCTGTTGTTTCAGTTGTCTAGCTGCATCCAATTAAATTAAAAGTCTGGAAAAAGTTAAATGTATGAGTCTTGAAAGGGCCTCATTTAATGTTCACACCAAGGCCCTGTCACAATTAGTTACGCCACTGGTTATAGTCCCTGTTAAAGTGGACTGAAAGCCATTTTTGCTGCCCCCTGGTTTTGGGTTGCTTAAAGTGACTTTTTTGTTTTGTTCAGATCCAAATTGGGATGCCCCACTGTGTGAAACACCCAGGTCACCCACAACTTACCTTTCTGCTGTTCCCATGGCGTATGCACAGGCTCTTGTTTATGCTTTATGGTGCACTTACTAATGCACTGCATAAAGCATTGTTTTGAACTGAGCATCGCCATAGGGAGTGGCCACATCGCGGGTTTCTCTGCAGTGTAAGGTGTGCTACCATGCCCAGCCTATCTGAATCGCCTCAGCTGCAGGGATGCAGGAGTTCAGACATTGGGCAAAGGGATGCCCCTGGTGCACTTAGCTGTGGGGGGGGGGGCGTAAGCACAAATAGTGCCTAGGGCAGCATGAACTCTAAATACAGCCCTGCTTACATGGATAGGGAAGCAGAGGAGCTGTGTCATGTGTCCAGAGCAGGATATGTGTGCACGCTGCTGCCCCCTAGTGACAGTGTCCCAGGAGCTGGAGGTCAGTGGATACTTCACACTAGGTTCTGACATTTGTAACTCAGCTGCAGGGAAGTGCTGCTGCTTCTGCCACAAGGTAAAGGCTTCCCTTTGTGTGTCCTCCCTCCTGGCAGCTTATTAAGGAAAGTTTAGATGTTCAACCCCCTTTTACAATACAAACAGTGTCCCATGTGCTGTCCATAGACTCGGCTGTGCAGAGCTCCATGTTGCCTGTCCCTGTGTTGCCTGTCACACTCTGATGAAGTGGCGGAAAACTCGGCCACGCAACGCGTCAGTGTTGACATTGTGAGGGTGTATGGGGACCTGGACAGCATGACATGGTAATGTACATTGTTTCTTAGTTATATTTTACTAACTTTGTATTGATTTTTCATTGACTCCTTTGCATTTCCAAGTGCGATTTTTGCACACTTTGTGCACTGTGGTCACTTTATGTACATGCAATGCCTATATAATAATGCCTTATACTATAATTTAGATTAACATAAGTCAATAACCATATGCCCGGGTATCTATCCCTTTCCTTCATTCTTTGGCACTTGCAAATTACACGGAACACTTGAGCCCTCACTGGCCTCTGTGTTTCACTATTGGGACACATAGTTTGTCCCTCTTTCTGTTTTGTTTTATTTTATTTGGTTTTCACTTTTGTTCTTCCAGCACGCTCTTGTTCCATTCTATCCACTTGTTGCATGTTCTATTTCACCTGTTGCATGCTCTTAGCACTATCATCACAGTTCACAGCATTTTAGGAATAGTTCCCGTGGCATTAAACAAATTCTCCATCCTGCATGGATATTGCTGATATCATAATATGTATGGCATTGCATATACTAGTGTAAATAGTCCTACTTAACATCTATAATCAATTGTGCACATCCATTGATATTAATTGTGTACATTCATTGATATTATGTAAAAAGTCCATATAAGTTCCGCTACACCCCACATATGGGGTTTTAATCCTTCTATGTATTTTAAACGTATGTCTTTTGCTTTTGGCTTAAAATAAAAATCTTTTGCATTTTTGTACATTGAGATATGGATTTCTGTTGAGCAGCCTATCTCTACATTGATAGAAGGGAGGTACTGGTGAGTTTGGCTGGTCACTCACCATCTGTTTCAATCAGCCTGTCCCTGTGTTCTCGGCTCCTTCATATACTATATGTCTGCTAAATGGAGCCTCTCACAGCCCTGTAACAGGAGAGAGGCCGGGTGGCCAGTGTGACCAATAAGAAAACTTCTACAAAGCCACCTCACATCTGTGTCCAAATCTGATCTGCTCCTGATCTATGTCCAAATCTGATCTGCTCCTGATCTGTGTCTCCAAATCTGATCTGCTCCTGATCTGTGTCTCCAAATCTGATCTGCTCCTGATCTGTGTCCAGATCTGATCTGCTCCTGATCTGTGTCCAAATCTGATCTTCTCCTGATCTGTGTCCAAATCTGATCTACTCCTGATCTGTGTCTCCAAATCTGATCTGCTCCTGATCTGTGTCTCCAAATCTGATCTGCTCCTGATCTGTGTCTCCAAATCTGATCTGCTCCTGATCTGTGTCCAAATCTGATCTGCTCCTGATCTATGTCCAAATCTGATCTGCTCCTGATCTGTGTCTCCAAATCTGATCTGCTCCTGATCTGTGTCTCCAAATCTGATCTGCTCCTGATCTGTGTCCAGATCTGATCTGCTCCTGATCTGTGTCCAAATCTGATCTTCTCCTGATCTGTGTCCAAATCTGATCTGCTCCTGATCTGTGTCTCCAAATCTGATCTGCTCCTGATCTGTGTCTCCAAATCTGATCTGCTCCTGATCTGTGTCTCCAAATCTGATCTGCTCTTGATCTGTGTCTCCAAATCTGATCTGCTCCTTATCTTTGTCTTTTTGGTGTGGGGACAGTTGTTAAATTAAGCCTGTAAAGTGGGATGCCCCTCTCAGCCTGTAAAGTGGGATGCCCCTCTCAGCCTGTAAAGTGGGATGCCCCTCTCTTTCTTTCTTATTTTTGTCCTCCTAAACCCTGGTAAACCATGGAACAAAATAAGGTGTATATATATATATATATATATATATATATATATATATATAAAATTATGTGACATTAATATACTATACTGGGCCAGGAACAGTAAAGCAGGGCCGGTGTGCCCCAAAAAGTCCCGGGCCATTTTTTAGTCCCAGTCCGCCCCTGCCCTGCAGGTAGCCATTCTAAAAGCTTTCCCGCTAATTGATGGTCTGACAAGAAATAAAAGCAGCAGATACCTGGGATTTCATTTCTCTTGGAAATCCCTCCCTAATAAAATATCTAAAATTGATCTAGCAGAGGTGGGGGGGTTTGTGTTTTAAGTTGAGATGAGGATCAATCTCCTCGGCAGGGCTGCCATGGAGGGAGCTCACATTGGAGCGTTGAAAGGCAAGTCATGCACCGGCCCGACGTGATGCTGTCTGAACATCTCACTGGAGTGCCTTCCAGGCTCCGATCCAAACACAACACATGCGCTTCATGTAGTTATTTACAAAAAAGAGGAACATCTACTCGTCCAGAGCGAACTAATAAAAAGGAAACAAGAGCTTTGGATTCAGGTTAAATTTTGCCAAGGCGGTTCGGTTAAAACTGAATTTTAGCAATGTTTGGGGCAAAATTTTTGTAGAAACAAAAATTCCACCATTAATGTGTTTGTAGATAATGAGTTTACGGGCCCGGCCTGGACCAAGACCAACCCATGACATCCCCAATGAACTGTCCATGTGCTCCCTGGCCAGTGTCAATGAGGGACAGATCAAGGGCAAGAGAGAATAGGGTCCAACTGATGATACCGGCAAGGCTCGACCGTGTGCAGAACACAAGTCAGATGGGATATTTCCCAATCCTCACTGCCACTTCTCCCTTAGTGAACAAGCCCCCATTTGGATCCACCTACCTAGGAACTGTAATCTAGGATCAAGCCATTTTCCCTTTACTCTGGCTCTAGAAGTTGGTGAACACTCGCAGGAAGGGTTGACGTGTAATTTAGGATAGCCATGGACCAAGGTACAGGGAGTCAAGAGTCCGAGGTCAAAGAGCCAAGCCAAGGGTCATGCACATCAATTCATCAAGTACTACCAGGAGAGATACAAAGACAGGGTCAGCAGGAGGTCATGGTCATACACGGGTTAACAGAAGCACTGGCCAACAAATAAAAACACCCAAGCAAGTGACTAAAATGGGCATTAGTACAATGGGCTAGATCCAGGGGCGGCCTGGCCCTGGGGCATACCAGGCAAAATCCCAGTTGGCCAGCACCAGAGAAGGCCGCGACCTTTGAACGACAGATGCGGGAGGAGGAGTGGTGGACTGTGAGCAGTGGAGTGGGTGGCAGCCGGTGAGCGGTCTCCAAGTGGACAATAATAAGGTAGGGCAGGGTAACTGATTTATGCCTGCCCGCCACCACTGCTGTTGCCCCGCCATTGCAGTCCCCCCTTAAAATCTCATCTAGGTTTTGATGTACTTAACAGGGGCCTCCCAATTTGGGATGCCCCGCTGCGTCTCCACGGGTCACCGGTAAAACCATTTTTGCATTCCCATGTCCACAGAATCCATGCAGTGCGGTGAAGAAACTGAACAGAGTATGCATGCCGCCAGCCAGGTGTCCACTCGACTAGGTAAGTTAATGCGACAATTGCGAAGGCTTGAAATTGGGATGCCACAGTATGAGAGAATCAGCTAGACCTCTAGCCAACGTAAATTTTGGTCCACTTGTCAAAATGCAAAAACATGTCTCCTACACAGCTCAACATTTCAGGGTTCCTATGCTGGCATTGTTGCCCAGCTTGACAAAGAAAACGAAGAATGGAAAAAAAGGGAAGAACAAAACAATAGGAGGAATACCAAAAAGAAAGAAAAAAAAAAATAGAAAAAATAAATAAATGTCAAAAAATATAGAAGGTAAGAATAGACTAAAGAAAGAAACAAGTAAGTGGAAGCAAAGAACATTGAGGCCTAAAAGAAGTAAAGAAAATCTCCAAGAGGCCAAACTGCCCCCTGCCTAACATCATCCCAGTTACTGTCCCTCCCCCACCGTTGGGCAGAGGTGCATCACATAACCACCCTCCCAAGATGAAAGGGCCCGTCTGCCCTGGATACAATACTAACGCCGAAACACAAATTAACCCTCTGCAAAGAAAAACAATGAGGACTAAAAGAAATAAGAAAAAAAAAAGATAAAGGTGTTTTCATGTCTAGAGAGTGGTCACACCCCTCTAATTGCTATGTATAATACGCTGCCCATTCCCTTTTGTTTGTTGTTACAATCTATCTAAAGCAGGGATCACTGAGTGATGGGGTAGGTGAGGTGAGTTTTCTGTCCCCCATCAGATAGAGCTCTGCTAGGAAAAGGTGAGTATCCTTCTAATGCAGGCCTTACTCTATTTTTAAGGGAAATCTGTTTATTTTTTTAATTACGTTTTTATTTAAACCGGACCTTCACCATGATTCATTGAGAAGCCCAAACACTTAAAAAACGATTCCCCAGCATATAAAATTAATATATTTGAAGTTTTTAGTCACTTATTATTCTTTCCCTCACTGGGCTGCAACTCTGTTAAGGACTTTAGGATACGGGCGCCGCCATCTTGACTCAGAAGCATCACACTTACTGAGGAGAGGAGATGTTTAAAGGCTCAAAACATGCAGTAGATGCAGGTAGGATGATTTTTAATGTGAACAATCTATATGTGCAGGGTGTGGGAAACATATATGATAGACTCTTATTCAGCGTGAAGGACCGCTTTAAATCTGGAAAGTCTGATTTATTTTTTATTTTTTCGTGCTGCTCGGAAATCTGCGGTTCCAGCAGAGCCATGTTTCTCATTATACAGCTTGCAGGGTTTTGTTACAAAAGGACATTGTCAGGGCAGCAATAGACTTCCCTGCGGTATCATTGGAATAACCTTTCACATTAGGTGGCCAGCGCTGCATTGTAGACATGCTCGGGATATCGGTTCTTGGAATAATTATCTTCTCTGGAATTTATTCTCCGCTAGCGAAAGATAAAGAGAGATACAGAGAGCGTGCTGTCCTTACCAGTGGGGGCGCTCCACTTCAATCCAACCACCAGGGATGTGTCATAATAATAGCTTACAGTCATACACACTTGGGGCTTCTGCTGCGCTGTAACAAGCAATAGATAAGCCCGTGCCTTCTGCAGAATAACTCGCTGCACATAGAACAAGGCAACAGGGGATATTAACCAGCAACTGCTAAAGCTACGGCTTAGCAATACAGATTGCTTCATGTACTGTACAATGTAAATGCCGCAAAAACTGCTACTAGATGTAAATATAGACCAGGCTGCACAACACAGACACTACTCATAGCCTCTAACACAGGCGCAAAGAAACACTGTTAGCAACATGTGTGTATTTACACATATTACAAATTACTTCTTATTACAAAAACCTCTATAAGGGGATAGGTCTATTAAAGCAGCTGTGGTTGTTCGCATGCGTCAAAGCAAAAGTCCAGACATGCCGGGGCCAGGAGTTCATGAAGGAATTCGGAAGCCACTATGTAATCATAAGCTCAACACATTGTTAGAACCTGAAAATTATAACGAGCATTTCAACGGTAACACATAATCATGCATGACGTGGCCTGCTTTAGGTTTGTGGGGGCCCTTGGGCAAAAGAGTATTAGTGGGCCCTAAAGTAGTGTGTCACATGATGTCACCTTTCAGCTCCGCTTCCTCAAATGTGTCATTTTCTTCTGCTGATCACCCTTCAGTCCATATTGCCATCCCTATAGCTTGTACTCTAGTTGTTGTTGCATTCTCCACTGCCACCAAGCATCCGCTTGGGCCACTGCCACTAAAGACTTCATAATTGCTGTCAGTTGTCACCCAGTTCTCGCTACCTTCTGCGCTTCCATCAACTGCCCTCTGCTCCATGCCATCATTTCTATTGTTGCTGATCATCCCCTGTTGCCAGCCATGAGTAGGTGTGCACACAACACCCGGCATTCAGTGGTTTGGGTCCACTGTAAAATACTATGGCCAAGTTTGAGCCTGAGTGGGGCCCTGGCAATTGCCCAGGTTTGCCCTGTGCTGGAGCCCGCCGTGATGCATGATTAAGGGATAACCCCCGAAACGTGTTGCTGCTGAGGGGTACCACAGCCTCACAGTGCATGTAGGGATTGGGAAGGATATTTTATGAATCCAGTAGTTAAGCTTTTGCTGCCTGACCACAACCATGGCCTGAACCCCAACCATGAACCTTTTCTGATTTTGAGGTGTGGACGATTGATGGTAAACCATGAATTGTGAGGGGAACACGTGGGGGAAAGGGAGAGACGGAGAAAAAGAAGCAAGCAGAAAGTGAGTTGGGATTCTGCTCCCAAGTGTTCATGATTCTAATTATGTATAACACATTCACTCTGGTAACACATGTACATAACTTGTCATTAAGGGGGTAATGTTATCATTGTCATTAAGATGCACAACAAAAGGTGTTGTCGATAAAGAGAGCTACCATGATAGACAAAAGAGCACTTTGCCACTGATCTGGGAGAGACTGTTATCACTTTACCATCACTGTAAGACCAAGCCATTCTGAGGGCATTCATACGCATTACGCATGTAAATAATACACATGTAAATCAAGCAATATGCAGATAGGCGATGCTGTGCTTTAATGAATTGTGGAAAATATGATCACTGCAGAAATATTTATGACTCTGCAAAAAAATGATCCAACACATGGCCTGAACCTCAACCATAAAACCTTGCTGCCTAATCGCAACCATGGCCTGACCATGATCATGAACCCTTGCTGCCTGACCACCTTACCGTCTGACCTGACCTGAACCTCAACCAGGAAGCTTTCCTGGTTTCCCTGGGCCCACTGGAAGCCCATCCCCCACAATCAGAGGCCATGCAGATCAGGCCTGCTTGTAGTAGGCCTACAGACTCCCTGGCTCCACCTGAGTTGGCACTACATGAACACTATAATCTGCTCTGCTTGCCCCGTGGAGTGTCGGCGGGTGCTGTAGGGTAGGTCTCAATTTTTCAGGGTCCAGAGCTCACACAAGGTACAGATTCACCCGCAGATTTTTTGCTATAACTTTTTTCACCAGGAGTGGCAAAAAATAGGAATTGAGAGAATTCTGGTCAAGGGTGGCACTTATTTCTGAAACCGCAGTTTTGTGAACTGTTGAAAACTGCAGAGCATCACGTACCGTTGTTGTGAGAGGTGAATATCGACTTTTTGCACAAAAATTGCACAGACCACAATGGAGCAGCTCACCACCAGAATGAACCCATTGGCTACCAGATGTGTGTCCAACACAATTCATTTAACCCGACTCCCAACTGCATATGGGGCTCTGAAGACAGATGGTCCCTGCATCCAGGTAGGGGTTGCATTGCACCTTTGATGCTTGGCAAAGGGTCACCTTCTTTGATTGAGTTGCATTTTCTGCGTAATGGATGTTGGTGTGTCAGGAGAGAAACATCAGACGGATGCTCTGTAGGCATTTTTGGAGGAACACAAGTTGGTGGCAGTCGGGGCATTCTCTGGGACGCTCACGTATGTGCAAACCACTTTTATACACATGCCAATCATCTCCCCATGTCATTTCTCTTTATCACACAGTATTTTTATGCACATCTTTAGTTTGATTTCTTAGTGTGTGTGGATTGGATAGGTTGTTATCAACATTTGGTGAGAATTTCCAGTCAACAGAACATTTATAAATAGATTACTTAGTAAATTGGTTCCAAACTAGCGTTTTTGGGAACAGGAAAGACCATATTTGGAAAGCCTAAAATACCTTATGCTTGGCAGGGCCCACAACCCTGGCTTCAAAGACCCCCTGCTGATTCAGCTCACACATTGTCATGGGATGGTAGGCAAGCACTGTGAACATGGATATCCGACTCCCACTGCTGAGGCACTAGCAAGAGAGGATATATTAGCTGCTTGAGTAGTCCCAGGTCATTACCCAGACCAAGGTCTAGGCAGACAGCAGTGGTCACTGGGCTGTCCATAGAGGCAGATGTAGGGGAGAAGCAGAGGTCGTACACGTGGAAAGCAGAGAGGCAGGGGTTAAGCTAAGAATCAGAGTCAAAGCAGCAAGCTGGGTAATACATGTGGAAGCAGGCAGGCCAGGGTTAATCCAAGAGTCGGAGTTCGATGAGAAACTTGGTCGAGATCAGGAAGTCCAATGTAAAGCTATTCACAAATTCAAGGGTCACAGGCTTAGCAATATGAACAAAGGAATCTTCTGGTACTGATCAAAGGCCCACAGCTTCCTTAAAAAGGCCAAGGATCCTCTGACTGGATCTCCCCTTTCAGCTGACAGAGATCACCTGTGAACCATTGCCTCTTTAATTAAAGGCCTGCGCAATACCTGCAACTGCCGCCTGCGCAGTGCATTCAGCGCTTGTGGCTGCACAGTGTCAAGTGCACCCTGTGCATGCGCAGTGCACCGAGGGACCCACACCTGCGTAGTTCAAAGAGGAACCCTTCTTGTCTGTGCAAAAGAGCGCGTTGCCACAGAAGTACTCGGACGCACAGAAGGGGATGCCATCGCGACTAGAGATGCTCGGATGGATCCAGGGAACGCCGCAGTCACGGATGCCTGCACCGCATTTGTGACATATTCCCTGCACTCATGGGGAACGTAAAAGGCTAAAATCCTGTCACAACAGTGTCATAAATGACGAGGATTCAGTGCACATTCCTCATGATCCAATGGCATATTTGGAATCTGCAAACATCTGTAAATGTATGATTCATATTGTCCTAGAGGGGGTGGGTACAGAGTTATGGGAAAAATGTCACAGCAGTGTTTGGACCCATTGGATGCGCAGCATCTGACTAAATCTGTTAATACCAGAACCAGTGTCCTCTGACTTTCCAGGGAAGAGTCGGGTTCTATATTGTATTTGCTCATTCTGACTTACCACTTGTAACTTATCTCTCTCTCTCTCTCTCTCTCTCTCTCTCTCTCTCTCTCTCTCTCTATATATATATATATATATATATATATATATATATATATAATCATTATATAATACAAAATATTTTAAAAATAGATCAAAAAATTAAATAGACTAAATATAATGGCATATATATAGTACATACTGTATACAAATAAAAAAATATATATTGTTTGTGTTAAAAAGAACTAAATGGGCAAAGAAAAAAATCTGAATATTCTTAGTATAAAGTACGTCCTGCTCCAGATAATTTACTTACACTTGGGTTATCCTCCGCCAGATGCCGCTGCACTGCAGAGACATGTAAAAACAGGCTCCTTCCGGCCCCTCAAATGCCCGGGGACCTCCCACAAATCCCCAGATTTCTCTGCAGTGCTTACTGCGAAGACATGAAGTATCACTCTCTCGCAGGTGAGCGGGGCTATTAGCCTGCGGCCCTGTTGGACTATTCCCACCCGTTCCTCATGTGATGTGCCTCCCAGCCTGGGCTGCTCTGGTCGGGTGAAGGTAGGCGGCACCATGCGTGCTTATGGAGCACTGCTCCACCGCAGTCCCCCACCAAAGGGTAGGCGGTATAGGCTGATGGTGAGCCTTTATGGGATGCCCCTCCCGCCTTATTGCCACATGCCCCGTGTAGCGGTGGGTCCTGTACAGAGGGCCGCCATCCTCCCTCATTCTCCCTGTAGCCTTCGGGGGGGAAAGAAGGGGGGGGGGGGGTGAGTGTGTATAGTGATTCGTGTATGGCGTTTTGTCTGTTTTGACTAGATATGTGGTGTCAGCCACCGCGCTGACTTGTCTGTTTTACTATTATAATGGTCGCCGCCACGCATCTTTTCCTTCATTTGGATGTTCCGCGGCGTTACCTCAGACGCTTCTGCGTTATCATTGGCTGCTTGTCTGTGGGCTTCTCGCTCTTCGGGGGGGGCGGGGGCCTGGCCTGGCGTGCTCTGCGTCACAGCCCGCTCTGGCCCGCCCTTCGAGGTTTGTTCGGCGCCATTTTGTCAGGCCGCGCGCGCGTGTGTGACGGTTCTACCTACCGCGGTCTGTAAGGGCCCTCGCGGGCGGCTTTTATGCTCATTCCTTACTGTGCATGGTTTTGACGCCCCTTCTTCTCATTGTGTTTTTTCAGACGGGTGAATCCAGTGGCTTCTCCCGGCCCGGTGTAATTGTTAGTTGGGCCTAGTATAATTACTCCCACTTCCCTAGCGGGTCATTGGGGCATCCAGGGTTGCTTACAGCGTCAATCCCTACTGGCTTATTGTGCCTATTAATCACCATATGGAGGCATCCCAGGATAATGTGACCGGGGTTCCTTCGGGACAAGCCCGGCTGTGTGTAGCTTGTGGGGTCTCACCTATCAGCGGTGACAGGGCACGGGTCTGTGTTCCTTGCGCATAGCAGGCGCTAACGTTGCAACCCGCCCCTCCGGTGGCTGGGCCTGCACCTCGTCTCACTTCACCTACTCCCCCAAGCTTGAGTCTCACCCCCATTGAATTGCATACAAGCAGGGATTCTCAACCTGATGTGTCTGCTAGACTGGCCAGTGTTGAAAAATTGATTGCTAATACTTTAGCGCGTAAGGCCACCGCTAAAAAGCGTCACTTAACCCCTGATGCCACTCTTTTCCCTATGGAGTCTGATGAGTTTTTGCATCTATGTGGCTACACCCCATCGGACGAAGGGGAGCTGTTCTCTGATTTAGGGTCTGACGAGAGACCCAGGGGTCATGACGATTCTGGCTCTGACCCCTGGACCCCGGATGATACTGACAGACTGCTGATTCAGATTTTTGAGGTTCTGTCCATCTCTCCCCCTGTTGCGGCTCCCAGACAAAGGGGTGAGCTTTTTCATACTGCTAAGGCTCGTTTGGAATTTCCGGAGCAAACCCACTTCAATAACCTCGTGCTTAGGGAGTGGGAACGTCCCAGTAGACTTCCCGGGACAGAAAGTATCCCTTTCCTGCTGATATGGTCAAGTGCTGGTCATCGCCTCCCGAGGTGGCGATGGCTATTCTAACACCTCTATTATGCACTCCCCTGACACTACTACTCTGCGGGATGCTGAGGAATGGCGCATTGACCAATTGGCGTGCCATGCCTTTGCATTTGTGGGGACGGCGATGCGCCCGGTTTGCGCCTCGGCCATTACGTCTGTGGCGCTCAGGGCCCTGATCAGAAGTGTACTTGACGGTGCTCCTGATGAATTGCCACCTGATACGTTTGATGCACTAACTGTCTAACTGTGATGTGTTTGTAAACTTTATCCTATCTTCCTTGGATGATGCCATTAGGATGTGTGCGAGAACTTCTGCCTTGGTGGTAGCTATACACCGCACGGTTCGGCTGCGCCAGTGGGCTGCTGACAATGCTGCAAAGAAGGCCCTTACTGGGCTCCCATTTAAGGGGCCACGCCTGTTTGGGGACCGCCTAGACATTTTTGCTAAAGGAGGTAAGTTACCCCAGCGCAGGCGGCAGTCTCGGCCCTTTCGGGGCCAGGGGTCCCTTTCACTCCCCTACCGCGGTGCTAAGCAGGGAAAAGGGGTGTCCTTCGCGGGGGCTCGTGCTGATTTCTGGCATAGGAGCAGAGGACGACGTCCTGGCTCCTCCTGGGGGTCTAAGCCCAAATCCTCTCCCAAGCCCCCTCAGGCATGATGGGGCGCCCTCGCCCATCAGCACTTCGCTCACGTCTGGAGGCACCACGTCTCAGACCAGTGGATTCAGGAGGTAGTGTCCTCTGGTTACAAGATAGAGTTTGCTGTGCGCCCCCCCCCCCCCAAGATTCATCAGGTCCCGGATCCCCCAGGACCCTGTCTCAGCTCAGGTTTTGATGCAGGCCGTGCAAGGCCTTCTGGGTCTGGGGGTCATCTGCAGGGTCCCCTTAAGAGAAAGACGCAAGGGGTTCTATTCCAACCTTTTCACAGTTCCCAAAAAAGATGGGTCAGTCAGGCCCATTCTGGATTTAAAGATCCTCAACAAATTGTCAAGAACAGGCGCTTTCGCATGGAAACTCTGCGCTCGGCCATCAGCTCCCTGCGCCCAGGGGATTTCATGACGTCTGTGGACATCAAAGACGCTTACCTTCACATCCCTGTGTTCTCGGGACACCAAAGGTTTCTCAGATTCGCGTTGGAAGATCAACATTAACAATTTGTGGCCTTGCCATTTGGCCTCACCTCAGCTCCCAGAGCGTTCACCAAGGTGCTGGCGGGGGTGATGTCTCTGGTGAGGTCAAGGGGCATACGCGTGCTGCCCTACCTGGACGACATACTCATCACCTCTCGGTCTCTATAGCAGGCAGAGTTGGACACTTAGCTGGTGGTGTCCACCCTGGAGTCCTTCGGCTGGGTGATCAATCACCCCAAGTTCTCTCTGTCCCCTTCCTCGGTGACCCCGTTCCTGGGAATGATTCTGGATACGGTTCAGAAAAGGATATTCCTTCCTCAACAGAAGGTGGAAGCTCTAACTGCGCAGGTGAGGTTCCTGCTGTCGTGTCCCCAGCCCTCCCTCAGGCAGGGAATGCAGTTTGTGGGCCTGATGGTGGCGTGCTTCGAGGCGGTGCCTTTTGCTCAGTTCCATTTGAGACCTCTACAACTTCACCTTCTGTCAGTATGGGACAAGGACCCAACGTGCCTGGACGGGGTCTGTGTGCTTCCCCCCTTGGTCAGGCGGTCCCTTTCGTGGTGGCTGGAACACAGGAACTTGCTGGGGGGCAGGTCCTTTCTGGCCCCCTCCTGGGAGACGGTCACCACGGATGCCAGTCTGTCAGGATGGGGGGGATTCTGGAAGTCCCTGCGGTTCCAGGGGAGGTGGGGCCCTCAGGAGGCCCACTTACCTATCAACATTCTGGAACTACGGGCGATCAGGTTGGTACTGGAGCAGTTGACCAATCACCTGAGGGGTCTGTCTGTGCAGGTGCGCTCAGACAACAGGACGGCGGTTGCCTACATCAACCATCAGGGAGGCACCCCAGAGCAGGGGGGCCCTCCAGGAGGTGTTGCGGATTCTGACATGGGCGGAGGCCAATGTTCAATGCATTTCGGCTGTGTACATCCCGGGGGCAGAGAATCTACTGGCAGACTCTCTGAGCAGCTGGACCTCTCGTCAGGGAGAGTGGTCCCTCTGCAACAGGGTATTCCAGTCCCTGTGTCACCATTGGGGTCTACCGGATGTGGATCTGTTTGCATCCCGTCACAATCACAAGCTCCAGGCTTTTGTCTCCCTGTCTCAGGATCCTCTGGCCTAGGCCACAGATGCTCTGTCCATGTCATGGCAGGAATTTCGGCTCCTGTATGTCTTTCCTCCATTCCCCCTGCTGGGCAGGGTCCTGCGCAAGATTGCTCTGGAAGGGGTGCCAGTGATTCTGGTGGCCAAGAAGAGTGGGGTTCGCAGACGTGGTGCAGATGGCAGTAGACCAGTACGTTCTGCCAGGGGTGCCAGATCTGCTTACTCAGGGCCCCTTACGCCATCCCAATTTACAAACTCTGGCTTTGACGGCCTGGCTGCTGAAACCTCCATCTTGATGGAGAAAGGCTTGTCTGCCTCGGTGGTTGAGACCATGGTGAAGGCTAGGAAGAAAACTTCTTCTTCCATCTATTATAGGGTATGGCGTACCTACATTGACTGGTGTGAGTCTAGGTCTCTTCCCTGTCGGATGTTCTCAGTTCCCAGGGTTCTGGAGTTTTTACAGCATGGGTTGGAGTCAGGTCTCCAACTCAGTACTTTGAAGGGTCAGGTTTCTGCCCTGTCTGTCTTCTTTCAGAAGTCTTTTGCTCAGCATTCTTTGGTTAAGACTTCTTTCAGGGGGTTACTCATGTGCGTCCCCCACGAAAACCTATGGTCCCTGTTTGGGATTTGAACTTGGTTTTGTCTGCCTTGCAGGGTGCTCCCTTTGAACCGATTCAGGATGCTGCTCTGGCAGTACTTACCCTCAAGGTTGTCTTTCTGGTGGCTATTACTTCGGTCAGGCGTGTGTCTGAGCTGGCGGCTCTGTCTATCCAGCCCCCCTACTTTGAGAGACATCAGGATAAGGTAGCGTTCCGCTTTAAGCCGGATTTTCTGCCTAAGGTGGTGTCTGCTTTTCATTTGAATCAAGATATTGTTCTTCCTTCATTGTGCCCTAATCCTAGCAATGCTAAGGAAAGGGTTTTGCATTCCTTGGATGTGGTCAGGTGTCTGAAGTATTACCTAGTAGTCACTGCGTCCTTCAGGAAAACTGATGCTCTTTTTGTGTTGCCTTCTGGTCCTAGGAAGGGTTTGGCTCCTGCCAAGTCTACTATCAGCAAATGGATCCGTCAGGCTGTGATTCAGGCCTATTCTGCTAAGGGGAAGAGTCCTCCCTTCCGCCTTACTGCTCATTCTACTCGTGCTATTGGTGCCTCTTGGGCCTTCCAGCACCAGGCTTCTGTTTAACAAGTTTGCAAGGCCGCTACTTGGTCTTCTGTTCATACCTTTTCAAAGTTTTACAAGGTTGATGTTAGGGCCTCAGCTGATGCTGTTTTTGGCCGCAAGGTTTTGCAGGCGGCAGTGGTTTAAACTGTCTGCTGTTACCTTTTTTGTTGGGGATCCCACCCTACTTTATGGACACTGCTATTGGATGTCCCAAGTGTAAGTAATCTATCTGGAGCAGGACGTACTGTATACTAAGAATAATACAGTTCTGTGAAATACTCACCTGTAGAATTGGTATTATTGGTATTAAGTATACAGTACGTCCTGCTCCACCCCCACCCTGGTTTTTGCATTATTCTGGATCCCCTGTATGGTGATTGTTATCATTGTTATAGTTACCAGTTTTTGAGTGGTTAAATTCTCCCGGCCTCTTGTTCACTGCTTTTCAATGCTGGGGATTTGTGCGGGTCCCCGGGTATTTGAGGGGCCGGGAGGAGCCTGTTTTTACATGTCTCTGCAGTGCAGCGCCATCTGGCGGAGGATAACCCAAGTGTAAGTAATCTATCTGGAGCAGGACGTACTGTATACTTATAATACCAATTCTACAGGTGAGTATTTCACAGAATTGTATTTTTATTTCACGCATAGTTGTGCATGATTAATAATATAAGCAATGTGAAGCATGTGCATCTCGGCAAGGTGAGGGATTTTTTCTCACAATGGCCGCCAAGCAGCCTTCATCATACAATGACAGTCGGCGCGCCGGAATGTTCCGAGCCGTGCTGGATGTTTTGTGGTTGCCGAGTTTTCTGGGGACAGCTGGTGAATGGTTAAACCAATATGAAGTGGGCTTTGAAAGTGTAAAATTATTTTAATGTGAAAAGAAATATCACTCGGATCCCCCTGGAATACAGCGGTTTATTATTCCTTTTGGTTGCTGCTGCTGAATGTGTGGCCTTGTGCTAAATACTTTTACTCTTACCGGGGACCAAATATGGACCTAGCATCTATAAGATGGTAAATCTGGCTAAATACCCACCCCTAAAGCATCCCGATTTGGGATTTCCTGCTATGTGGACCCCCCCACCACCCAATATTCTCGGTCCAGTTAAATACTCACCCCTGATGGCACAGCAAAGCGTTCCATTAATGCTATACTAAAAACAAATCCGTTTGTCTGCACTTTAATGTCCCCTAATGAGCACTAGCCACAGAAAGATGGCAGTGAGTGTGTAGTGGTAGAGGAGTAAGGGGGAGTCCTATGAAGAGTCTACTAGGTGGCAGTGGTATCACAATACTCTATATATTCCAAGAGACCACTAGGAGGTAGTGTTACCATTCTATGCCATGTATTTTTATGGGGGTGCACCAAGTACCAGTGGTAACATAATGCTTCACATACTCCTATGGAGAGACCACTAGGGGATAATGGTACCATCATGCCCCATATATTCTTATAGAAAGACTGCTAGGTTGCAGTGGTGCCATCATGCTCATATATTCACATTCAAAAGACCACTTGGTGGCATTGGTACCATAATATGCCATATATTCCTGAGGGTGCACCAAGTGCCAATGGTAACATACTGCTCCACATACTAACTATTTAGAAAGACTGCTAGGTGGCAGTGGTGCCATCATGCTCATATATTCCTATTGAGACACCACTAGGTGGCATTGACACCATCATACTACATATAGTCCTATGGAGAGACCACTAGGTGGCAGTGGTGCCATCATGCTCTATATATACCTGTGACGCAACCAGTAGGTGGCAATGGTGCCATCGGTCCTATATATTTCTGTGGAAAGGTACCATAATATGTTATATTTTCCTGTGGGGGTGTAGCAAATGGCAGTGGCACCATGATGCCCCATATAGAGACAACTCGGTGGCATTGGTACCATAATATGCCATATATTCCTGAGGGTTCACCTAGTGGCAGAGGTACCATCATGCTCCATATATTCCTGTAGCAAGACCACTAGCTGGAAATGCTACTATCATGCTCCATATATTCCTATGAAAGAACCACTATGTGGCAATTGTACCATCGTGTCTCTCATATATACCTATTGAAAGACCACTAGGTGGAAATGGTACCATATATCCCTGAGGGGTGCAGTGGTAACATCATGGGCCAAAAATTCATATGAAGAGACCACTAGGTGGTAGTGGTACCATCATGTTGAATATATTCCTATGGAGCGACCATTAGGTGACAGTGGTACCATCATGTCCCATATATTCCTAAGGAGAGATCACTAGGTGGCAGTGGTATTTTAATATGCCATATATTACTAGGTATATGCACCAAGAGGCAGTGGTAGCATAATGCTCTATATATTCCTATGGAGAGACCACTAGGTGTCAGTGGTACCATTATATGCCACATATTTCTTTTGTATGGTGCACCAAGTGGCAGTAGTACCATCATGCTCTATATATTCCTATTGAGACACCACTAAGTGGCAATGGAACCATCATGTGCCATATATACCAATGAAACAACCACTAGGTGGCAATGGTACCTTCATGCACCATATATTCCCATGTAGAGACCAATAAGTGTCAATGATACCATCAAGTCCCCAATATTCCTATGAAAAGACCATTAGATTGCAGTTGTACCAATCTCCTTTAAAGTCCAGAACTTGTTTTCCTAGTCCACCTGGCTCACTGAAATTACCAGAAACTACTTGTACAAGAACTTGTTCTGTCCCTGAAACTGTGAAAACCCACTTTGACAGACTCTAGGCTTAACCCAGGAGCCAGTGGGAGCAAGGAACCAGGCTCAACCCAGGAGCCAGGGAGAGCAAGGAACCAGGCTCATTCCAGAGGCCAGGGAGAGCAAGGAACCAGACTCAAGCCAGGAGCCAGGGAGAGCAAGGAACCAGGCTTAAAGTGGTCCTTCACTCTGAATAAGAGTCTATCTTATATGTTTCCCACACCCTGTACAAACAGATTGCCCACATTAAAAATCATTCTACCTGCATCTACTGCATTTTATGAGCCTTGAAACATCCAAGATGGCGGCTCATGGAACATCAGGCAGCCTGCAAACAGGAAGTGCCTTCTGACTGTGCTGCTCTGCATTCTGGGATTGCTGACCTTTTCCTGACCCCAGCTCTGCTCTATCTGAGCAAAGCACAACTATAACCTGCCCTCCTGTACTTTATCCCGCTCTCCTCTCCTCAGTAAATGTGATGCTTCTGAGTCAATATGGCAGCACCCGTATCCTAAAGTCCTGAACAGAGCTGCAACCCAGTGGGGGAAAGAATAATAAATAAGTGACTAAAAACTTCAAATATATTAATTTTATATGCTGGGGAATCGTTTTTTAAGGGTTTGGGCTTTTCAATAAATCATAGTGAAGGTCCGGTTTAACACAGTAGCCAGGGGGAGCAAGGAACCAGACTCAACCAGGAGCCAGGGAGAGCAAGGAACCAGACTCAACCCAGGAGCCAGGGGGAGCAAGGAACCAGACTCAACCAGGAGCCAGGGAGAGCAAGGAACCAGACTCAACCCAGGAGCCAGGGGGAGCAAGGGACCAGACTCAACCAGGAGCCAGGGAGAGCAAGGAACCAGGCTTAATCCAGGAGCCAGGGAGAGCAAGGAACCAGACTCATCCCAGGAGCCAGGGAGAGCAAGGAACCAGGCTAAACCCGGGAGCCAGGGGGAGCAAGGAACCAGGCTCAACCCAGGAGCCAGGGAGAGCAAGGAACCAGGCTCAACCCAGGAGCCAGGGAGAGCAAGGAACCAGGCTCAACCCAGGAGCCAGGGAGAGCAAGGAACCAGGCTCAACCCAGGAGCCAGGGAGAGCAAGGAACCAGGCTCAACCCAGGAGCCAGGGAGAACAAGGAACCAGGCTCAACCCAGGAGCCAGGGAGAGCAAGGAACCAGGCTCAACCCAGGAGCCAGGGAGAGCAAGGAACCAGGCTCAAGTGAAGCAATATGGTGGCTGGCTTGGGCTAATATCTTTGATCATTTTAATCAGAGTTACGCATTAACACGATGGCATGGTTTTGTAACGCAGAAGAGATGAGAGCGGGCGGGTTACATGATGGAGCAGTTAGTGTTCTTTGTGCTGTCACAATGAGTGCTGGTTAATTTTCCTGATGAAGCAGCAGTGGCACGCCGCCCTCTCTATAGTCCTCATCTACATGAACAGCAGCATGAAAACCTTGCTGATCATCAGGACAATGCCCCAATGAATGCCATGCTGCCTCCATTATCAGCGCACTGGGAAAAAGCTTTTACTACAAGACAAAGGGATGGCTGGGTGCTTCATCACACAGAGCAGAAGGGAGGTGAGTAACGGTTTTCATGGACAGCGGGGGGCAAGGCCGCCAATGGATGACACCCACCATGAAAACTGATTAGAAATCACATTGCTGATTCCTCACAGTCATGTCTGAAGGCATCAGTTATCCAATGAATAGAAACAATCAAAGAACCTATGCAAAGAGGTGACAGAGAAGAGCAAATTCTGTCTTAAAATGTCCCTGATCATTGGAATACTAGCCTCGATTCAAAGACACATTCGTCTGCACTTCCGTAGCTGTCTGTGAAAGTTTGGGTGGGTGTTTGTGTTTTTTTTGCTTTTTTTCTTCATTTTTCTTTCGTACGAACGTTCGGGAAAATGTGTATATGCGCTTTCGATGAACGGAAGCAAATCGGAACATTTCTGTTAGTTCGGATCAATTTCCAAACAAAATCTGATATTTTTCGTTCGTTCAGATAACTTACGTTGTTGGGATGGGCTTACGTCTGATTCAGAGAGCTGATTTCCGACGGATCACCACCCTATAAATCCGTTTCATTTCCGATCCACTTACAGGACCTTTGAGGGCTCGGATTGCTATTGTTGAACATGTTTTGCGGCTATGTGGAGGAGTCTGCGCGCCTTTAGCACCAAGGCATTGCATGTATCACCATGGCCGAGGCCATAAATTGTATAGCAATGCATACCTGAATCAATACATTTCATGTATGCCTTATAGATGCATTTTAATGCTGACCTTAAGTAGTCCTTAGCATGTAAACATTTATTTTCCCACACATCCATGTAATTGCTAGATTTTTTTAGACTTATGTCCTTTGTGAATTATATTTGGATTGTTGAACTTGAATCTTAATTTGTTGTAGGAGTTATTGTTTTAGTTGGTTACCTTTGCTTTGTGTAATTATTTTATATTTGGTTGCAGGAACAGCAAGATGTGCCACTCATACAACATACAAGCAGTGTTTGGTCCAGCTATGCGATTCCTCAGTGTTCTTGCAGGGCATCCAGGGTCATCCCATGATGCTTATATATTGCAGAGCTCCGGCTTATTTCATCAGTTTGAGTCAGGAGAATTATCTGGTGGATGGCTCCTGGGTAAGTTTGCTCACATTCCATCAATCCATTTTCACAGTATGGCAATGAATATAGTTGATGACTCATGTCTTAACCTATGGCTGTTTTTAGCCCTTGATGACATGTTAAACACTATTGTAGCTTAGAATGTGTATTTTATGTTATTATTTTTAAATTCTTTCAGGGGATTCTGGATATCCACTCCTGCCCTTGCTCCTGATGCCCGTTCTTTGCCTGCAGAATGCGGGCCAGGGGTTCTCTAATCAGGCACTATGCAAAACCCGGGCCGTGGTGACGAGGACCCTCTGGCTTTTGAAGTCCAGATTTAGGTGTTTGGACCATACGGGGGGGGGGGGGGCACTGCAGTTTGACCCCAACAAGGTTATACCAATATTTTAATTTACGTTTCTTAACAGGGACCACACGTGCCAGAGTGGCACAACTGAGTGTCAGGGTCCTTCAGTTGGTGGGCGAGATGCAGGAACTCGTTGGGGACCACAGATGAAGAATAATGTTCTGTGGCCTGCCATTGCTATGTATTTTGTTTTTTATAGTTGTAAAAATTAGACATTTTCTAAATTTTTTAAAATTTTATATTTTATGATGGAATCCCAAAAAAAATGTTAGTGTCATTTCATTTACAAAATACATTAACACAAAACTAATGGGCCCAGAAATATTTAAAGATGAATATTCACATGACCGAGAAGTGATTTGGGTGAACTTTAAGGGTCCAAAAGGGAAGATGGAGGATAGTGCTAAGTGATTTAGCTAAACATTGTAGTAGAAGTGAGGGTGGCAAATATGTAGGCGAGCACTTTAATGAGTTAAGTTTGTAGTGCACAGGCGCTAGATCATAAGGATTTCCATCTGGATGAATATTTATGGAAAAAGGGAAACAGAATCTAACGGGAACCGTAAAGGATTCGTTGGAGGATACGATGGGAAATGGGCAAAAATGAAAGCATACGTTGCAACATGTGAAAATGAAATGGAAAAGTCACGCTGGAAAATGACATCCTCGTATTTGTAATCTGCCGTACGAACAGACGGAAACTTTACAAAAGGATTGCAATGCATGCATAGAATCGCTCGTACACTCATACGAGAACGGAAACATTTCACAAAAAAAGCAGATCGGCACTAAAACTGAAGTTTTTTTTTGTCTCTCTGAATCGAGCCTAATGTCTGAAGGCTCCATAATATATTTCTGTAGAGAGGTGGCAGTGTCCCATAATACTTCATATATTCATATGGAAAGATCACTTGGTGGCAGTAGCAGCAAAATGCTCTGAATATTCCTATAGAGAGACCACTAGGTGGCAGTTGTACCATAATGCTCCATGACCTCCTATGGAAAGACTACTAGGTAGCAATGGTACCATAATGATACCTATATTCCTAGAGAACCCGCTAAATGGCAGTGGTACCACAATGCTCCATCTTTGCTATAAAAAGACCACTTGAAGGCAGTGGTACCATAATAGCCCATGTTTTTTTGTGGAAAGGCCCCTAGGTGGCAGTTGCACTATAAAGCTCCGTATAGCCCTATGCCAGTAATGGCAAACCATTCAGGGGCCGAGCACCCAAACTGCAACACAAACGTTTAAGTGCCAACCTTATGGTTATGGTGCCAGGGGGGATATGAAAAAAGGGCTCTGAGTGCCAGCTCTGGCATGGGTGCCTTATGCTGTCCATTAGGTATCAGTGGTACACCATAATGTCCAATATATTCTTATTAATAGACCACTAGGTGGCAATGCTCCATATATTCCTATGCTGTCTATTGGTACCATCATGCTCAATATATTTCTATAAAGAGTCCATCAGGTTGCAGTAGCAGCATAATGCTCCAAATATTCCAACAGAGAACCCACTAGGTCAGGGGTACTCAACCACTTTTTGTATAGGTCCAATAACAGGCATCCCATGAGAGGTGAAGGTCCGGACGGGGGGCTGTCGTGGGGGGTGGATAGTTATAGTGCAGTGTAGTACTTCATATGACAATGCTAGGTATGCTAGGTGCCAGGGAGACTAAGCACTACATCGCTTATCAAGGGGCAGCTGATCAGGGGGCAGCTCTGAGCATAGCAACACATAAGCAACTGAGTGCAGGGCTACATGGAAGGGGTCCGAAAATCTGGCACCGAGGTCCGCATGTTGAGTACCGCTGCACTAGGTGGTAGTAGTACCATAATGCTCCATGTTTCCCTATAGAGCAACCAATAGGTGGCAGTAGCAGCATAATGCTCCAAATTTTCCAACAGAGAACCCACTAGGTGGTAGTGGTACCATATTGCTCAATATATTTCTATAAAGGGTCCATCAGGTGGCAGTAGCAGCATAGTGTTCTAAATATTCCAACAGAGAACCCACTAAGTGGTAGTGGTACCATAATGCTCCATGTTTTCCTATAGAGCAACCAATAGGTAGCAGTAGCAGCATAATGCTCCAAATATTCCAACAGAGAACCCACTAGGTTGTAGTAGTACCATAATGCTCCATGTTTCCCTATAGAGCAACCAATAGGTGGCAGTAGCAGCATAATGCTCCAAATATAGGTGATATGACCATAATGTTCCATGTTTCCATATAGAGCGATCTTTAAGTGGCAGTGGAACCATGGTGCACTTGCTGCCAGCGGGTGTGATGCTGTGTGCTGATCATGAGTGGGGCTGAGATTCCATTCAACTTCTCTAGCCACACAATAATATGTGCAGCCGGAGAACCTGATTGGAGGAGAGCCACATCTGCGCCGTGTGCTCATGGAAAAGTAAGGAAAGCAGGCGAATGGCTGGGTTTTACACAGAAGGACATCCCAAATTGGGACTAAACCCCAGCATAGTAAAAATCCTGGGTTTTAAACTGTAAGACTTGCAGCCAGCCTTGACCCCAGCTATCCTATTTTCTGCAGATGAGTCAAGGCCACTCTTAGCGATTCAGGCCATAAGACAGTCCCCCTGCCCCCATATTGGGCTCAATCATGGGGAGAGGCCACGGTCTGCTGCTAAGGTAGAGGCACCGCATAGCATCCCAGATGGGACAGGAGCAGCACCATAGAATGTGTGAGGAGTATGTGTTTATTGGGTACTGACCCACTTTAAAGGGACAACTCAGTATAAAGGACTTTTAGTGGTTCATGGGAGCAGCCATGATGGGTTTACCTGTGGCTGCTGCCTCATTGTCATCTATTGAGATGTATGACACAAAGCCACTCCCCCATCCCTTCTCATTAGAAGTCAATGTGGTGGCATTCCTCAGTAATCCCATCATGGCTGCTCCCATGAACCAAAATAGTTTTTTAAACTGGACTGTCCCTTTAAAAGAGGTCACGTCAGAGGTGGGGGGGGGGCAGGATAGTAGGAAATGTTCTGATCTGTTCACACTCAGTTTGTGGGAACAACATGACACAAGGGAAGAGAGAGCTGTTAGACAGGAAGGTGAGAAAATATTTGAGCGTCTTTCGGATAAAAGTGATACTGGAAATCAAGTAATGTTATAAGCTGACAAGATTAAAAAAAAGTAGGGGTCCTAGGACTGAGCCTTGTGGTGCACCAACAAAGGACAAAGAGAGAAAACATCTATTAAATGTTTAATCAATCAATAGTTTCATTTTCGACTTGGATTTGGCACCTCTAAGGCTGGAAAGGTAAGTGATGTAGAGTCGATACGATACAACGTTTCCTCCCAAAGATATTAGCGATCACCATGAATGTTATTAGTATTTATATCCAATGTTTTTCGGCGTGATTCCCTGCAAACTCCCAGTGACTGAACAGATTTGTTTGTGTCAGGATTCGAACGTGACAAAACAATGCGCTGCTGCCGAGGCGACGCTCCGGTGGTGGCGGCGGTGGTGGGTTGTTGTAATTACAAATATCTACGAGAACGTAGCAGAGGAATTGCTGAATGATTTATACGGAGAACATTTCTGTTCCAGGCTCAGCCGGCTGCCAGAGGAGAGCGAGTGGCATCTTCATTGGCGAGAACATGAAAGCATGCTCATTCCCAGCGGGTGCTGGCAAGTCACACAATGTCCTCTCTGCCCCTCATCATCCAATTCTCCAGCAGGTCTGAGAAACCCCCAACTCACATGAGACACAACTTGGCTGATGCAGAGTTTCATTTTTATCATCCATCTTGTGCGCCAAGCTTTTATTTTTGTTATTAGCGTTGCTCCAAAATGCAGCCAAATTTGCTTTAAAAATGGAATTGGGTACTCCCTAAACCCGTTAAAGTGGACCAAAACCCACGCTGATCAGCCCAGGAATCTATAAGATCGATTTCCTCCCCCCGGTGCATCCAAAATCGGGATGCACCGCTGTGTGAAACCCCCCAGGTTGCCCCATACACTGTTTCCTGATCCAACGGCGCATGCGCGAGCCACACCCCCCCTATCCCTCTAGCAGGGCACGGGCCTGCACCAGGCATTTGTGAATGTTAAAGGGAAGCAGGTGATGCAAACACCAGCACGCTCAGAGCCATTGGCCTTAGACAAAGGCATAGACGACGTGCCGTCAGTGGCTCCGAGCGCGCTTATTGGACGAGCGGCCACACATGTGCAGGAAGAGGTGAGTTGGCTTCAGCGATCAGAGGTGCCCCAGGGGAAAGGACCAAAACCCAGGGTAGTCAAAATTTTAACCCTTTAACTGCCAGCCTTCCTGGAGAAGTTGTCACCCTCTGTTGCCAGCCTATTTTCCGCTATTTTCCGCTACACATGTTCGACAGTGATTTTTGAAGGGATTTCCAGGGATTTCCCTATCAAATCATATATTGTTTTTTTCAACAGAGTCTGGGCTTCAACAGGGAATATCTTGTTTTTAAGTTTATCAGTGTTTTTTTAATATTTTTGTGGAAAATAAGGTAAAAAAAAATAAAAAATTAAAAAAATTACATTTTGTAGCGTTTTTTCTTAATAAAAATTACAAATGTACCAAAAAAGTCATATTGTGTATAAAAGCCCCATTCCTCGCAATTCCAACGGTACCACATATGTAGTGCTAGACACCCTTTTCTGACCAGGAGACACCCCAAACTTAATAGAGCACTTGAGGAGGTTTTCAAAGAAAATACAATTATTTTGCGCTCATTGCAGTTTCTTAACATAAACACCACTTTACATTTGAAATGCCCCCCCAAAACCATATATACACTTAAAGTACACACCTCAAGCTATCTAGGCGTATCAAGCTTGAGGTTGTGGCTACATATCTCCAGGTGTGGTCAATCAAAGAATTCCGGCTTTTTTCCAAGGTTTTTGGGAAAAAATAATAAAAAACAGAATAAAAGCCAAATGTTTCCTTAAAAAAAATATACTAACAAGAATAAACATACCTAATGTGAAACGGGAAGTTCCCCTGAACAGAACAATACCCAACATGCATTGCTAACTCCAAGGGTAGGGTTGCCGTTCACCCTAAAGGAAAGCATATGCATATTGGGCATTTCACTTGAAAATTCCTACTCTGCAGACTAAGCGCGCACCTTGTGCTTTTTCAACCAAAACAGCCCTTTGCAAATAAAATAGCCCCCACAAACCATATATCCACAGAAAGTACACACCTTAAGCGTTCTAGGCGTACCAGGCTTGTTGCCGTGGCAGGAGTTTTCTGGACGTAATCCTTTGAGGAATTCACTGGTACCCTAAAAAAATCGTAAAAATTCATAATCAAAACCAAATTTTTCTATAAAAACAATACACTAACCACAAAAAACAGGCCCAATGTGAATCGGCAAGGTCCCCTGAACAGAACAATACCCAACATGCATTGCTAACTCCAACGGTAGGGTTGCCGTTCACCCTAAAGGAAAGCATATGCATATTGGGCATTTCACTTGAAAATTCCTACTCTGCAGACTAAGCGCGCACCTTGTGCTTTTTCAACCAAAACAGCCCTTTGCAAATAAAATAGCCCCCACAAACCATATATCCACAGAAAGTACACACCTCAAGCGTTCTAGGCGTACCAGGCTTGTTGTAATGGCAAGAGATTTCTGGACGCAATCCTTTGAGGAATCCGCTGGTACCCTAAAAAAATTGTAAAAATTCATAATCAAAACCAAATTTTCCTATAAAAACAATACACTAACAACAAAAAACAGGCCCAATGTGAATCGGCAAGGTCCCCTGAACAGAACAATACCCAACATGCATTGCTAACTCCAACGGTAGGGTTGTCGTTCACCCTAAAGGAAAGCATATGCATATTGGGCATTTCACTTGAAAATTCCTACTCTGCAGACTAAGCGCGCGCCTTGTGCTTTTTCAACCAAAACAGCCCTTTGCAAATAAAATAGCCCCCACAAACCATATATCCACAGAAAGTACACACCTCAAGCGTTCTAGGCGTACCAGGCTTTTTGTCGTGGCAGGAGATTTCTGGACGCAATCCTTTGAGGAATCCACTGGTACCCTAAAAAAATCGTAAAAATTCATAATCAAAACCAATTTTTCCTATAAAAACAATACACTAACAACAAAAAACAGGCCCAATGTGAATCGGCAAGGTCCCCTGAACAGAACAATACCCAACATGCATTGCTAACTCCAACGGTAGGGTTGTCGTTCACCCTAAAGGAAAGCATATGCATATTGGGCATTTCACTTGAAAATTCCTACTCTGCAGACTAAGCGCGCGCCTTGTGCTTTTTCAACCAAAACAGCCCTTTGCAAATAAAATAGCCCCCACAAACCATATATCCACAGAAAGTACACACCTCAAGCGTTCTAGGCGTACCAGGCTTGTTGTCGTGGCAGGAGATTTCTGGACGCAATCCTTTGAGGAATCCACTGGTACCCTAAAAAAATCGTAAAAATTCATAATCAAAACCAATTTTTCCTATAAAAACAATAAACTAACAACAAAAAACAGGCCCAATGTGAATCGGCAAGGTCCCCTGAACAGAACAATACCCAACATGCATTGCTAACTCCAACGGTAGGGTTGTCGTTCACCCTAAAGGAAAGCATATGCATATTGGGCATTTCACTTGAAAATTCCTACTCTGCAGACTAAGCGCGCGCCTTGTGCTTTTTCAACCAAAACAGCCCTTTGCAAATAAAATAGCCCCCACAAACCATATATCCACAGAAAGTACACACCTCAAGCGTTCTAGGCGTACCAGGCTTTTTGTCGTGGCAGGAGATTTCTGGACGCAATCCTTTGAGGAATCCACTGGTACCCTAAAAAAATCGTAAAAATTCATAATCAAAACCAATTTTTCCTATAAAAACAATACACTAACAACAAAAAACAGGCCCAATGTGAATCGGCAAGGTCCCCTGAACAGAACAATACCCAACATGCATTGCTAACTCCAACGGTAGGGTTGTCGTTCACCCTAAAGGAAAGCATATGCATATTGGGCATTTCACTTGAAAATTCCTACTCTGCAGACTAAGCGCGCGCCTTGTGCTTTTTCAACCAAAACAGCCCTTTGCAAATAAAATAGCCCCCACAAACCATATATCCACAGAAAGTACACACCTCAAGCGTTCTAGGCGTACCAGGCTTGTTGTCGTGGCAGGAGATTTCTGGACGCAATCCTTTGAGGAATCCACTGGTACCCTAAAAAAATCGTAAAAATTCATAATCAAAACCAATTTTTCCTATAAAAACAATACACTAACAACAAAAAACAGGCCCAATGTGAATCGGCAAGGTCCCCTGAACAGAACAATACCCAACATGCATTGCTAACTCCAACGGTAGGGTTGTCGTTCACCCTAAAGGAAAGCATATGCATATTGGGCATTTCACTTGAAAATTCCTACTCTGCAGACTAAGCGCGCGCCTTGTGCTTTTTCAACCAAAACAGCCCTTTGCAAATAAAATAGCCCCCACAAACCATATATCCACAGAAAGTACACACCTCAAGCGTTCTAGGCGTACCAGGCTTGTTGTCGTGGCAGGAGATTTCTGGACGCAATCCTTTGAGGAATCCACTGGTACCCTAAAAAAATCGTAAAAATTCATAATCAAAACCAATTTTTCCTATAAAAACAATACACTAACAACAAAAAACAGGCCCAATGTGAATCGGCAAGGTCCCCTGAACAGAACAATACCCAACATGCATTGCTAACTCCAACGGTAGGGTTGTCGTTCACCCTAAAGGAAAGCATATGCATATTGGGCATTTCACTTGAAAATTCCTACTCTGCAGACTAAGCGCGCGCCTTGTGCTTTTTCAACCAAAACAGCCCTTTGCAAATAAAATAGCCCCCACAAACCATATATCCACAGAAAGTACACACCTCAAGCGTTCTAGGCGTACCAGGCTTGTTGTCGTGGCAGGAGATTTCTGGACGCAATCCTTTGAGGAATCCACTGGTACCCTAAAAAAATCGTAAAAATTCATAATCAAAACCAATTTTTCCTATAAAAACAATACACTAACAACAAAAAACAGGCCCAATGTGAATCGGCAAGGTCCCCTGAACAGAACAATACCCAACATGCATTGCTAACTCCAACGGTAGGGTTGTCGTTCACCCTAAAGGAAAGCATATGCATATTGGGCATTTCACTTGAAAATTCCTACTCTGCAGACTAAGCGCGCGCCTTGTGCTTTTTCAACCAAAACAGCCCTTTGCAAATAAAATAGCCCCCACAAACCATATATCCACAGAAAGTACACACCTCAAGCGTTCTAGGCGTACCAGGCTTGTTGTCGTGGCAGGAGATTTCTGGACGCAATCCTTTGAGGAATCCACTGGTACCCTAAAAAAATCGTAAAAATTCATAATCAAAACCAATTTTTCCTATAAAAACAATACACTAACAACAAAAAACAGGCCCAATGTGAATCGGCAAGGTCCCCTGAACAGAACAATACCCAACATGCATTGCTAACTCCAACGGTAGGGTTGTCGTTCACCCTAAAGGAAAGCATATGCATATTGGGCATTTCACTTGAAAATTCCTACTCTGCAGACTAAGCGCGCGCCTTGTGCTTTTTCAACCAAAACAGCCCTTTGCAAATAAAATAGCCCCCACAAACCATATATCCACAGAAAGTACACACCTCAAGCGTTCTAGGCGTACCAGGCTTGTTGTCGTGGCAGGAGATTTCTGGACGCAATCCTTTGAGGAATCCACTGGTACCCTAAAAAAATCGTAAAAATTCATAATCAAAACCAATTTTTCCTATAAAAACAATACACTAACAACAAAAAACAGGCCCAATGTGAATCGGCAAGGTCCCCTGAACAGAACAATACCCAACATGCATTGCTAACTCCAACGGTAGGGTTGTCGTTCACCCTAAAGGAAAGCATATGCATATTGGGCATTTCACTTGAAAATTCCTACTCTGCAGACTAAGCGCGCGCCTTGTGCTTTTTCAACCAAAACAGCCCTTTGCAAATAAAATAGCCCCCACAAACCATATATCCACAGAAAGTACACACCTCAAGCGTTCTAGGCGTACCAGGCTTGTTGCCGTGGCAGGAGCTTTCTGGACGTAATCCTTTGAGGAATTCACTGGTGCCACCGCATTTCCCTACAAAAATTGAAAATATGCACAATAAAAAACACATTTTCCTAAAGAAAATATATGCTAACAAGGAAAAACATACCTAATATGAAATGGCAACGTCCCCTGCACAGAACAATACCCAACATGCATAGGTACTTTCAATGGTTACTGATGGTAAAGTTTCAGCTCTGCAAACAAATCACACCTTTTTTCCACAAAAACTACCCTTTTCATTTGAAATACCCCACCCAAACCATATATATATATATATATATATATATATATATATATATACTTAAAGTACACACCTTATGCTTTCTTGTTCTATCCCGTTTATTCCAGTGGGCAAAGTTTTCTGTTAAAATTCTGAACGCATACACAGGTTTTACATAGTTTCCATATAAAATGTTACAAAAAACAGACTCACAACATTATGCTAAAAAACATCTGAAACAGCAGGGGCCCCCAAACAGAATACCCAACTAGCATAGCTCAACATCTCACTATAAAAGTGCACAAAACAGCCTTTACATTTCTTAATGATACTAACAGATGCAATAAGGATTAGACTTATGGGGTGCAGATGGGCTATTGTAGTTGTGGCATCAGATTATAAGGCCAGGGTCAAGTATATCGATCTTGAAAAGGGGCCCACGTTTGAATCATCATGCGCCACAAGTAACCCACTGCTCCTCCTCCAGCCCTCCTATCGCATCTATAAACATACCCAAAAAAATTAAAAGGAAAAGAAAAACACATTGACAACCTATTTCCAGCAAACAAAAGGGATCCACAACTAAAGTCTAAACTGAAAATAAAATTTATGCAGTACTATCAGTAATCTACCTGGGTGTGGTAAGCTTCGAAGCAGTCGTCAAAGCATAACCCAGGTTGGCTGGGACATGTCGGGCAGAAGTACCGCACGTCCTTCCTGATGCCACGCTTTCTACATACTCTACAAGGCTTTTGGGGATACTTCTTAACACCCACATGGGGAAGGCACTTTATAAAGTGCTTCCCAACTAGCCTAGCCTGGTTGTCATTAGCTGTCACCTCTGGTTCCTGCTCGGTATCCCCAAACAACAAAGCAGGGAGTAACTGCTGTTGGTATTTAATAAAAGACAAATTTGAGCCTGGTACCGCTGCCTTGAAGACAACAAAGGAGTTGTAAGTTGCCAGCTGGACCAAATGAATTGCAACTTTTTTGTACCAGGCTCTGGATTTTCGGGTGGCATTGTAATATGTTAGTATTTGGTCCGTCTTATCAACGCCACCCATGAATTTATTATAATCCTTGATACAACGTGGCTTTTGGGAAGGGGCTCGGGGACCACGTTGCCTTACATTCATGACTGACTCATCATGGATTGTTGTCAGCATGATTACATTTTTTTTATCCATATACTTCACGGCCAGGAGCTCACCGCTTCTTAAAGCATACGACTCTCCACGATTTAGTTTTTTTTGCAGCAATGACCTGGGCAAACCTTTTCGATTGCGGTTGATGGTGCCACAGGCCGGTGTGTCCAATGAATAAAGGGCTCTAAATAAGGGGATGCTGCTGTAGAAGTTGTCCACGTATAAGTGGTAACCTCTTCCCAGTAGAGGAGTCATGAGCTCCCAGACAATTTTTCCACTGACTGACAAATCAAGGGGACAACCAGGGGGGTCCAGATGTGTGTCCCTTCCTTCATATAATTGGAAAAATTTAGTATAGCCGGTCGAACTCTCGCACAATTTGTAAAATTTAATCCCGTAGCGGGCACGCTTGCTAGGGATATACTGACGAAATATAATGCGCCCTTTAAACAGCAGAAGTGACTCATCGATACTTAAATTTTGAGAGGGGGTGTACACTTCCGCAAAGCGCTCTGACAGGCTATTTATCAGGGGTCTTAATTTATGCAGCCTGTCGTGACCGGGCTCACCGCGGGGAATAGCAGTGGAATTGTCATTGAAGTGCAGAAATCGCAGTAAGATTTCGTACCGATTTCTGGACATTACGGCCGGAAATATTGGGGTTGCCAATAAGGATTGGGTATCCCAGTAGGAGGAAATGCTAAATTTTTTGACGATACCCATTGCAAGAGTGAGCCCCCAAAATTTTCTCATCTCACTCAAATTTGTGGGGTGCCATGCATGAGCTCGGGCGTGCCTCTGTGGGGGATTTTGGGTGAGGACCTGCTCAGCATAGAGATTAGTGTAATAGACCATATCCAGTAGGATGGCCTCTGAAACAAATAAATTGAAGTAGTCAATGACACCAAAGTTTGTGGTGTCGCAATTGACCCCGGGGACCGAATCAAATGGGGGAATTTCGGGGGAATAGTTATTAGGAGGCCTCCATGCAGGCTCTCCTCCAACTGCAGCACTCCCGCCCTGACCTACACTTTCTTCCAGCGTGGCCTCTTGTGCGGTACCATCCCTTCTAGGATGCCTAGCACTGGTACCACTGCGCGGCTGTGTCTCCTCACTAGAGGAGACACTGTCGGACTCACTACCTGAGGGCATATACTCTGACCCTGACTCGCTAAACTCTTCTGAGTCCGACTCCATCATATAAGCCGCTGCTTCCTGTGCAGTGTACCTTCTCCCAGCCATTTCTAAATCTATTCTAAACAGTCACAAAATATAAACTCTATAGAGGAAGGCTGTACTGGAACTGAAATCCTAGAACCTAAAGCTTAGAACCTAAACCTAAAGCTTAGAACCTAAACCTAAAGCTTAGAACCTAAACCTAAAGCTTAGAACCTAAACCTAAAGCTTAGAACCTAAACCTAAAGCAAAAAAATACAGAAAATACACAGTACGGAATAAAAAAAGTGTATATCTACGATCCGACGAGAAGTGAAGAGGCAAACGTCCAGCGAAGGTCCAGGTGAAGCAGTCTTAGGGCCAAAAACCAACCGACAAGCCTAAGGAAGGTTTAGTTAACACGAATATAGTTTAAGAAGGGTGGGTAAAACCCCCAAATTCCTGGTAACAACTACCCTATCGCCGATGCAACACCGCATGCACTGGCCGCAGGCAAACCACGTGCATACTTGATCGCCCATGCAGGCCCGATCGCCAGCCTGATCGCCCATGCAGGCCCGATCGCCAGCCTGATCGCCCATGCAGGCCCGATCGCCAGCCTGATCGCCCATGCAGGCCCGATCGCCAGCCTGATCGCCCATGCAGGCCCGATCGCCAGCCTGATCGCCCATGCAGGCCCGATCGCCAGCCTGATCGCCCATGCAGGATCGGGCCTGCGTGGGCGATCGGGCCTGCGTGGGCGATCGGGCCTGCGTGGGCGATCAGGCCGACGATCGGGCCTGCGTGGGCGATCAGGCCGACGATCGGGCCTGCGTGGGCGATCAGGCCGACGATCGGGCCTGCGTGGGCGATCAGGCCGACGATCGGGCCTGCGTGGGCGATCAGGCCGCGATCGGGCCTGCGTGGGCGATCAGGCCGCGATCGGGCCTGCGTGGGCGATCAGGCCGCGATCGGGCCTGCGTGGGCGATCAGGCCGCGATCGGGCCTGCGTGGGCGATCAGGCCGCGATCGGGCCTGCGTGGGCGATCAGGCCTGCATGGGCGATCAGGCCGCGATCGGGCCTGCATGGGCGATCAGGCCGGCGATCGGGCCTGCATGGGCGATCAAGCAGGCAGGAACTTTTGCGGCCCATGCAGGCCCGATCGCCGGCCTAATCGCCCATGCAGGCCCGATCGCCGGCCTGAATCTGTTTTTCTGTACAAGCTTGTCTACACGGAAAAAAGCACAAACAATAAAAATATATTTATATATAGGCAAAAGCAAACAAAAAAAGCCTAACCTAGCCCTCATTCACACCTGTCCGGTACCGCACGTGTTTCCGTGTCGGCTGCAAAAATAATTCAGTGATGGCACCTTTATAGCCCCTTTCACACCTCTGCCTGCTTGATCGCCCATGCAGGCCCGATCGCCAGTCTGATCGCCCAGGCCGGCGATCGGGCCTGCATGGGCGACCAGGCCGGCGATCGGGCCTGCATGGGCGACCAGGCCGGCGATCGGGCCTGCATGGCCGACCAGGCCGGCGATCGGGCCTGCATGGCCGACCAGGCCGGCGATCGGGCCTGCATGGCCGACCAGGCCGGCGATCGGGCCTGCATGGGCGACCAGGCCGGCGATCGGGCCTGCATGAGCGATCAGGTCGGCAATCGGGCCTGCATGGGCGATCAAGCAGGCGGGAACTTTTGCGGCCCATGCAGGCCCGATCGCCGGCCTGGTCGCCCATGCAGGCCCGATCGCCGGCCTGGTCGCCCATGCAGGCCCGATCGCCGGCCTGGTCGCCCATGCAGGCCCGATCGCCGGCCTGGTCGCCCATGCAGGCCCGATCGCCGGCCTGGTCGCCCATGCAGGCCCGATCGCCGGCCTGGTCGCCCATGCAGGCCCGATCGCCGGCCTGGTCGCCCATGCAGGCCCAATCGCCGGCCTGGTCGCCCATGCAGGCCCGATCGCCGGCCTGGTCGCCCATGCAGGCCCGATCGCCGGCCTGGTCGCCCATGCAGGCCCGATCGCCGGCCTGCATGGGCGATCGGGCGGGCACACCACCACCACCCCCTTGGCCCCAGCACAGCTACACAAAGGATCGGGCCGGCGGGCGATCTGGCAATCGGTCTAGCGGTCGGGCGGGTGGGCTGGCGGTCGGGCGGGTGGGCTGGCGATCGGGCGGGCTGGCTGGCGATCGGGCGGGCTGGCTGGCGATCGGGCGGGCTGGCGATCGGGCGGGCGGGCTGGCGATCGGGCGGGCGGGCTGGCGATCGAGCGGGCTGGCTGGCTGGCGATCGGGCGGGCGATCGGGCTGGCTGGCGATCGGGCTGGCTGGCTGGCGATCGGGCTGGCTGGCTGGCGATCGGGCTGGCTGGCTGGCTGGCGATCGGGCTGGCTATCGGGCTGGCTGGCTGGCGATCGGGCTGGCTATCGGGCTGGCTGGCTGGCTGGCGATCGGGCTGGCTATCGGGCTGGCTGGCTGGCGATCGGGCTGGCTGGCTGGCTGGCGATCGGGCTGGCTGGCTGGCTGGCTGGCTGGCGATCGGGCCTGCGGGATGGCGATCGGGCCTGCGGGATGGCGATCGGGCCTGCGGGATGGCGATCGGGCCTGCGGGATGGCGATCGGGCCTGCGGGATGGCGATCGGGCGCGGTCGGGCGCGATCGGGCGCGATGTTTCAAAGCCCCAGAAGTTTAATCCCGGGTGTTGATCCAAACCCTTGGGACATTGTGACTTGTGATGCCCCACTGTGTGAAACCCCACCTGTTGCCTGATATACATACCACGCCGCCATTCCCACAATGCAGGAGCGGCTCTATTTCAAACAGCTAATGTGTGGCTAAACAGAACAAGAGCTTAGCTCCACTAGTGATTGGCATGCAGCACGCCCTGCATTCCCCTATGGCTGGGCCCGGCCACGCCAGCCATTCAGTTACATACGCCTTGGGTTCTTGACAAGGTATAAACATCAAGCGACTGGGTTTCACGCATTGGTGGCTTTCTAACCAGACCAAGCTTCTTATAGATGCTAGGTCCACTTTTGGTCCACTTTAAACACCACCTAATGACCCAATTTTGTTAAAAATTAAACATCATTAATCACAGCTTCTTTTTGGAATGGGTCATATAGTTTACTTGTTTGCAAAGAGATGAAGTTGGGGGAAACCACTGCGCTGCAGAATTTATTGATAGCTGAGACCTTGCGCTGAAACTTTAAATAATTGTGACAACAAGAAAGAAGTGTGGAAGGCACGTTTGAAGGGAATGACCATCAGGTTTTTTTTCACAGCCTGTTCCTGGTGATCGATGGAAAGCAGCATGTCCTTTGTTTTCAGGCTTCATTTTTTTGGGCTGCACAAATCTGTCTTTTTATTGCCTCAGTAGAGTCTGTTCATCAATGTAACAATATGCTGCTCAACATTCTCCGAGCCCTCTCTTCCCTTCCATTCTGCACATTTATTTTTAAAATTTTCAATATAGTTTATTAAAGGCTGGCAACAGCTGGCATGAGTCACAGGCTGATATAGAGTTGGGGTATCGATCAGTTTATCTATCTGATGAATTCACTCATTGACAAAGTATTTACAAGCTGAGCTGTTGCTGGGGTGATAAAGAAACACATATGATTAGCTCATGAGCCGCCTTATAGCCCTCCCCTATGCTAAGGCAAGCACTATAGTCCTCAGTATGTGACAACAGCCACCTCCCAGGATTTTCTGAAATACAGCACAAAGTAAAATTTATGTTTTTCAGCTTTGGGGGCTCTATTTTAAAAAAAACAAAAAAAATGTAAATATTAGTAGCTTTTGGGCAATCTTATTATTATATGTATTTACCTACCTGGAAGATTACTTTAATGTACAGTCCAGTTAAAAGGCTCATTTTATTCCCAAACCCCACAGGCTCGATCCTATGGGGCTGTGGCCCTTTAGTTTCAGTGTTGTTTAATGCCCTACTTCTGACCTCCTTTTTATCTCTTTGCCTGTCTTTTCAGAGTAGCTTCAACAAAGATGAACCAATTGTTCTGGGTTTCCATAACCCTGAACAAACGCAGCAAATGAGCTACACAGCCTGGCCAAATACTTTATCCTTGCGATATTGTTATGAAGAAGATACCTGCAGCTCCTCCACATAAGTAGCATAAAAATAACTGAATAGGTTCTGTGCTTGTAGATGTCGCCATGTCTCATCCCACAGAACCGTGGTCTCATGATTTACCAGGAATTATGCATTTATGTTGCCCTTGTTTGGCCTTAGATTCCTCTCAGAGGTAATTACATACGTGTTAGGTGAGAGGTTGTTCCCGGTGAGGGGGAAAATGCAGGAAATATTCTTTTGGGGTGTCATCAGTCATGTCACTCATTACCAGGTCGGCATATCAAATAGCAAAATGAAACTTACCTGACGGCAACACACACGTCATTTTCTGTTCCTAACAGGTCTCATTTCAGGATGTGAAGAACAACCTCAGCAGCCTATAGGATATTTCTGTGTAAATGGAATTGTATGATTGCACACACATAGAACTTTTTTCCACATTTAACACATCCATGGAGTCATCGGCAGGCTTTTTTACTAAAACGTGCAGTCATTCTCTATTCTAAAGCAGAAGTTATAGCATAAACTTAGAGCGGACCAAAAAAGTCTCAGCAGATTCTTTCCAATTACTTCTCTCTGGGGTATCCTGATTTGGGATGCCCCACTTTGTGCAATCCTAGCAATCACCTCATTAACTCACCTAGCCACAAATCCCATGGCTGCTGCCCTTCTATAGCCCTAGCTAGGTGCGCACCTGTGGCAGGCATTTGTGAATGTGTGTGCATGCCCGCAGCTAGAGGCAAGCAAGGATGCGCCCGGTGGCATGCTCACTCTATTCAGTCTCTTCGCTGCAATGGCATCAGTGTGGTAAAGAGAAGCTTAATGTAGATACTTGTGCTGATCACATCCACGTTTGCCCCATGGTAATACCACAATGGTGAGTTTCAGAGGTCATACAAAATAGGGATGCCCCTAACAGGGTAGTGATTTCGTTAGACAAAATTCCCAGAGTTAGTTGAGTGAAATTCCCAAAGTTGGTTGAGTGAAGTTCCCAGAATTAGTTGAGTGAAGCTCCCAGGGTTGGTTGAGTGAAGCTCCCAGAGTTAGTTGACTGAAGCTCCCAGAGTTAGTTGACTGAAGCTCCCAGAGTTAGTTGACTGAAGCTCCCAGAGTTAGTTGACTGAAGCTCCCAGAGTTAGTTGACTGAAGCTCCCAGAGTTGGGTGAGTGAAGCTCCCAGAGTTAGTTGAGTGAAATTCCCAGATTTAGTTTAGTGAAGTTCCCAGAATTAGTTGAGTGAAGCTCCCAGAGTTAGTTGAATGAAGTTCCCACAGTTAGTTGAGTGAAGTTCCCAGAATTATTTAAGTGAAGCTCCCAGCGTTAGTTGGGTGAAGTTCCCAGAGTTAGCTGGGTGAAGTCTACAGAGTTGGGTGTAGTCCTTTGGTAAAGTCTAAAGAGTTTTGTGAAGTTCCCTCTGTGTTTAGGAGGTGAAAATCTAACGTTCCTGAAGAATAGGATGTGTCCAAAAACTAGTTGCTTTTATAGGCCCAATCAGCATCATAAACCAGGGTGAAGGGCAGCCCAATATGATGCATGAACATTGCTTCAGAACCATTAAGTAACACAACCAGCAGCATAGAGGCTCCAAGAAAGCGTCATGTTGTAGAGCAGGCATCTCGTCATTCTGCAAAGCAGGGCTGTGAATTTAAATAGATTAACAGGCAGGTTGGCCATACCTCTACTGAGGCATATCTGGGGTGATGCCTATATATATATATATATATATATATATATATATATATATATATGATGAAAGGGTTTTCAAAGACCAGAAGTGCTATTGGAGACAGATTACCCAACAGGCTGGCCATACGTTTATTCTAAGCATACAGCACGTCCTGCTCCAGAACATATTCATAACGTATGGGTATACCTCCGCCTTCAGCGCCGTGCACTGCAGATCATGAAGAAAACAAGCTCCTCCCGGCCCTACATATACCGGAGGACCTCCCACAATCCCCAGATTTCTCTGCAGTGCTGGAACTGCGAAGACATGAAGTATCACACTCTCGCAGGCGAGCAGGGCTTGACAGCCCAAGGCCCTGCAGGACTATTTCCACCCGTCCTCATTGTGAATTTATGCCTCCCAGCCTGGGCTGCGCGGGTCGGGTGAAGGTAGGCAGCACCTAGTGTGCTTATGGAGCTAGACTCCACTGCAATTCCCCAACCATAGGGTAGGCGGTTTAGGCTGATGGTGAGGCACCAAGGGATGCCCCTCCCGCATTATTGTCCCGTACCCCGTGTAGTCCTGAGCCCTATTAGGGTCGCCATTCTCCCTCTTTTCTCCATCTTCGGGGGAAAAGAAAGGGGGGGGTACGCGTGTGGCGGTCTTAGTGTACCGGTGTGTCACGCTCGTGGCTTATATCTGCCTTCACTAACATCAGAGATGTCAGGGCCGCGCTGATTGTTTCTTTCGGCTGCCCGGGTGTATTTTTCTAATTGATTGCCCCTTAATAGGGTTGCCGCGGTGTCCGAACTTACTGTCGGCGTCCGCTCTATGGTACGTTAGGCCGGCTGTTGCTCCATTGCTTTCATTTTTGCTTCAGAGCTCCGCGCTCTTTAGAATGGGCAGGGCCCTTGTCTGGCGCGCTCCGCGTCACGGCGGAGTATTTCGCCCGATCTTCGGGCTTCGCTGGGCGCCATTTTGGTTAGCTTCCCGCGCACGCGTTGTGGCGGTCTCCTCCTCCACCTGAGCTGTAAGTGCCCTTGCGGGCGAATCCCTTTCATTATTGTCTGCCCATCCGCGCATGTTCCTGACTTCTCTTTCCCATTGTGTCTTCCAGACGCTGAGTTCCCGGCGGCCTCTCCCGGCCTCATATACATACATACCATTCATATAGTACCTTATACGTATACATTGCTATACTCACTAGTATAAGGAGCGGGCCTTCCCAAAATCTCCCACATTGATCAGCGGGTAGTTGGGGCATCCAGGGTTGCTTACGGCATAAATCCCTATCGACATACTATAATTGAACAATCACCATATGGAGGCATCTCAGGATTGTGTTACCGGTGTCCCATCGGGACAGGACCGGCTGTGTATATCGTGTGGTCCCCCCTATGCTGAGGCGGACGTGGCACGGGTCTGCGCGTCATGTTCTGAGCAGACGCTGGAACTGCGAGCGACGCTTGCGGTTGTTCCTCGCCCCTTCCCACCCCTTACCCCTTCCCGAAACCTCACTCCCGTTGAGTCTTGTACAGGTGAGGGGGTACAAATAGATCCCTCTCCTAGTCGGCCCACGTTGGCCCAGATCGTAGAAGGATTGGCTGGCCGGATTGGCCCAGTTAGACAACGGTCTGCTTCTCCCGCGGCTTCGGCCTGTGCTATGGGCTCTGCGGAGTCCTTGTCTACACGTGCTAGCACCACTTCGGAAGAAGGGGACTTGTTCTCTGACCTAGGCTCCCAGGACAAGAGACCGAGGGGTCAGGATGATGCTGATCTGGATGTCTTGGACCAGCTTGACATTGACGGCATGTTACTCAGGATTTTTAAGGTACTGTCCGTCTCGTCTCCGGGCGCGGTCTCCGGACCGAGAGGGGGGCGCTTTCATACTGTGCCTCCTCGGTTGGAATTTCTCGAGCAGGCTCACTTCCATGCACTTGTTCTTAAAGGGTGGGAATGTCCCGCCGCTCTTCAAAAGACGCCGGATGACTGGGCTTGGAAATACCCTTTTCCCCCCGAGATGACAGATGTTTGGTCCTCATCCCCAGCCGTGGATGCTCCGATTATTGGGGTCCCTAACCCCCCATTCCTTACTTCTCCGTCTTACAGCTCCCTGCAGGACGCCGAGGCTCGGCGTATCGATAGGCTTGCTTCCCACGCCTTTACCTGTGCGCCCTGTCTGTGCCGCGGCGATCACGGCAGTGGCCGCTAAGACTCTTATAACTAAGTCCCTAGAGCATCAGCCTGAAGATTTACCCTGGGAGGTCTTTTATGCACTCTCTAGTTGCGATATCTTTCTTAAATTTATCCTCATGGCCTTGGATGACACCATCAAAATGTGTGCTAGGACCTCTGCCCAGGCGGTGGCTATCCGTCGCCTGCTCTGGCTTCGTCAGTGGGGAGCAGACGATGACACTAAGAGGATCTTGACGGGGCTCCCCTTTAGAGGACATCACCTGTTTGGGGCAAGTCTGGATTTTTTGGAGAAACAGGCCACTCCACCCAGTCAGAGGCGGCCGCTGCGCCCCCCCGCGGGGCAGAGGGACCCCTCCCCCTCCATATCATTCCGTTGCACAGGAACCGGGGTTGCCCCCTGCTGGACCTGGTCCAATTTCCCGCCCCAGGAGTGACATTCAGGGCCCGGGGCCCTCCGGTCGGGCTAAGTCTTTTTCCTTCCCTGATTTCCCTCATGCATGATGGGACGCCCTCACCCACCTGGGTGAGGGGAAGGCCGCAGCACTCTACTGGTGGCTTTAGCTAGTTACCCTAGAGATGGAACGGTGTGTGCTGGGCAGTCCTTCCCTGAGTCGGTTAAGGGGTCTATGTTTCCATGCCCGTCTTCGGACATGGGTGCACGCTTAACTGGGCCTGCCAGGTATGGCTTCCCGGCGGAACGCCATTATCATGTAGAATCTGGGGCCCCTGAACGGGTCTGCCCCTCTTCTCCCCCTTTTTTCTCTCCCTTCTAGGATGAGGGAGCTTATCTGCCTAACACCTAGGAGGGTGTGGCATCTGTACCAGATTCCTTCGGCCTGGCGCCCTTGACAGGGCGGTTTGTGCCCCACGTCCCAGGGACCCCCTGGCTGCTGGGCGTGTTTGGATTTGCCAGGCTCTAAGGAGCCTTCTGGATACTGAGCCCTCTACGACTGGGTATTGGTGATCACTGACACCGTTGAGACTTAAACTAAGCCCCCTGTTGCGCCCTTGTACGCACTAGGCTCAGGAAGGGTGTGATGACGGCACCAAGGGGCATTTTACAGGGGACCTATCAGGCCCTCCTGTTCCCTCACGAAGCGGTTGGGGGATGGAACTTGACAAAACCAGGAGCCCTACTCGGCTCCACCCTCTAGTCCCTGGATTACATCGGGAGTAGGCTTCACCCAGTGCCTTTTTTTTTTTTTTTTCCTTGGCTATAAGGAGTTTGCAGGTATGAGACCTCGGGTCCTCCGTCCTGTGTAGTGATTCCTCCAGACAGCTTCGCTGCTGGTGAACTGATTGGCGGCTCGTCCTTTGACACCACTTGTCTCGGGGGATCTTTGGGCTCTGAGGTGAGTTAGCCATTAGCCCTGGATGAGGGGTCTGCACCCTGGGTCTGGGTCTGCTTACCTTACTCCTTGTGGAGGCGGTTATTCTTCTACTGGTTACTCGATAGTACCGTGGGGGAGCATTCCATACTCTTTGCTTTTCCCTGTTGGTTACCATGGTACCTAATCTGGCAGGATGACAAAGGGGGCCCATTCTTCTGAATCCCCCGGGGGTTCCTAGGAAGGGACCTTGAAGGTTCTGGTTTCCTAGGTGAATTTTGGTCATAAGGAGCACGTTGTGGGTCCTAGCTGGGGACTACTCCTTCTTGTACCCGTCCATTGGGGGACTTTTTGCCTTAATAGGACAGTGGTTGCTCCTTGTTCCTGCGGAATTCTTGGGCCTGGATCTTTTCCAGGGGAGCCCTGATTCCTTGGGGGACTTGATATTCCTTGTCCTTCCTGAAGTATCCCTCCCTTGGGAGGTTCTCTGTTGTGCCTTTGGGCTCACACTGGCAGGCTTCTGCGGGACCCCGCCTCTATTACAGGGGTCTACCCCTGTTATTAGCCAGTTTGGTCTGCCCTGGTTGGGGCTAGTGGTTCTGGCTCGGTAGTTTACTTGAAGATGTTATACCCTTGCCCTACCGGGCGTGGGGAGAGCTTGCGCTAGTCCCTGATGACAAGCAGCACCTTATGCTTGGGGCCTGGGAGGCCCAGTGGGGTGTGGGTTCTCAGGGAGTTCTGCTGAGTACAGCTGGACGGTAAGTTCCCTCATGAGGACTATTGTTAACATAGTATGGTGCCTTTACTTTAAACCTACCTTAGCGTTGGCAGGATCTGGGGCTTACCCTGCCGGAGATCACAGATCTCGGGGTGTCTTGTTCCTTGGAGGCTCTGGACTTTGTCTTCCTCCTTATTTTCTTCCTTCTGCCACGCTGGTTTAGCTTATGTTGTCCCTATGCTATTCGCTGGGTCTAAGCTCCTTCCCTTGCGGGAGGGTATCTGCTCCTGGGATTAGGGTCCTACAAGCGGTGTTTGGTATGGGCTCACCACTTGACTCGGTCTATGGTTGGGGCCTGATCTGTTCTTCTATTACGAGACTTGATCCAATTTTTTGTTTGCTTTCCTCAGGGTCTGCTCAGGAGCATTCCTGGGGGATCCCTAGTTCCCCCCTTGGGGAAGGACTTATCCTGAAGCCCCACCAAGGGTTCCCACAGGTCTTAGTCAGGTCCCTGTCTGACCTGCTCCTTCCATCAGGTTGCTCCTCTGGGGTGGTTACTCCAGGCAGTGGTGTGCCATAAGGAACGGCACTATTGGTGGTCCTAGTCATTATATATATATTTCTTATATATATGCATGCCTTGGTATAGATCTATACCATGAGGTGAGGGTACCCGCCTCACACTAAGTTGGTTCAGGCGTTATTTCGCCCTTTCTGCCTTGGACGGATCCTCTGGTCTCGGGACTATGATCTAAATTACTATGAGATGAAAGGGATCTGTGCCCCTCTACTGGGGTTAGAGATCTGCCGGAACTGTCTTGTCCCTGATGGGATCTTATCTTGGGGTCTACCGGTGCCCCCTTCTTGAAGTACCGGATTGATTGTTTCCATGGATTAAGGGCCTCTGGCCTGGTCTTATTTGGTTGGTCGTCCTTCCGGACCTGTAGGACTCTTTCGGCTCTGCACTTCTGTTGGTTCCGTCTGCGACCTGGACATGTATTCCCCGTTGGGAAAAGTTTTGAGTTACCATGGCTACCCCCTCTTGTAGCGGCATGGTTAGGAAGTTATTTTGGCCTATCCTTCTAGAGGAAGATTTTTCCTTCCTATTGTTTTTCGTTCTTTTACTATTAGTGCTTGGCTTGCCCTGTAGCACTACAATCTAGCGATCAAGCTGGCTAGTCCACTGCTTGCGCTCTGTTCTCCCTTTACAAGATTCAAGGGTTGAGGTTAGAGCATTGCTCTTGTTGTTGATAGCATGGTTAAGGGTGACAGCGCTTTTCTGTTGGCTGTGCCTTTTCACGGGGATCCCACCCTATTGTGGACACTGCTATTGGATGTCCCATACGTTATGAATATGTTCTGGAGCAGGACGTGCTGTATGCTTAGAATAATACAATTCTGTGAGAATCTCACCTGTAGAATTGGTATTATATGCATACAGCACGTCCTGCTCCACCCCACCCCGATTTCACTTTGTTCTGGATCCCCTGTATGGTGATTGTACTCACTTGGTGTTATTGCCAGACACTCTGGGTGGTTTGTTTCTCCTGGCTTCTCTTCTCACTGCTTTTCAATGCTGGGGATTGTGGGAGGTCCTCCGGTATATGTAGGGCCGGGAGCTTGTGTTCTTCATGATCTGCAGTGCACGGCGCTGAAGGCGGAGGTATACCCATACTTTATGAATATGTTCTGGAGCAGGACGTGCTGTATGCATATAATACCAATACTACAGGTGAGATTCTCACAGAATTGTATTTTTCTCTGCATTTCAAGTAAGCATACAAATAATCATGTACAAAGAATTCCTTCTGGTAGTTCACACCTTGTGCATATAGGAGAATACAGTAAATACAGTATGGTGTAAGCAGATAATTGAGGTCGATTCAGAGCCAGGTGAGAATTCTCACTTCTTTTTAGGAGAGAAAACTGTCATTGATTTTCATTGTCTACCGGGTGCAGATTTTCACCTGGCTCTGAATTGGCCCTATGGTAAACAATAAAGCAAATGGCAGTTTTCTCTCCTAAAAAAGGAGTGAGAATTGATTCAACCCCAATATTACTATATATAATACAGAACAAATATTTAGGGACCCTCGATCGGACTTAGTAACCATTGTTGATGATGCTTTAAGGACAGTACGGGGCATCTCCAGTAAAATGCAATGATAAGTCCATAGTAGACCCTGAGCGCTCACCATTGACTGAGAGGGTGGCTGAGGGAAAGAACCTACTCTTTTATCTAGAGGCCCTGCAGGCAGACATGCTGAATCGTCACCTTGATGGAAGGAAAACACAACCCATGTAAGAAGGGTCCAACAGGTTGGCCCAGGTGAGAAGGGTTCAACATAATTCTTATTGCTTGTGACCTGACTCCCCTATCATAAAGCGGTATTGGCAGTATGAGGTCATAAGTATCTTTTGCAGTCTGATCTTGACTTCTTCCTTCTGTGGGAGAAGCACAGAGCCTCATAAAGCTTCTAGGGAAGACCTGCTTTTTTCAACTGTGTGCTCTTAGAATCTGTTGTAAAGATTGTCTGGAATGGGGACACACAAAAATGTCTTCTTGACTTTTTTGTACGTCATCTTCCTAGATGAATACTGGCACAGTGGAGGTCGGGTCACTTCTGAAGTCCACACAATGAAATCCACTGATCCAAATGCAGGGCTTTTAGTCTCACACCTTCGGGACTCAGCAATGATGTTCGGCTACTCCTGCTCATTCCCATCCCTGATCAGACTGATTACTGTGGTAAGATACTTCTCAACATGAAAGGTTTCATATACAGCCATTCCCAACATGCCCCTATTGGGTCTTGGACAAAATGATCTTCCTATTTGCTAATGCAATAGTATGTCACTTGCATAAATTCATAGATAATTAGCTTAGCTCTTTATTTCACATAGGCAGCAATTTTCATCTTGCCGGAGGAGACTCATACTGTCCTCATCTTTAGAAGAGCTGCCATACTGTTGTTTAGATTTGTAACCCAGTTTTCTTCAGATATAGGTATGGGTTGGTGGTGAAGTGTACCTCTGGTCAAAGAAAGAAAAAAAAGGACTAGGTCATTTTCAGCAACAAAAGACAGTCCTTGTGGTAGGAGAACACATGATCCTAGTGCAATGCTAGGGTGCAATATTTCTAAATTTATGAGTATATTTGCAGCCCTTAAATGTATACATTAAAAATGCACAAATATCTCAACTCTAATTGCACTTTGTTTGTCTATATAATTTCATGTGGCAGTAAATTCCAAGGAAATAGCAAAATATGCACTTTTAATAGGTATACCTTGTTTGCAATACAAATACTTCAGGCTCCACTATTACAAAGAAAGCCTCAAAACAGCATATATAAAACATGTGGCTTGCATGTAGGTGTGTGTGGGGGGGCTTGCATGTTTGTGTGTTGGGGGCTTGAATATATGTGTGGGGGCTTGCATGTATGTGTGGGGGGGAGGCTTGCATGTATGTGTGGGGGGGAGGCTTGCATATATGTGTGGGGGGCTTGCATGTATGTGTGTGGGGAGCTTGCATGTATGTGTGTGTGGAGGGGCTTGCATGTATGTGTGTGTGGGGGGCTTGCATATATGTGTGTGTGTGGAGAGGCTTGCATGTATGTATGTGGGGGGGTTTGCATGTATTTGTGTGTGGGGGGCTGCATGTATGTGTGGGGGGAGGCTTACCTGCATGTGTATTTGTGTCTGGGGGGCTTGCACATACGTGTGTGGGGGGGCTTGCATGTATGTGTGTGTGGGTTTGCATGTATGTGTGTGGGGGCTTGCATGTATGTGTGTATGGGGTTTGCCTGAATGTATGTGTATGTGGGGAGGTTTGTCTTCATGTGTATATGTGTGTGGGGGGCTTGCATGCATGTGTGTGGGGGGGCTTGCATGTATAACTCCCAGTACCACCCAAAGTCCGTGTGTCTGTGTACAACTGTGCCAGGGTGACCTCTCATACCCTCTAGGTGGTGTAGAACATCAGAGAGCACTCTGTGTCATTGTGGCGTTGCAGTGATGTCAAGTGGGGCTGCAAGGTACGATCATTCACTGACAGATACTGGATGTGGGCTGGGTCGTGGCTCTGATGGATCAGGCTGCAGGCCGCAGAGCCTAAGGTCAGGTTTGGGAAAAGGTTTCCTGCTCTTGCATCTGCAGAAGCGCAGCTTCATCTCCTTCAGAAATAATCTGAGTTCCCAGAATGCCGCGCGAGATGAGAAGCAATGTTCCCAGCTCTGTGGATGTCTCATCACAGCCGGGCCGAGCATGAAACGCAGCGCTGAAGGATGAATTATGACAGTGCGGCTTATTGTTTTCCGATTCAAATGCCAGAGCGTGTTATAACAAAAGTCAGTGTTGGCTTATCCAGACTTAAGAGCTGACACCCAGGGGGCAAGATATATATGATGAGCATGCCAAGTGGCTTGTTTCATGTGCTCCATGTGTATGCCAAGTGATCCTGATGTTATACAAAGCTTCGACCTGTCCTTTATAATTGTCAACTGTCCCTATGAGGAAGTGGCCAGCAGTGGTGGACTGGGGCCAAAGTTTAGCCCTGGCTTTTACCAGCCCCTGGCCGACTCGAGACATCCCTGCTGAGACCCTGCCCCCCCAACCATGATGCTGGGGCTCTAGCATTGGCAGCTGGGGTTCCTTGGCCTGGCTTGTGGGTACAGTGGGGAAGGGTAAAAGGGGCTGAGAGGGAGACTAAGGGGGCAGGAATTGAATGTGGGTGTTAAAAGCAGCAGCTCAACTGGCCCCAAAGCATTGGTCATCTGCTTCTGATCAATGTAGCCCCTCATTGGAAATAGCTCTGGTGGTCTTGCTTATAGAATAGATTGACCAGTGATTTTGGTATTATTCACTGTGGATTATCGTAGGACTGTTGGGAGCTATAGCGTAGACGCAGGACCCATAATAGGCAAAGCGTGGCCCTGGGCAATAAGACACTCACAGCCAGCAACATTAAGGGGGAAGAATTTTGACTATCCAGTTTTGGTCCTTGTCCCCAAGGCATCCCTATTTAGGATGCCCCACTGTGAGAAACCCCCAGATTGCCCATAAAAACTCACCTTTCACTGGTCCTGTGGTGTATGCACAGGCTCTTTTATAATCGGAGCAGTATGCTATGCATATTAATGATCGGCAAACTGCTCTGTGCATAGCAATCGGGAGCGAGAGCCAACGCATCCCCAGGCGCAGGTGCACACCTGCCCCCGCGTATCTGAATGGCTGGGTGTGGGAGCATGGGCACAGCCCAGAGATTCTGGGTATGCGTCCGCCGATATTTACATTGACAATGGAGGAAGGTGAGTTTTGCAGCAATCCTGGTGTGGGGGGGGGGGGGCTCACACAACAGAGCATGCCGAGGGGGAAGGCTAGCGGCTAGCCCTGGATCTAAGCAAACTTTGTTGCATTTGGTTCCACTTTAAAGGTAATGTTCAGGATAAAAGAAAAAAATACCTATATCACCTTTTGTACCCTGCATCTAGTCCATGTAGGTCCGGGGTGATCCCTGTGCTCCTTAGTGCAGTTCTGGTGTTCCCCCGCAGCTTCCCCGCCCAGCACCTGCATCTTCATACTTAAAGAGGACTCTGCCTCCCACCGTGATGGTTTTGCATGGATGTGCCTTGTGCTCGCCCCCACACCCCTACTCTACTCATTGTAATGGAGGGGGCATGCCCAGGTGGGTTCAGCCTCACCTTCTACATTGCAATGCATAGAGTAGATGTGAAAACATCAGGGTCGCTGGTTCTCCGCCATGGGTAAGAAGACAGCGTTGCTGCACGGAGGAGCTGCAGAAGACAAAAGGTGAGTATATACTTTTTTTATTTGAATGCCTGGACAGGGAATTTAAAGGGACCGTCCAGTATAAAAAAACTGTGGTTCATGGGGGCAGCCATGACGGCATTACCTGCAGGTGCCACCCCATTGTCTTATATTGAGACCATACCTGCCAACTTTTCAGGGTGGGAAAGAGGGACATTTGTTAAATTAGGCCACGCCCCTCATTGGAGGATGGATAGGAGATAGGAGATTGTTTCAACAATATAAACACTTTAAATAGGCAAACAAAACATGTATTGCTGCAGATCTGCATGGTATACCTCAAAAAAGCAAATGAGAACAGGACAAGAAGGACAGTCCCTCCAAATCAGGGACACTTGGGAGGTATGATTGAGATGTATGAGACAAAACACTCCCTTCTCTTCTGTCAATCACAGTAATCCCATCATGGCTGCTCCCTAGTTACACAAGAGTTTCTTAGACTGAAACCGGACCTTCAGCATGATTTAATGAAAAGCCCAAACCCTTAAAAAAACTATTCCCCAACATCTAAAATTAATATATTTTACGTTTTTAGTCACTTATTATTCTTCCCCCCCCCCCCCCCCGGGCTGCAACTCTGTTTATGACTCTAGGATATGGGTGCCGCCATCTTGCCTCAGAAGCATCACATACTGAGGAGAGGGGGGGGGGCAAAAGTTCAGGGGGTGGGTTATAGTTGTGCTTTGCACAGACAGAGCAGAGCTGGGGTCAGGGAGAGGACAAGAAATCCCAGAATGCAGAGCGACATAGTCAGAAGACACTTCCTGTTTGCAGGCTGCCTGATGATCCATGAGCCGCCATCTTGAATGGCGGCTCATGGATGCAGTAGATGCAGGTAGGATGATTTTTAATGGGAGCAATCTGTATGTACAGGGTGTGGGAAACATATAAAATAGGCTCTTATTCAGGGTGAAGGTTCGCTTGAACTGTTCCTTTAAATTATCCTTATCTCCCACATAGAGATGACCCAGAGCACAAGTCTCCACTTATAGGGCTTGCAGGCCCAGGCATTTGCCCTGTTTGCCTTCCCCAATGCTGCCCGGAATGCTGGTCAACCTTATGATCCTTGTCTCATCCAAGATGTGGTCTGTTTTATGTGTTTAACCCCATGATGGGAGGAGTGGTACCATTGTGAAGCTCATGCTGATTCTCCAACACCACAAAGGTTGGTTTAGGTGAACGCTGATAGCCCAGTGGAAGCCTAGAAGCCTTGTTTGGCCTGACGGCTGCCCGTCATGTTTCCTTAAACTCCTCAATTTTATGTTGCCGTCCTTTTTCTCTTCATTAAATACCACCATTAAGTTAATGACAGCTGTGACCTCACCTCCACCCTGTGCCTGCACATCTCAGCAGCAATCACTGCTAGAAAATCTGTTGTCACTGGACTGTGGCCTGTACTGACCCCCAGCACGACACTGACCTCTCTGGCCCCCCTCCCTGACCGCTGATCTCACTAACCTCCCAGTCCCTGACTCTTGCGCAATTATCTGATATATACTCTAATTAAAATTGAACAAAACACCAGCTCCCACCCCCCTCCCAGCCATCTAAAAGATTCCAGGGCCTGATGCTGGTTTTCCCCCAGGTCATAAAAAATTGGGATACCCTGCTGTGTGAAACCCCCAAAATGCAGCTATTTACTCACCTCTTCCTAATTCCTATGCCGCATGCATGGGCTCTCATCCAATGAGAGCTGTATTGCTGTGACCATGTAATTCAGCGGCTCTTATTGTTTTCATTGGGGAGCAGGCATGGTGGCCACAAAGAAATGGTCGCAGCTCCCAAGAAGGGCGCCGGCCTTTTAAGGTTGGCAGCCCCATGACTGGCCTGTGCTTCCTGCTGGAAGCTGATCAGCCTATAGGATTGGGGGAAGAGATTGGCGGAAGTGACCTCAGGGGAGGGGGGGGGAGTATAAAAGGGCTGGTTGCCCCCTCCTCTTCCTCTTTGCCCCCCCGATCTCTTCGCTGGAACGTGCTTTCCCACCCGCCCGACCTTTATTGAGGGTGATGGAATGGTTGATTGGTCGCAGCGGAAGGCTGGTTGGTGTTTCGGGGCAGTTTTTTGGGATAGGTGTTGTATTATGTTAAATATAAAAAATAATAAAAATAAAATAATAAATAAATAATAAGAAATATAGAGAGAGGATTAATATATATTTATTGATATTTGTTTAAGTTAACAGGGTGCTTAAATGTGGTATTGGTTATGTATAATTTGTCGGGTTATTTATTGGGTATATGTGTCAATGCGTATGTATCGGGGGAATTGTGGTACATACATTGTTTACTGTATTATTTTACTTGTCACAGCTTTGGCGGTCTCTTCTGCTCGGTTCGGGACTGAGATGGCACGGTAAGTGGGGGTAGGTTACACGGAAGCAGCTGGTTCGGCTGAAACGGGCCAGGAGGATAGGTGACTGATTTTAAGGAGAGGGGAGGGACAAATGTGAGGGGGTAAGGTGGATCCTGGCAGTTAGCCCCGTTGAGCTGCCAGGCCTAGGAGGGATGCGGCCGGGCTCACGAATCGGCTTCTGTTTCAGATTCGGGAGGTAGTTGAGCCTTCGGGCCGCCTCCCCTCCCCTCCTGTTGGTAGTTATGGTATGGTGGAATCTCAGACCTGGATGGAGGAGAACGGGAGTGCATTGTTATTTGTTACTGTTTTTTATGTTGAGGCTGTGGCCGATTAAAATTCCATCAATTCCAAAGAAATGGTTGTTGGCTCCATTATTTGGGAGTGTGGGTGGGTTGGTGACAGCTGAAGGTGTATGGGAACGCTAGCGCAGTCATGAATGAGGTGCGTCCTCAGTCATGGGAGCAGCGGCCATCTTTGTGTGGCCCCAACCGGAGCCCATTTGATAGGAACACCGACTGCTGGTGGGAACAGGATCGCGGAGCTGAGGTAAGAAGTACAGCCGCTTCCCGCTGCTGAACACTTTAGGTGAAGCTTAGGAGCCCCTCAACCAGATTTTCCACGTTCATGTTCAGGCTGAGCGCTGAACTCGAACTCAGACTTCTGGCTTAAACTAGACCAACACCCGTTTTTACATTAATGGGTGTTGGTCCCGCAGACGGCTAGTCAAAACCCCCCAGAACGCCCAATATTCTCACCTTCACTACAACCCAGTGTCGAGAACGGAGTCCCGTGATTGGCCAGTCGGTGGTCACGGGGGCAGGTCGTAAGCGGGGCATTCCAGTGGGTGGCGCTGAAAAAACAGGTGCTGGTCCGATTTAAGTCCGTGTTCAGGTTTGGGAACCCGAACTCGCATAGTTCGTTATAAACCTGAACTTTGCGGTTCAGGTTCGCCCAACACTAATAAGAACACCAAAACCCTGCCAAAAAGGGAGTTTTTCTTTAAATTTGCTATTCAGGTTTAATTTCAGAGAGACACAAGGCAATGGCAGCCATATTCCACCCACGCTGTTTATCTTGCCCCCTGATCCCCCAGCTCTCTCTATCCAGAACAAGGTCTACATCAAAGGCAAATAGGCCTCAGGCATCCATCACAAGCCTGCTGTATACAGTTTGGCTTCCCGAGCCTTCCCTCAAAACATCAAGTCACTGTTCCTTCTAGTCCGCCTTGCCAGAAATCCCAATTCCCCTTCAAGTAGACCCCAGCTGCATTGACTATAATAGACAGCCAGCTATTGCCCCTCTTACAGCACCAGATACTTTATATTCTCCTACTGCCTTGTGACAACCTTCCTATATAATACAAGTGCTGTATAATACAAAGGCCTATACCAGGAGGATAATAAGTATTTGATATAATAGTGATTTTGCTAGTTTTCTGAGCTACAAAGACTAGAGAGCTTAATATTTAATATTGTAGGTACACTTCAACTGAGAGACAGAATCTATAAAAAAAATACAGATACATTTTTAAATAATCAATTTTTATTGCATGAAATAAGTATTTGAAGGCTCTCACAGACCTGTTTGTTTTCCTTTAAAGCGGAACCAAACCTGGGATTTTCCCATCACTGTGTGAAACCCTCCAGATCACCCAGTACAACTCACCTTTTCCAATGTCCAATGTGCATGTGCGTATGCCATGACATGCTTCGGTGTCCGCATTCTCGGCAGTGCGCGCATTACTGCCTTGGCCTATCTGATGATCAGCTCACAGCCCGATGATGCAGGGGATGTAGCCGCTCTAGCTTCCCATTGTAAACAATCAGAGCCATTTGCCAGATTACATAGGCACGCCAAACTGCTCTGATCAGACAAGAGCCCATGCTTGCACCATTGGCCCGGGGAAAGGCGAGTGAATACCAACCGGGGGGTTTCACAGAGCAGGGCATCCCAATTTGGGATGCCCCAGGGGGATGACCAGTGGCTGGCCCTGGAATCTTTTAAATTGGAATCTAAAAGATTTCCAGGACATCGCAAATCAGAATGTGAGACCCCCCAGGAAGCCTGTAAAAACTCACCTCCCCTGCTTCAGTGGGGCATGCAGGGGCTCTCGTCCAATAAGAGACACCTGCTTTGATGTCATTCAGCCGGCGGCTCTCATTGTTTACAATGTAGAGCCTGGGCTGCCGAATCCCCTGCATCCCTGGTGTCATGTGTGCCCTTCCATCCCAGCCATTAAGGAGGGGATGCGGCAGTGTGTGCTCCTCATTTAAGTAAATGAGAGCTGCCTGCCAAATGACATAGCACACAGCAGGCGGCTCTCATTGGACGGGAGCCTGTGCAAGCATTGTTAAAGTCTGGACAGGTTTTTTCAGGCTTCCTGGGGGTTTTCACCCCCACCTTGGGATGTCCCAGGGGCATGGAACAAAACCCGGGAAAGTCAAATTCCAAGGTTTTCTTCTGCTTTAAGGGTCATAGAGTGTCAAATGGGGTAGGGAAGGACAGGTGCTCTTGAAAAGGTGCGCAGCCAAGGCCCTATTTTCAGTCGATGGTTCAGGAGGAGCTCCCACAGCCAGACTGTCTGCAGATCAACCAAGACTAAAGTGTCTTGGCCTTTTATAATGTCAGAACATAGCATTTCAGAGAATATTCCAGAACAACCTTTTCTCATCAAGTACCACTTTCCATTTTCTAATTATGTCAAGTACCACCTGGGTAATACATATGGGATGTCAGTCACCTGAAACCTCATTAAAACTCACAAAACAGCCATTTAAAGTGCATGAAATGCGGGTAAATAGCCATATTAATAGATTGCATCTCTATTTAGAGCAGTTTTGTGCCCTGTCCAGGCAAGCACTAACCTACTCCCCCTAATTCCCCTTGGAAACAGTAGAAAATATGCCATTTCAAAGCACCTGAAAGTCTCTGATTATATGTAAATACCCTATAAATTTCTGGGCGGAGGCTGAGCTGTGAAATGCATGTCATGGACCATGTTCGTGAGTCCTGAGCATGCTCTGCTATGGTCAGAGAAAGTCGTGAGACAATTGTGACTTGCTGTGCTTGCTCACACTGAGAGCACCAAGGGAGTAACTGTCAAGTCCGTTTTTTACGTGGTCCCGAAGGAACAAAATTCAAAAAGGGCAAATTTTGGAGCCCTGCTAAGGCTCCTACCCAGCACTGCGGGGAAATGGAGGAGAGGTACATAGGACAGGCATCAGGTCAGCTGCCTGCTGTCTAATTATTGTTGGGTGTAGAGTCTCTTTAATGAGTAAATCAGGCTAGAGTAATGTATAGATGGCAGCAGATGTGGTTTGGGTACATGACTGAGTGTAACCTCTCTGAGTACCACCTGAAAGGCTCTTGAGTACCACTAGTGGTATACCCCCCAAATGTCCCGATTTCCACGCGACAATCCGGCTTACCGTCATTTGTCCCTGCATACCGCGCTGCCAGAATATGTCCTGAATATGTCCTCTCAACGCTCGTCTTGCCATGACCGGCCCCGAGTGTGTAGCCAAGCACTCACACAGCTTTCCTGGAGTGGCACTGGCTGCTTTTTTAATGAGTAAATCGGGCTAGAATAAAGTATAGATGGCAGCAGATGTGGTTGGCTGCTTTTTTTTTGTTCCTGCTGTCTTTTCATTGGTAGTCCAGTGGGTGGGCGGGACTCCAGAGAGAAAGAGGAAGAGAAGGAGCCTGCTCACTGGAGAGGAGGTAAGAGCACCGTGTGTATTTGTTGTGTGCCCAGTTTTCTGAGGGAGGGAGGTGGAGGGATGCTGCTCACTGGCTGTAATTCAGGATGCCCCTCACTGGCTGTAATTCAGGATACCCCTCACTGGCTGTAATTCAGGATGCCCCTCACTGGCTGTAATTCAGGATGCCCTTCACTGGCTGTAATTCGGGATGCCCCTCACTGGCTGTAATTCAGGATGCCCCTCGCTGGCTGTAATTCAGGATGCCCCTCGCTGGCTGTAATTCAGGATGCCCCTCGCTGGCTGTAATTCAGAATGCCCCTCGCTGGCTGTAATTCAGGATGCCCCTCACTGGCTGTAATTCAGGATGCCCCTCGCTGGCTGTAATTCAGGATGCCCCTCACTGGCTGTAATTCAGGATGCCCCTCACTGGCTGTAATTCAGGATGTCCCTCACTGGCTGTAATTCAGGATGCCCCTCACTGGCTGTAATTCAGGATGCCCCTCACTGGCTGTAATTCAGGATGCCCCTCACTGGCTGTAATTCAGGATGCCCCTCACTGGCTGTAATTCAGGATGTCCCTCACTGGCTGTAATTCAGGATGCCCCTCACTGGCTGTAATTCAGGATGCCCCTCACTGGCTGTAATTCAGGATGCCCCTCACTGGCTGTAATTCAGGATGCCCCTCACTGGCTGTAATTCAGGATGCCCCTCACTGGCTGTAATTCAGGATGCCCCTCACTGGCTGTAATTCAGGATGCCCCTCACTGGCTGTAATTCAGGATGCCCCTCACTGGCTGTAATTCAGGATGCCCCTCACTGGCTGTAATTCAGGATGCCCCTCACTGGCTGTAATTCAGGATGTCCCTCACTGGCTGTAATTCAGGGTGCCCCTCACTGGCTGTAAGTTGGGTCTAGTGGTACTAGTACCACCTGTTGGGAACCCCTTTGCTAGACCTGCATCCTGCAACCCCCCCCCCCCCCCCCATACTAGTCTATACAAACAAGTCTATAACAAAAAAGTTAAAGTGGTCCAAAAGCCACAGCTGACAGACCTGGAATAAATAAGATTTCAGGGCTGCCTGAATCAAAAAAGCTGGGTGAAACCCCCCGAATCCCTTAAAAACCTACCTTCTCCCCAATCCAGCTCTGCAAACATGAACTGCAGCCGCTGTCAGCTATACCTTTAGCCAGGCATTTGTTAATTTGCAGGGGGTGAGCTTGCACCCTATTAGAGGGTTGTGGGGATGTGGCCGCCAGCGTGCTTGCCTCCCTTCGGCTCAACTCAGCCCTTAGGCAAGTCTTAGCCGATATTGACAAGCACAGCCAATTGTGCTGATTGGAGGAGAGCCCATGCATGAGCCATAGGACTGGGGAAAGGTGAGTTTTACTGGGTAACCTGGGGGTGCCCCAAGGGCAAAGACCAAAATGCCAGGTTTTGGTCCACTTTAAAGCAGACTAAAAGTAAAAAAAAAAGCAAGTTCAGTAAATTGCACCTCTAAAGCCCCCTCTGGCAATCAGTGAAATAAACTATTTGAGAGGGCTTAACTGCATGCAGATGTTATGAAATAGCAGGCAGATTCTATGCTGCATAACTGCATGGGAGCGGCCATCTTGCCACATACATGAGTCCAGCTTATGAAAAACCCAGTCCCACAGTCAAAATTGCCTCATATATCAGTGCAATCCTCCTTTATTTATAGTAGAAAGCCATGAGCTGTGATGACTCATTGCTCTGCTGCAAAGCTGAAAGAATGGTAACACTTTATAAGACACATAACGCTTACACTGTCTAAATGCGAGTGCGGTAAATCCAGAGTCCGCATAGAAGAGTGACAAAGAAATATTGTTGCAGCTTTCCCAAACACACACAATCCATCTAGCAGCTGGTTATTCAGTGTGTTTGTTTATATAACATAATACACAAGCTGCCCGTGTTTCTTGGGCATTTATCTCTTAGTTTGGTGTGGGCTGCTGCTGGCACAGCTCGCCCCATATTATTTGCTAGAAGGGAGCTTTAGGAGAGCAATTTACTAAACTTAGTTGGTCTAGTGACCAACATCTGCAATTACATCCACATTTCAATATTCCTATTACTGCTGAATAATAAAGGGGTTAGGGAGAAATGGAGCCTCAGTTTCTTCTGTTCTGTTAGCAAATAGACCACGGAGCAGTGTGTTACAGTAGCATAATTGGGAGGTGATCAGGGCATGCACTAGGATTTTAGTGGTTTCATCCTCTCTTCCTCCCTAGCTCATCCATCTCTCCTTTCCAGCCATTCCCCTCCCCTCAGTCCTGTCCATCTATCCTCTCCTTCTAGTTCTAGCCATCCATCCTCCCCCTCTGCTCCTAGCTCAACCCATCCATTCCTCCCCCTCTCCCCTCAGTTCTGCCCATCTATGCTCTCCTCCTAGTTCTAGCCATCCATCCATCCTCTCGCTCTGATCCTAGCTCAACCCATTTATCCCCCCCTCTCCCCTCAGTACTGTCCATCTATTCATGCCTCCTAGCTCTAGTCATCCTCCCCCTCTGCTCCTAGCTCAGCACATCCATTTCTCCCCCCCCCCCCCAGTTCTGCCCATCTATCCTCTCCTTCTAGTTCTAGCCATCCATCCTCCCTCTCTGCTCCTAGCTCAACCCATCCATTTCTCCCCCCTCCCCTCAGTTCTGTCCATCTATCCTCTAGTTCTAGCCATCCATCCCCTCTGCTCTTGGCACAACCCATCCATTCCTCTCACTTCTCCCCTCAGTTCTGCCCATCTATCCTTTCCTCATAGTTCTAGCCATCTATCCATCCTCCCCCTCTGCTCCTAGCTCAGCCCATCCATTCCTCCCCCCTCAGTTCTGTCCATCTATTCTCTCCTCCTAGCCATAGCCATACATCCACCCGCCCAGCTGATTCCTTCCTATCCATCCCTCGCTCCCTCCAGCTCCTCTCTGCTGATCCCACTGCTGATAGACAGGACATGGGGTGTGGCCTGCGTGTAGTGAGGGGGCATGGGTTAATGTGTACCTATACTCAGAAAGGAAGTTTATGTGGTCACCTTTCTTTCCCAGCCCTGTGCCCCGAAACTGTTTTTTTTTACCCCAGCCTTTGCCCAATATCCACAAAAACACCAGGAAAAAAACAACAGGAAGTAGTATTATAGTGAATGGCAGCCATATGCTAATTAGTTCAGTTACATCCGAACTGTCACATAACAGCAGTTAGGTTGAAGTGCTCCCCATTGCTGAGCTGTGTGTACTCTAACTGATTACATCATTACTGGGGGCGGGGCTGCTCAGCCAGGGAGCAATATGGCCGACTGCATCCAGTTCATGTTATTCATATATGGCAAAGGCTGAGGTAAAAAAAGAAACACAGGCTGGTTTGGGACACTGGGCTGGGAATAGAAGGGGACTACATATAATTCCCTCTGAGCGCACTATATCTTAAAAATTGTCCCTATTCCCCACCCTGAAAAGTTTGGTAGGTATGTTATACCTATTGTCGCATTGCTATAGCTTCTTCTAAGAGTGAGGAGAGCTAAGTACTCTTAGGCCCATTATGGAGCCACATGAGGTATTCGAGTAAATAAATATCTACCAGTCTTCTCCTGGTGTCTCTGCTGCATGGCCTCTTAGTTCTTCTGAGCCATAATGACCATTCTGCTTTCTCTTGGTGGTACAACAAATTGCTTAACTCCTTGGTTAACATTACGTGGCCCGACATGGCGGAACATTACAATCAGGGACAGGCTTATCATTTCTGGGGCCCCATGCAAAGTTGTGTCTGTGGGCAAAATATCATACTAAACCAGACCTTCAGCATGATTTAATGAAAATCCCAAACCCTTAAAAATGTTTCCCCAGCATCTAAAATGAATACATTTTACATTTTTAGTCGCTTACTTATTATTCTTTCCCCCTCAGGGCTTTAACTCTGGTCAGGACAGGCGCTGCCATCTTGCCTCAGAAGCATCACATATTGAGGAGAGGAGAAGGGGGTGCAGGGAGGGGGTTATAGCTTTGTTTTGCACAGGCAGAGCAGAGCTGGGGTCAGGAAAAGGACAGCAATCCCAGAATGCATAGCGGCATAATCATAGTCAGTTCTGTCTGCAGGCAGCCTAAAACACGACAGGCCACCATCTTGTATCTTAAAATGCTCAGAAAATGCAATAGGTGCAGGTAGGATGATTTTTAATGTGAGCTGTACAGGCTGGGGGAATCATATAAAATAGGCTCTTATTCAGGGTGAAGGTCCAGATTAATGGGGGCAATCTGTATGCACAGGGTGTGGGAAACATATAAGATAGGCTCTTATTCAGGGTGAAGGTCCAGATTAATGGGGGCAATCTGTATGCACAGGGTGGGGGAAACATATAAGATAGGCTCTTATTCAGGGTGAAGGTCCAGATTAATGGGGGCAATCTGTATGCACAGGGTGGGGGAAACATATAAGATAGGCTCTTATTCAGGGTGAAGGTCCAGATTAATGGGGGCAATCTGTATGCACAGGGTGGGGGAAACATATAAGATAGGCTCTTATTCAGGGTGAAGGTCCGGATTAATGTGGGCAATCTGTATGCACAGGGTGGGGGAAACATATAAGATAGGCTCTTATTCAGGGTGAATGTCCGGATTAATGTGGGCAATCTGTATGCACAGGGTGGGGGAAACATATAAGATAGGCTCTTATTCAGGGTGAAGGTCCACTTTAACGCTCCTTGTCGGGGATATAGCTGCGGCCTGCTCATACGCTGTGGGAGCATGACCGAACACAGGGGGTTTCACACAGAAGAGCAGCGTGGCATAGGGAATTGTCCCTCTATGGCAGAGGGAATTTTCCAAAACTAACATCCCAAACTAGGATGCCCCACTGTGTGACACCCCATCAAATCCCCGCATCCACTCACCTAACCTCCTTGCTATACCTTTATCTAGACGCATACACGGGGCAGCCATTTGTGATTGGCCGGCCCAGTGACCTGCTCTGCACCTTTCAGCTCGCTTGCTGCATAAATGAATACGGCTGAGCACGCTTCTGCAGCAGCTGCCTCACGTAAGTGTACAGTGGCTTCCTATCTGCAGCACACTCTGCATTGTGTTAAATGGCACCCCTCACTCACCGCAGCCCACCCGCTGGGTGCCATTATTTTTTTATTTATTTTTTAAACAAAAAGTTGCCACTGATCTGGCCCTGCCTCTGGAGGGCCCTTGGCAGATGGGGGCCCCATGACTTTGGGTAGTATGCATAGTGGTTAAGCACGCCACTGATTACAATGTTCCTAGGTATAGTGATGCTGTAATACCTCTCCTCATAAATGCTTCAAACAATCCTGATTAGGTGGCATCTCGTCCACCTCAGGATTACCAAGGCGGCTCCATCATATTCTTAATCGTGTTTTTGAGACAGCAGTGCACAGGAAACCATGGAGGAGATTTTAGGGCTTATGGCCTTATTTATCACGGGCTAGCGCCAGGTAGTGTCTGACGAGCGCCATGTACCGCCAGCTAACGGCGGCTACCGACTCACGTACGCCCCGCGGCGGTCACAATGACGCATTTATCAAGCTAAATGAGGCTAGCGCCGGCGAGAGCGGCGGCTAGCGCGGGATTCATCATGAAGCCGCCTGGAACGAACAGCGCCGCTGCAAATTCCTTCACAGCGCCAGGTATGACCTGTCGCTCCCTGCCATTGTCCAATGCATTTCAATGGAGCAATGTTTAATCATAAATAATTGGTAATAATTTTTTTTTTTTTTTTTTTTAATGTCAAAAATTCAGAGACCACTTCTGCAATGTTGGGTTTTTTTTTTAAAGTAAAAAAAAATAAAAAAAAAAATTTGTGCAGAATTGATCTTACAGGTCTGATATTAATGTATTCATATTACAAAATGATTAAAAAAACATGTATAATGTTACAATCCAAAAATATGGTTGTTTAGAGGTTAAAAACTAGTTAACACCCATCGCCGCCAGCGCACTGGGGTTTAAACAAGGAATGGACAGCGCCAGCAAATTCGGAGCGTGATTTTTTAATGAATATGAAGCAAGCCGTTCGCTCTGGCCATTCGTTGTCAGGCGCTCACATACAACGCTGAACCTGTGAAACAGCGACCCCTAAGCCCGTATTCAACATTACCGCACACCGACTGAGTCGCTGTCATCAAGCAAACGCCGGCCAAGCACAGCGAATACTGGCTGGCGCTGTAAAAATCACGCTACAGTCGCTCATCTGTCGCTACCTGGCGCTATTAATGAATCGGCCTCCCCGTCTTCATTTTCATTTTCTTTTGTCTCACCCTGGCATTCCCTTTCAGTGCCGGCCTACCTAGAGGTGTTGTCACCGCTTGTTGCCATACCATTTTAACCCTTTAAGTGCCAGCCTACCTGGAGTTTTTGTCACCCTTTCTTGCCAGACTATTTTGCACTATTTTGTGCTCCACTGGTGAAGAGAAGAGCAGGGCGGAGGGATCGGGCAGGCAGGTGAGTGACTGTCATTTTTTTTTATTATTATTTTACAGGCGCAGTGTCAGCGGGGAAATCGGGGGGGGGGGGGCGGCCCTTTTCGAGCCCCCTCCTGAAGATGGAGGACGACGGGGGGGGGGGGGGTCGGATGCCCCCCCCCCCCCCAGGAAGAGGAGACCCCCAGCTTTACATCGATACCAGAGGTAAATTTTTTTTTTTCTATTTTTACACTAGCAGGGGGAAATGCCAGGCACGTAGTCTCTACGTGCTTGGCACTTAACGGTAGGAGAAGCAACCACGTAGAAACTACGTGCTTGGCATTTAAAGGGTTAACCGCATTAAACTATATATGTTTAACTTTGATTTTTGCAGTTAAATTCTTTTTTTTTAATTTTGTAGCTTTTTTCAGGAAAACCATATTGTATGTAAAAGCCCCATTCCTCCCAGTCTCAACAGTACCATTTATGTATCAGTAGACACCCGTTCCTGCCCATGAGACCCCCCACACTGATTAGAACGTTTTATGAGTTTTGCAAATAAAATACAACTTACTGCACCTTGCAGTTAACTATCAATGGCTAAACCTTAAGCATTTTTTTTGTATAATTGTATAAGAGCCTGCCTGGGCACCAGCTAGGTGGGCTGGTAGACCAGGGTGTGGAGGCCGAGCAGCCAGCCCCGGGTCCTGAAGGCTACCAGCCCGCATAGCCCACACAGGCTGCAGGCTCTTCTGCACCCCTTTGGACTTTGGGGATGCAGGTATCAATCAGCGGTATAAAAGGCCCCTCCCTATAGTGGTGAGCGAGATGTCAGAAGCCACGAGGGGCAGAGAATCGTTGGTCTCTATCCTGCTGAAGACCAGGGACCAATGACTGGAGGCTCCACAGGGAATGAGGAGCCCCCCGGTGCTGGATCCTGGACAGAGGTGAGCTGTTTTGGGAGGGCTCTAAACAAAGGAAACGTGAAAAGTGAAGGCATGTGAAATTTACCCTGTTTTCATGAAAATAAGTCCTGGTAAGATTTATTTGTTAATGTGTGAAATATAAGCCCTACCCCGAAAATAAGCCACAATTTATAATTTACAATTTATAATCCAGCTTCTGGGCTTCAGCAGAGGGATGGAAGCATCTGTAAAGGAGGATAAGGACACATCATGGCTGAAAAAGAGGCTGAGGGCACATCGAGTAACACATGTAAGCTTGTCTGTCGGGAGTGAAAATTTTGCTGGCTCTACCCCAGCCTGCCACCATGTCGGGCAAACGGACGGATCCCCCCAGCGCCAGTTTGCTCTGTACCGGAGCTGCTGTACTGCCGCGACCATCTTGCCAGCTGACTATAAGACATCATCTGAAAATAGGCCTTAGCTAAAATTAATATAAGACCTGTCTTATTTTTGGGAAAACATGGTACATGGCTGGTGGTTAACGGGTGGACAAGCAGCCACAAACATTTTATGTGCTTAGCGATTAAAGGGTCAAAGGAAACTTTCCAGAGACCAAACTACACATCCCCATTGACTTTAATGCCGTTCGGATTTGGGAGTCCCATGGAACCAAATGGTTTGGCTCATTTGGCTGAAGGGCTGTTGAACTGACTAAGGATCTAGATGACTCATTAACTCAACTGACTCATAATTACAGACGTATCCCAATCTGACACGTTACATGGTATAAAGGACAAAAGCATTGTGCTGACCAGGGAGTGGCAAACAAGGCAGTTGTCTAGGGCCCCAGTGCACAGCCCCAGTGCTCTGTGTCAGTTAATTGCCACGGCCAGAACTAAAAAAAAAGCTAAGTATCATGTTCCTTGATTGTGTGTATAATTGGATGATGGTGAGGGATGGAAGCAGCGTTAAAGAGGACCAGAAACACTTTGCCCTAGAATCTATGGTTGATTATGGTTGTAACCCCGTAGTCAGACAAAAATGTTACCTTTTACCGCAATCTCACCGCAGCCCTGCTTTTCCTGACCACCAGGCGGTATCCACATTCAAGTCTGCCAGGTGCAGGGGCACACAAAATCCAAGTGCACAGGAAAGCTTGTGATGCCCTCACTTGCTCCATGGAATCACGAAAAAGCTAAGATTTTCTTCTGACCACAGGATTTCAGGCAGCGAGGTATACCAAATCCAAATTCCCCGGGGACAGGGACCAAAACAGGAGAAAGGACAAATCATGTTTTTTGGTCCTTTTTAATATTTAGATAGATATTTAGACTCTCCCATAGGGGGGAAATGTGTTGCCGGTACAGAAACAGCAGCATTACTACACTGAATCCCAGGCTGGAAGGGTTTTACCTTGAGCTGCAGTATCATTGCCTCCTGCTGTGTAAAGAAACAAGCAGAAATTAGTCATTATTTTACATTGTAAAAGCAAGCCAGCTCCCTAGTGCATAACACATTGTAACAGCCAGGCAATGGCTGTAACAAGATCAATTTCCTGATGTGATACATTGTATAGCAGCCATGAGCATGAGTCATGCTCTTACATTGTAAAAGCAAGCCAGCTCTCTAGTGCATAACACATTGTAACAGCCAGGCAATGGCTGTAACAAGATCAATGTCCTGATGTGATATATTGTGTAGCAGACACGGGTATGAGTCATGCTCTTACATTGTAAAATCCAGCCAGCTCTCTGGTGCATAACACATTGTAACAGCCAGGCAATGGCTATAACAAGATCAGCGTCCTGTTGTGATACGTTGTATAACAGCCACGAGTATGAATCATGCTCTTACATTGTAATAGCAAGCCAGCTGCTTGCTGCGTTACACATTGTAACAGCGAGGCAATGGCTGTAATGAGATTGATGTGTAAGAAGGTTCCGGAGGAATAAAGTGTTTATGATCTCAAATATTAATGAATTATTATTAATACTGCTTCTGGCTGGCTCCTTCTCTGGACCTTTCCCCTGCAATAAGCGGCTCCACCAGGAGATGGCTCTGTCCTGCAGAGGTGCTGGTAATAAGCCAGCACCTGTGACTTCTTAGCCTATATAAGCTGATCAACTCATTCAGGCAGTGGATCAGCATTGGATTGTCACCTTGAACCCAGAACGCTGTACCCAGATCCCGGAAACCCTGAAATCTGAACCCTGAACCCAGGACTCCTGCCTCAGCTATTGTGTTTTGCTTCCCCTATCTCAGCTGTGTTTCCGCCTTGGATTTTGGACTTTCTTTGGATCCTTATGCGTGCAGGTTTCCTGACTCCATCTTGTGTATGTACAGCCAGAGCGTGTTTATGTTTTCCAATTCACCTATATTTCTGCACATCAGCTGTAGCACTCTGTGATCACCTGTATTCTTGTATAGTTTCCTTACACATATGTTATATGTTCCACTTGTAATCTGTACAGCAGTCTGGTTGAAGTGTGCTCTGTTGACTTATCACTGTTTTATTACTATTAAACACAGTTTACCACATATCCGTCTCTGTCTCTCAGTCTCAATTTCTGGTCACTTACTACAATCGGGATTTCTCCTCTGAGAAAAAAATATTCATATTATTTTTATTAAAATTAATATTTCATAACCACGACCATTAAAGTATAAATAAATTAATGATCATTGATGTATTACATTTACCTAATTACAATGCTAATTACAGTTACAAACTCAGTTGGGACACCATCAGAAAATGTTTGGGCATCGTATAACATTAAAGGACCTGTATCATAATTTTAGTAAAGTGGACCAAGGCCATTACCTCTCCCTGGGGGCATCCTGATTCTGAAGGCTCTTCTTCTGTGAGTGACACTGCCTGCATCACCTACAGCGGCATTCTCCCTCCGTGTCTGTTGGAAACTGTGCAGCCAGCGAAAAAGGATCTAGATGACTCATTAACTCAACTGACTCATAATTACAAACGTATCCCAATCTGACACATTACATGGTATAATGGACAAAAGCACTGTGCTGACCAGGAAGTGGCAAACAGGGCAGTTGTCTAGGGCCCCAGTGCACGGCCCCAGTGCACAGCCCCAGTGCTCTGTGTCAGTTAATTGCCACGGCTAGAACTAAAAAAAAAGCTAAGTATCATGTTCCTTGATTGGGTGTATAATTGGATGATGGTGAGGGGTGGAAGCAGCGTTAAAGAGGACCAGAAACACTTTGCCCTAGAATCTATGATTGATTATGGTTGTAATCCCGCAGTCAGACAAAAATGTTACCTTTTACCGCAATCTCACCGCAGCCCTGCTTTTCCTGACCACCAGGCGGTATCCACATTCAAGTCTGCCAGGTGCAGGGGCACACAAAATCCAAGTGCACAGGAAAGCTTGTGATGCCCTCACTAGGGATGAGCGAATCGATCCGGACGAACCCAGATTCGATCCAAATTTCATGAAAAATTCAATTCGGATCGAATCCAAATTTCCCCGTGCTTCGATCGCTCGAAGTTTTTCTTTAACATCCATTCATTTACATTACAGGCATTCTCAGATGGCGGACGGGACATGTCCAGACATCTACCCCGCTCCAGTGCATGCTGGGGCAGTCACATGCAGCCTATCAGCAGCCAGCAAGCCCGGTGACGTCACAGCGCTATATAAGGCGGCGGACATCTTGCTTTTGTTCATTTCTCTATTGCATTCGTGAGAGACAGGACACTGCTGTATTCAGGGAGAGACAGTTAGAGAGCCAGGGACAGCCAGGGACAGCCAGTAGACAGGCAGGAGACAGGCAGGAAGTCAGCGAGAAGCAGGGAAAGTTAGGAAAAATCGGAGGCAGTGACAGGGAGATTTTTTTTTTTTCATCCAGCCTGAGTGTTACTGGCTGGCTGACTGGCTTTGTTAGCTGTTTCAGGCTGCTTTACACTTTTGATGTGCATATATACTGAACTGATCTCAAGTCTGCTGTGGGAACATTACCATTTTGTAAGATCTCATTAGCCTCTGTATTTCCTATAAGCTGCACACTTATTTAAAGTAATTTGGCCTGTTGCAGCCTGCTTAGACACTTTTGCTGTGCATATATACTGATCTCAAGTCTGCTGTGGGGGCATCCCATTCTGTAACATCCGATTAGCCTCTGTATTTCCTCTAATCTGCACACTTATTTAAAGTAATTTGGCCTGTTGCAGCCTGCTTAGAAACTTTTGCTGTGCATATATACTAATCTCAAGTCTGCTGTGGGGGCATCCCATTCTGTAACATCCCATTAGCCTCTGTATTTCCTCTAAGCTGCACACTTATTTAAAGAAATTTGGCCTGTTGCAGCCTGCTTAGACACGTTTACTGTGCATATATACTGATCTCAAGTCTGCTGTGGGGGCATCCCATTTTGTAACATCCCATTAGCCTCTGTATTTCTTCTAAGCTGCACACTTATTTAAAGAAATGTGGCCTGTTGCAGGCTGCTTATCCACTGTTGCTGTGCATATATACTGTTCTAAAGCCTGCTTGGGGGTATCCCACTCTATAACATACCATACCCCTCTTGATCTTCACTAAGCTGCACACTTATTTAAAGTAATTTGGCCTGTAGGAACCTGCTTATCCACTGTTGCTGTGCATATATACTGTTCTAAAGCCTGCTTGGGGGTATCCCACTCTATAACATACCATACCCCTCTTGATCTTCACTAAGCTGCACACTTATTTAAAGTAATTTGGCCTGTTGGAGCCTACTTAGACACTTTTACTGTGCATATATACTGATCTCAGGTCTGCTGTGGGGGCATCCCATTCTGTAACATACCATACCCCTCTTGATCTTCACTAAGCTGCACACTTATTTAAAGTAATTTGGCCTGTTGGAGCCTACTTATCCACTGTTGCTGTGCATATATACTGTTCTAAAGCCTGCTTGGGGGTATCCCATTCTGTAACATACCATACCCCTCTTGATCTTCACTAAGCTGCACACTTATTTAAAGTAATTTGGCCTGTTGGAGCCTGCTTATCCACTGTTGCTGTGCATATATACTGTTCTAAAGCCTGCTTGGGGGTATCCCATTCTGTAACATACCATACCCCTCTTGATATTCACTAAGCTGCACACTTATTTAAAGTAATTTGGCCTGTTGGAGCCTGCTTATCCACTGTTGCTGTGCATATATACTGTTCTAAAGCCTGCTTGGGGGTATCCCATTCTGTAACATACCATACCCCTCTTGATCTTCACTAAGCTGCACACTTATTTAAAGTAATTTGGCCTGTTGGAGCCTGCTTATCCACTGTTGCTGTGCATATATACTGTTCTAAAGCCTGCTTGGGGGTATCCCATTCTGTAACATACCATACCCCTCTTGATCTTCACTAAGCTGCACACTTATTTAAAGTAATTTGGCCTGTTGGAGCCTGCTTATCCACTGTTGCTGTGCATATATACTGTTCTAAAGCCTGCTTGGGGGTATCCCATTCTATAACATACCATACCCCTGTTGATCTTCACTAAGCTGCACACTTATTTAAAGTAATTTGGCCTGTTGGAGCCTGCTTATCCACTGTTGCTGTGCATATATACTGTTCTAACGCCTGCTTGGGGGTATCCCATTCTGTAACATACCATACCCCTCTTGATCTTCACTAAGCTGCACACTTATTTAAAGTAATTTGGCCTGTTGGAGTCTGCTTATCCACTGTTGCTGTGCATAAATACTGTTCTAAAGCCTGCTTGGGGGTATCCCACTCTATAACATACCATACCCCTCTTGATCTTCACTAAGCTGCACACTTATTTAAAGTAATTTGGCCTGTTGGAGCCTGCTTAGACACTTTTACTGTGCATATATACTGATCTCAGGTCTGCTGTGGGGGCATCCCATTCTGTAACATCCCATTAGCCTCTGTATTTCCTCTAAGCTGCACACTTATTTAAAGAAATTTGGCCTGTTGCAGCCTGCTTAGACACTTTTACTGTGCATATATACTGATCTCAAGTCTGCTGTGGGGGCATCCCATTTTGTAACATCCCATTAGCCTCTGTATTTCCTCTAAGCTGCACACTTATTTAAAGAAATTTGGCCTGTTGCAGGCTGCTTATCCACTGTTGCTGTGCATATATACTGTTCTAAAGCCTGCTTGGGGGTATCCCATTCTGTAACATAACATAACCTACCTCTCTTATTTACACTAAGCAGCTCTCTTATTTAAACTAAGCAGGCCTCTTATTTAAACTAAGCAGCTCTCTTATTTACGCTAAGCAGCTCTCTTATTTAAACTAAGCAGGCCTCTTGGAGGCTGATTGTCCACTTTTGGGTGTGCATTATATTCGGTTTCATATACAGTGGGGTATCCCAATTTGTAAGATAACCTACCCCAACCATGTAAACTAAAGAGGCCTGTTGCAGCCTGAGTTTCTCTGCTTGCGTATGGTCTGCATTACAATCTGTCTCTTTCAATGACACTGCTGCCTGGGGTATCCCAATTTGTAATATAACCTACCACAACCATGTAAACTAAAGGTTACGTCCTTCCAGAAGGAAAACTTATGCCGAACACTATTTTTGTTGGGGGCATTGACCTTTGGATTGATCGGCATGAAATTAAGGATTTTTTTTCAAAGTATGGCGCTGTAAAGAAGGTCAAAATTATTTCTCATACTTGGATTAGTGTTAAAAGTTTCTGCTCAGCTTAAAATACATTACGCCACACTGGCATCCCAAGGCACATGCTATTTAACCCTATCTGTTAAGCTAAAGCATTTCTCATACTTGGATTATTGTTACTTTTTGTTCAGCTTAAAATATACCAGGCCACACGGGCATCCCAAGGCACATGCTATTTTAACCCTATCTGTTATACAACATAAGCGTTGATCAGCATCAGCTGCTTTATTAAGCTACTTCAGTTTGCACTTGTTTTTGACTGCTTTTAATAAACCAGGCCGCAGGGCACCCCAAAGCTGCACCTTGAACCCTATCTGTTATACAACATAAGCGTTGATCAGCATCAGCTGCTTTATTAAGCTACTTCAGTTTGCACTTGTTTTTGACTTCTTTCAATAAACCAGGCCGCAGGGCACCCCAAAGCTGCACCTTGAACCCTATCTGTTATACAACATAAGTGTTGATCAGCATCAGCTGCTTTATTAAGCTACTTCAGTTTGCACTTGTTTTTGACTGCTTTTAATAAACCAGGCCGCAGGGCACCCCAAAGCTGCACCTTGCACCCTATCTGTTATACAACATAAGCGTTGATCAGCATCAGCTGCTTTATTAAGCTACTTCAGTTTGCACTTGTTTTTGACTGCTTTTAATAAACCAGGCCGCAGGGCACCCCAAAGCTGCACCTTGCACCCTATCTGTTATACAACATAAGCGTTGATCAGCATCAGCTGCTTTATTAAGCTACTTCAGTTTGCACTTGTTTTTGACTTCTTTCAATAAACCAGGCCACAGGGCACCCCAAAGCTGCACCTTGCACCCTATCTGTTATACTACATAAGCGTTGATCAGCATCAGCTGCTTTATTAAGCTACTTCAGTTTGCACTTGTTTTTGACTGCTTTTAATAAACCAGGCCGCAGGGCACCCCAAAGCTGCACCTTGAACCCTATCTTTTATACAACATAAGCGTTGATCAGCATCAGCTGCTTTATTAAGCTACTTCAGTTTGCACTTGTTTTTGACTTCTTTCAATAAACCAGGCCGCAGGGCACCCCAAAGCTGCACCTTGCACCCTATCTGTTATACAACATAAGCGTTGATCAGCATCAGCTTCTTTATTAAGCTACTTCATTTTGCACTTGTTTTTGACTGCTTTTAATAAACCAGGCCGCAGGGCACCCCAAAGCTGCACCTTGCACCCTATCTGGTATACAACATAAGCGTTGATCAGCATCAGCTGCTTTATTAAGCTACTTCAGTTTGCACTTGTTTTTGACTGCTTTTAATAAACCAGGCCGCAGGGCACCCCAAAGCTGCACCTTGAACCCTATCTGTTATACTACATAAGCGTTGATCAGCATCAGCTGCTTTATTAAGCTACTTCAGTTTGCACTTGTTTTTGACTTCTTTCAATAAACCAGGCCGCAGGGCACCCCAAAGCTGCACCTTGCACCCTATCTGTTATACAACATAAGCGTTGATCAGCATCAGCTGCTTTATTAAGCTACTTCAGTTTGCACTTGTTTTTGACTGCTTTTAATAAACCAGACCGCAGGGCACCCCAAAGCTGCACCTTGAACCCTATCTGGTATACAACATAAGCGTTGATCAGCATCAGCTGCTTTATTAAGCTACTTCAGTTTGCACTTGTTTTTGACTGCTTTTAATAAACCAGGCCGCTTGGACAGGTCACGCCGATTCGGCCTCCGCGCTCCCTGCCCGTTGGGCCTGTGACACTGTGCGACTCGGCCTCCTCATCCTCCACCATCTCCTCCGCCTCCACTGTAGGCTCAAGTCTCAGTGCCCCTCCAGTCCACCATGTGTGCAGGGCACAGAGGTGTCACGCAGTGCTTCACATGGTTTGTCTTGGCGAAAGGAGTCACACAGGGGAGGAACTGCTTAAATTTATTCATCAGGAAATCCAAACATGGCTTACTCCAAGAAAACTTAAAATGGGAATCATGGTTACCGACAATGGGAAGAACATTTTGTCTGCACTGCGACAAGGAAGCCTGACCCATGCCCCCTGCATGGCTCACGTCTTCAATCTGGTTGTCAAGCGGTTTCTGAAGTGTTCCCCCCATCTGCAAGACATTCTAACAACTTCAAGGAAACTTTGCATGCACTTCAGCCACTCATACACCGCCAAACACACCCTTCTTGAGCTACAGCGTCAGAACGGTATCCCCCAACATAGTCTGATTTGCAATGTTTCCACCCGTTGGAATTCCACCCTTCACATGTTGGACCGATTATATGAACAGAGAAAAGCCATCACGGATTTCCTGATGATCCAAGCGGATAGGGGGACTCCCCTGTGTAACTTCAATGTCAACCATTGGCAGCTCATACATGACACCTGCCGTTTGCTCAGGCCCTTTGAGGAAGCCACTTTATTTGTCAGTCGGCAGGATTACGGGATGAACGACGTGATTCCACTGCTTCATGTACTACACCACATGTTGGAAGCCATGGCTGGTCGGGGCACTGGAGACATGGCGTCTACATCTTACGGCCACATGAACCCCATTGGAGCTGAACTGGAGGAGGAGGAGGAAGAGGAGGAGGAGTTGCCCAGCGAAACATAGTTTAGGCTTGGCGAAATGGCTGGTTTATCTAGTCAGCGGACAGGAGAGGAGGAGCAGGAGCAGCCAGAGGAGCTAGAGGATTTTGAGGAAGGCTAGACAGAGGACCTGGACACACCGTGGCAGTATGCAGTGGAGACGGAGACAGGTAGTCCCTCCGAGTCACTTGCGCAAATGGCAGGAAGCATGCTCACGTGCTTGTGTAGTGACCCCAGAATTGTTTCCATTTGTCGGCGGGATGACTTCTGGCTGTCCACCTTATTGGACCCTCGCTTCCGGCACAAAATGGGGGCATTTTTTAAACCGACCGAGAGGGAGGACAAACTGAACTACTACAAAGACATTCTACGTAAGCAGTTGGCCGATGCCTATCTGCGCCATGGCCCATACTCTCGCAGGCCTGACTCGAGGGGACCTCTGCGCTCACCTTCCATTGCCATGGCTGCTGGGGGGGTTGGCAGGAGCAGTAGCAGCAGCTCCATCAGCAGCAGCCTCAGTCTTCAGTCGCTAATGAGTAGCTTTCTACACCCGCATAGTGAGGCTACTCATGAGCAGCAGGAAGACCTGGAGCAGGACCTCAACCAGCAGGTCATGTCATACTTTGACATGACCATGCCAACACACCTTGAGGATCCGCTGGACTTCTGGGCAAACTTGATTTGTGGCCGCAACTAGCAGAGTTTGCCCTGGAAAAGCTGTCCTGCCCGGCAAGTAGCGTGCCATCTGAGCGGGTGTTTAGTGCGGCGGGGGCGAGGAGAACTTGTCTGTCAACTAAAAATGTGGAGAGACTCACCTTTGTCAAAATGAATCAGGGATGGATCAGCCAGGATTTCCACCCACCAATGCCTGATGCATGCGACTAGATTCAGCATGGTGCCACGTATTACACTTTCCAAATGGTGCAAAACATATTTATGTCTTTAGGCCAATTTTTGGGCTCCTGCTGATGCCAACTCCAGGGTGTGCCTTCCAACCAATTTTTGGCCTCCTGCTGATGCCAACTTCAGGGTGTGCCTTTCAGCCAATGTTTGGCCTCCTGCTGCTTGCAACTCCAGGGTGTGATTTATCCAATTTTTGGGCTCCTGAAGCCAACTCCAGTGTCTCTTTAAAGTAATGATCGGGCTCCTGCTGCTGCTGCTTGCAACTCCAGAGTGTGATTCATCCAATTTTTGGGCTCCTGCTGCCAACTCCAGTGTCTCTCTCAGCCAATTTTTGGCCTCCTGCTGCTGCCGCTACTGCTGCCAACTCCAGGGTGTCTTTCAAGCAATGTTTGGGATCCTGCTTATGCTGCTGCCAACTCCAGGGTGTGCCTTCCAGCTAATGTATGTGCTCCTGCTGCTGCCAACTTCAGGGTGCCTTCCAGCCAATTTCTAGGTTCCTGCTGCTGCCAACTCCAGGGTGTGTCAGTCAATTTTTGGGCTCCTGCTGCCAACTCCAGTGTCTCTTTAAAGTAATGTTTGGGCTCCTGCTGCTGCTGCTTGCAACTCCAGGGTGTGATTCATCCAATTTTTGGGATCCTGCTGCCAACTCCAGTGTCTCTTTAAAGTAAGGTTTGGGCTCCTGCTGCTGCTGCTTGCAACTCCAGGGTGTGATTCATCCAATTTTTGGGCTCCTGCTGCCAACTCCAGTGTCTCTTTAAAGTAATGTTCGGGCTCCTGCTGCTGCTGCTTGCAACTCCAGGGTGTGAGTCATCCAATTTTTGGGCTCCTGCTGCCAACTCCAGTGTCTCTCTCAGACAATTCTTGGCCTCCTGCTGCTGCTGCCAACTCCAGGGTGTCTTTCAAGCAATGTTTGGGCTCCTGCTTATGCTGCTGCCAACTCCAGGGTGTGCCTTCCAGCTAATGTATGTGCTCCTGCTGCTGCCAACTTCAGGGTGCCTTCCAGCCAATTTCTAGGTTCCTGCTGCTGCTTCTGCTGCCAACTCCAGGGTATGTCAGTCAATTTTTGGGCTCCTGCTGCCAACTCCAGTGTCTCTTTAAAGTAATGTTTGGGCTCCTGCTGCTGCTGCTTGCAACACCAGGGTGTGATTCATCCAATTTTTGGTCTCCTGCTGCCAACTCCAGTGTCTCTTTAAAGTAATGTTTGGGCTCCTGCTGCTGCTGCTGCTGCCAACTCCAGGGTGTGTCAGTCAATTTTTGGGCTCCTGCAGCCAACTCCAGTGTCTCTTTAAAGTAATGTTTGGGCTCATGCTGCTGCTGCTGCTTGCAACTCCAGGGTGTGATTCATCCAATTTTTGGTCTCCTGCTGCCAACTCCAGTGTCTCTTTAAAGTAATGTTTGGGCTCCTGCTGCTGCTGCTTGCAACTCCAGGGTGTGATTCATCCAATTTTTGGTCTCCTGCTGCCAACTCCAGTGTCTCTTTAAAGTAATGTTTGGGCTCCTGCTGCTGCTGCTGCTGCCAACTCCAGGGTGTGTCAGTCAATTTTTGGGCTCCTGCTGCCAACTCCAGTGTCTCTTTAAAGTAATGTTTGGGCTCCTGCTGCTTGCAACTCCAGGGTGTGATTCATCCAATTTTTGGTCTCCTGCTGCCAACTCCAGTGTCTCTTTAAAGTAATGTTCGGGCTCCTGCTGCTGCTGCTTGCAACTCCAGGGTGTGATTCATCCAATTTTTGGGCTCCTGCTGCCAACTCCAGTGTCTCTCTCAGCCAATTTTTGGCCTCCTGCTGCTGCTGCCAACTCCAGGGTGTCTTTCAAGCAATGTTTGGGCTCCTGCTTATGCTGCTGCCAACTCCAGGGTGTGCCTTCCAGCTAATGTATGTGCTCCTGCTGCTGCCAACTTCAGGGTGCCTTCCAGCCAATTTCTAGGTTCCTGCTGCTGCTGCCAACTCCAGGGTGTGTCAGTCAATTTTTGGGCTCCTGCTGCCAACTCCAGTGTCTCTTTAAAGCAATGTTTGGGCTCCTGCTGCTGCTGCTTGCAACTCCAGGGTGTGATTCATCCAATATTTGGGCTCCTGCTGCCAACTCCAGTGTCTCTTTAAAGTAATGTTTGGGCTCCTGCTGCTGCTGCTGCCAACTCCAGGGTGTGTCAGTCAATTTTTGGGCTCCTGCTGCCAACTCCAGTGTCTCTTTAAAGTAATGTTTGGGCTGCTGCTGCTTGCAACTCCAGGGTGTGATTCATCCAATTTTTGGGCTCCTGAAGCCAACCCCAGTGTCTCTTTAAAGTAATGTTTGGGCTCCTGCTGCTGCTTGCAACTCCAGGGTGTGATTCATCCAATTTTTGGGCTCCTGCTGCCAACTCCAGTGTCTCTCTCAGCCAATTTTTGGCCTCCTGCTGCTCCTGCTGCTGCTGCTGCCAACTCCAGGGTGTCTTTAAAGCAATGTTTGGGCTCCTGCTTATGCTGCTGCCAACTCCAGGGTGTGCCTTCCAGCTAATGTATGTGCTCCTGCTGCTGCCAACTTCAGGGTGCCTTCCAGCCAATTTCTAGGTTCCTGCTGCTGCTGCCAACTCCAGGGTGTGTCAGTCAATTTTTGGGCTCCTGCTGCCAACTCCAGTGTCTCTTTAAAGTAAGGTTTGGGCTCCTGCTGCTGTCAACTCCAGGGTGTGATTCATCCAATTTTTGGGCTCCTGCTGCCAACTCCAGTGTCTCTTTAAAGTAATGTTTGGGCTCCTGCTGCTGCTTGCAACTCCAGGGTGTGATTCATCCAATTCTTGGGCTCCTGCTGCCAACTCCAGTGTCTCTTTCAAGCTATGTTTGGGCTCCTGCTGCTGCTTGCAACTCCAGGGTGTGATTCATCCAATTTTGGGCTCCTGCTGCCAACTCCAGTGTCTCATTCAGCCAATGTTTGGGCTGCTGCTGCTGCTGCTGCTTGCAACTCCAGGGTGTGATTCATCCAATCTTTGGGCTCCTGCAGCCGACTCCAGTGTCTCTTTCAAGCTATGTTTGGGCTCCTGCTGCTGCTGCTGCTTGCAACTCCTGGGTGTGATTCATCCAATTTTTGGCCTCCTGCAGCCAACTTCAGTGTTTCTTTAAAGCAATGTTTGTGCTCCTGCTGCTGCTTGCAACTCCAGGGTGTGATTCATCCAATTTTTGGCCTCCTGCAGCCAACTCCAGTGTCTCTTTAAAGCAATGTTTGGGCTCCTGCCCCTCATAGTGATGCCACTTCAACTCTCTGCAATTGTGCCGCTCTGCGATTCTATTAGCGATGCCTCTGATCTGCATGTGATATTTATTTACAGTATTATTTAACTAACCCAGCAGGCATCCTATGCGTGTTACAGCAAGGCAGAATGGTTTACAACCCTATTGAGGCTCTAGGAGGCTCAGAAATAGCCGTTTTTAATAGCGATTCGTCGCGAATAAATTCGGACCGAAACGAATTTTGTCGGAAAATTCGGCGAATCAGCCGAATCGCATTTTTCAAAAGTTCGCTCATCTCTAGCCCTCACTTGCTCAATGGAATCACGAAAAAGGTAAGATTTTCTTCTGACCACAGGATTTCAGGCAGCGAGGTATACCAAATCCAAATTCCCCGGGGACAGGGACCAAAACAGGAGAAAGGACAAATCATGTTTTTTGGTCCATTTTAATATTTAGATAGATATTTAGACTCTCCCATAGGGGGGAAATGTGTTGCCGGTACAGAAACAGCAGCATAACTACACTGAATCCCAGGCTGGAAGGGTTTTACCTTGAGCTGCAGTATCATTGCCTCCTGCTGTGTAAAGAAACAAGCAGAAATTAGTCATTATTTTACATTGTAAAAGCAAGCCAGCTCCCTAGTGCATAACACATTGTAACAGCCAGGCAATGGCTGTAACAAGATCAATTTCCTGATGTGATACATTGTATAGCAGCCATGAGCATGAGTCATGCTCTTACATTGTAAAAGCAAGTCAGCTCTCTAGTGCATAACACATTGTAACAGCCAGGTAATGGCTGTAACAAGATCAATGTCCTGATGTGATATATTGTGTAGCAGACACGGGTATGAGTCATGCTCTTACATTGTAAAATCCAGCCAGCTCTTTGGTGCATAACACATTGTAACAGCCAGGCAATGGCTATAACAAGATCCACGTCATGCTGTGATACATTGTATAACAGCCATGAGTATGAATCATGCTCTTACATTGTAATAGCAAGCCAGCTGCTTGCTGAGTTACACATTGTAACAGCGAGGCAATGCCTGTAATGAGATTGATGTGCAAGAAGGTTCCGGAGGAATAAAGTGTTTATGATCTTAAATATTAATTAATTATTATTAAATGATTAATATTACTAATATGTAGGTAACTTGGATGAATGTGGAAGCTGTGGATGTGTACCTGCCATTTATTATGATTTTGATCCAGAGCTGGTTGATTCAAAGGAAATCATACACATATAAAGGTTTACTTACTCATATACAGATGATAATGTCTAGGTTGTTTCACTTCTCTCTCAGTAATTACTTCATGTATGGTCTTACAAACCATTTAACTTGAACCATATGTTGTGTTTAGGGTGAAGGATTGTATTTCATGACTGCTTCTTTGTAACAGGAAGAATGAGGGGAGTTGACCAGAGTAATTATATTTAAGCAGGGAACTTGGGGGGAAGGGGTCTCTTTGTGGGCTGCTTTCCTCTCACAAGAGAGATGAAGGATTGCCACGCAGCCAGTATGGCTGAACCCCTGCGGGGGCGGGGCAGAGGACAAAGGCACTGTTTGAATTAGCTTGAAGAGAGATTGCCGGGTTTTTTGAATGAAGACACTCTGCTTACATTTCTGGACATTGTAACTTTCCATCGTACTCACACTGTTCATATTATTACTTTTTCTGTTACGCAACTTGCTCTATTTTAATTAAATCCACTCATCAATTTTTTGTTTTGGCTCAATACTTAGTTATAAAATACTTAGGAATAAAATTCTTTCATGATGTCCTGCCATGATACATTGTATAGCAGACACGAGTATGTGTTATGCTCTTACATTGTAAAAGCAAGCCAGCTTCTTGCTGCATTATACATTGTAACTGCCAGGCAATGGCTGTAATGAGATCGATGTCTGGCTGTGGTATATTGTATATCAGACTGTAAACAGCGCACATCTGAGTCACAGCTTTCTGTAATGTGTTGAATTTACAATGACGAATGCTGAATCTATACCATATCTCAGAACTTGGGGCCCTAGTTTAAAATATTGCCAAGGGGACACATTTTGCCTAAAACCAACCCTGATTTTGACAGACCCTCAAAGTTGCCCCATCCCCAAAAAATTAAAAAGTGAATAAACATCCGTGCTCTGCTGAAGCCACTGTGGCTTTTATCAAACCACTTTACGAGGGTAACTGCAACTATTAAGTATGAATACTAATATTGTCAGGTGTGGAGTTCCTCCACAGCTTCAGAGTGTGCCTCTGTTTAATACTGCTTCTGGCTGGCTCCTTCTCTGGACCTTTCCCCTGCAATATGCGGCTCCCCCAGGAGAGGGCTCTGTCCTGCAGAGGTGCTGGTAATAAGCCAGCACCTGTGACTTCTTAGCCTATATAAGCTGATCAACTCATTCAGGCAGTGGATCAGCATTGGATTGTCACCTTGAACCCAGAACGCTGTACCCAGATCCCGGAAACCCTGAAATCTGAACCCTGAACCCAGGACTCCTGCCTCAGCTATTGTGTTTTGCTTCCCCTATCTCAGCTGTGTTTCCGCCTTGGGTTTTGGACTTTCTTTGGATCCTTATGCGTGCAGGTTTCCTGACTCCATCTTGTGTATGTACAGCCAGAGCGTGTTTATGTTTTCCAATTCACCTATATTTCTGCACAGCAGCTGTAGCACTCTGTGATCACCTGTATTCTTGTATAGTTTCCTTACACATATGTTATATGTTCCACTTGTAATCTGTACAGCAGTCTGGTTGAAGTGTGCTCTGTTGACTTATCACTGTTTTATTACTATTAAACACAGTTTACCACATATCCGTCTCTGTCTCTCAGTCTCAATTTCTGGTCACTTACTACAATCGGGATTTCTCCTCTGAGAAAAAAATATTCATATTATTTTTATTAAAATTAATATTTCATAACCACGACCATTAAAGTATAAATAAATTAATGATCATTGATGTATTACATTTACCTAATTACAATGCTAATTACAGTTACAAACGCAATTGGGACACCGTCAGAAAATGTTTGGGCATCGTATAACATTAAAGGACCTGTATCATAATTTTAGTAAAGTGGACCAAGGCCATTACCTCTCCCTGGGGGCATCCTGATTCTGAAGGCTCTTCTTCTGTGAGTGACACTGCCTGCATCACCTACAGCGGCATTCGCCCTCCGTGTCTGAAACGTGAAACTGTGCAGCCAGCAAAAAAGCTGTTTCAAGGGTGGGTAATTCGAACTCCACACCCACATGCTGCATGCTCCACATGCTGCTGACTGTATTGTTTAGCGTGCATGCTGTTGTAAGCCTGCCCTGTTAGATCTCACATGCCTTGTGCCAAGCCTTGTTGCTAACCCTGTCTCTTATAACCCTGTCTGTGCCTAGGACTGCTGCCAACTATGTCTCATCTGAGCAAGTCTTTTTGCCAAGCCTGTTGACAAACCTGCCTTCTATAACTATGTCTGCGCCAAATCCTGTTGCCAAGCCTGCCACATCTGAGCATGTCTTTGTGTCAAGTCTGTTGCCAACCCTGCCATGTCTGAACATGTCTTTGTGCCAAGCCCTGTTGCTGACCCTGTCATGCCTGAGCATGTCTTTGTGCCAAGCCTGTTGCCAATCCTACCTTTTCTGACCATGTCTCTGCCATGTCCTATTCCTGACTGTGCTCTTATGACCCCATCTTCATGCCAAGTCTTGTTGCCGACCTGCTGCTGCTGCTTGCAACTCCAGGGTGTGATTCATCCAATTTTTGGGATCCTGCTGCCAACTCCAGTGTCTCTTTAAAGTAATGTTCAGGCTCCTGCTGCTGCTGCTTGCAACTCCAGGGTGTGATTCATCCAATTTTTGGGCTCCTGCTGTCAACTCCAGTGTCTCTCTCAGCCAATTTTTGGCCTGCTGCTGCTCCTGCTGCTGCTGCTGCCAACTCCAGGGTGTCTTTCAAGCAATGTTTGGGCTCCTGCTTATGCTGCTGCCAACTCCAGGGTGTGCCTTCCAGCTAATGTATGTGCTCCTGCTGCTGCCAACTTCAGGGTGCCTTCCAGCCAATTTCTAGGTTCCTGCTGCTGCTGCCAACTCCAGGGTGTGTCAGTCAATTTTTGGGCTCCTGCTGCCAACTCCAGTGTCTCTTTAAAGTAAGGTTTGGGCTCCTGCTGCTGCTGCCAACTACAGGGTGTGATTCATCCAATTTTTGGGCTCCTGCTGCCAACTCCAGTGTCTCTTTAAAGTAATGTTTGGGCTCCTGCTGCTGCTGCTTGCAACTCCAGGGTGTGATTCATCCAATTCTTGGGCTCCTGCTGCCAACTCCAGTGTCTCTTTCAAGCTATGTTTGGGCTCCTGCTGCTGCTTGCAACTCCAGGGTGTGATTCATCCAATTTTGGGCTCCTGCTGCCAACTCCAGTGTCTCATTCAGCCAATGTTTGGGCTGCTGCTGCTTGCAACTCCAGGGTGTGATTCATCCAATCTTTGGGCTCCTGCAGCCGACTCCAGTGTCTCTTTCAAGCTATGTTTGGGCTCCTGCTGCTGCTGCTGCTGCTTGCAACTCCTGGGTGTGATTCATCCAATTTTTGGCCTCCTGCAGCCAACTCCAGTGTCTCTTTAAAGCAATGTTTGTGCTCCTGCTGCTGCTTGCAACTCCAGGGTGTGATTCATCCAATTTTTGGCCTCCTGCAGCCAACTCCAGTGTCTCTTTAAAGCAATGTTTGGGCTCCTGCCCCTCATAGTGATGCCACTTCAACTCTCTGCAATTGTGCCGCTCTGCGATTCTATTAGCGATGCCTCTGATCTGCATGTGATATTTATTTACAGTATTATTTAACTAACCCAGCAGGCATCCTATGCGTGTTACAGCAAGGCAGAATGGTTTACAACCCTATTGGGGCTCTAGGAGGCTCAGAAATAGCCATTTTTAATAGCGATTCGTCGCGAATAAATTCGGACCGAAACGAATTTTGTCGGAAAATTCGGCGAATCAGCCGAATCGCATTTTTCAAAAGTTCGCTCATCTCTAGCCCTCACTTGCTCAATGGAATCACGAAAAAGGTAAGATTTTCTTCTGACCACAGGATTTCAGGCAGCGAGGTATACCAAATCCAAATTCCCCGGGGACAGGGACCAAAACAGGAGAAAGGACAAATCATGTTTTTTGGTCCATTTTAATATTTAGATAGATATTTAGACTCTCCCATAGGGGGGAAATGTGTTGCCGGTACAGAAACAGCAGCATAACTACACTGAATCCCAGGCTGGAAGGGTTTTACCTTGAGCTGCAGTATCATTGCCTCCTGCTGTGTAAAGAAACAAGCAGAAATTAGTCATTATTTTACATTGTAAAAGCAAGCCAGCTCCCTAGTGCATAACACATTGTAACAGCCAGGCAATGGCTGTAACAAGATCAGTTTCCTGATGTGATACATTGTATAGCAGCCATGAGCATGAGTCATGCTCTTACATTGTAAAAGCAAGCCAGCTCTCTAGTGCATAACACATTGTAACAGCCAGGTAATGGCTGTAACAAGATCAATGTCCTGATGTGATATATTGTGTAGCAGACACGGGTATGAGTCATGCTCTTACATTGTAAAATCCAGCCAGCTCTCTGGTGCATAACACATTGTAACAGCCAGGCAATGGCTATAACAAGATCCACGTCATGCTGTGATACATTGTATAACAGCCATCAGTATGAATCATGCTCTTACATTGTAATAGCAAGCCAGCTGCTTGCTGCGTTACACATTGTAACAGCGAGGCAATGCCTGTAATGAGATTGATGTGTAAGAAGGTTCCGGAGGAATAAAGTGTTTATGATCTTAAATATTAATTAATTATTATTAAATGATTAATATTACTAATATGTAGGTAACTTGGATGAATGTGGAAGCTGTGGATGTGTACCTGCCATTTATTATGATTTTGATCCAGAGCTGGTTGATTCAAAGGAAATCATACACATATAAAGGTTTACTTACTCATATACAGATGATAATGTCTAGGTTGTTTCACTTCTCTCTCAGTAATTACTTCATGTATGGTCCTACAAACCATTTAACTTGAACCATATGTTGTGTTTAGGGTGAAGGATTGTATTTCATGACTGCTTCTTTGTAACAGGAAGAATGAGGGGAGTTGACCAGAGTAATTATATTTAAGCAGGGAACTTGGGGGGAAGGGGTCTCTTTGTGGGCTGCTTTCCTCTCACAAGAGAGATGAAGGATTGCCACGCAGCCAGTATGGCTGAACCCCTGCGGGGGCTGGGCAGAGGACAAAGGCACTGTTTGAATTAGCTTGAAGAGAGATTGCCGGGTTTTTTGAATGAAGACACTCTGCTTACATTTCTGGACATTGTAACTTTCCATCGTACTCACAATGTTCATATTATTACTTTTTCTGTTACGCAACTTGCTCTATTTTAATTAAATCCACTCATCATTTTTTTGTTTTGGCTCAATACTTAGTTTAGTTAATTACAATAGCTGAGATTATATCTGGATGGCTCAATAGTCCTTGTAAAGTATAAAAACAAGGAATAAAATTCTTTCATGATGTCCTGCCATGATACATTGTATAGCAGACACGAGTATGTGTTATGCTCTTACATTGTAAAAGCAAGCCAGCTTCTTGCTGCATTATACATTGTAACTGCCAGGCAATGGCTGTAATGAGATCGATGTCTGGCTGTGGTACATTGTATATCAGACTGTAAACAGCGCACATCTGAGTCACAGCTTTCTGTAATGTGTTGAATTTACAATGACGAATGCTGAATCTATACCATATCTCAGAACTTGGGGCCCTAGTTTAAAATATTGCCAAGGGGGCACATTTTGCCTAAAACCAACCCTGATTTTGACAGACCCTCAAAGTTGCCCCATCCCCAAAAAATTAAAAAGTGAATAAACATCCGTGCTCTGCTGAAGCCACTGTGGCTTTTATCAAACCACTTTACGAGGGTAACTGCAACTATTAAGTATGAATACTAATATTGTCAGGTGTGGAGTTCCTCCACAGCTTCAGAGTGTGCCTCTGTTTAATACTGCTTCTGGCTGGCTCCTTCTCTGGACCTTTCCCCTGCAATATGCGGCTCCCCCAGGAGATGGCTCTGTCCTGCAGAGGTGCTGGTAATAAGCCAGCACCTGTGACTTCTTAGCCTATCTTAGCTGATCAACTCATTCAGGCAGTGGATCAGCATTGGATTGTCACCTTGAACCCAGAACGCTGTACCCAGATCCCGGAAACCCTGAAATCTGAACCCTGAACCCAGGACTCCTGCCTCAGCTATTGTGTTTTGCTTCCCCTATCTCAGCTGTGTTTCCGCCTTGGATTTTGGACTTTCTTTGGATCCTTATGCGTGCAGGTTTCCTGACTCCATCTTGTGTATGTACAGCCAGAGCGTGTTTATGTTTTCCAATTCACCTATATTTCTGCACAGCAGCTGTAGCACTCTGTGATCACCTGTATTCTTGTATAGTTTCCTTACACATATGTTATATGTTCCACTTGTAATCTGTACAGCAGTCTGGTTGAAGTGTGCTCCGTTGACTTATCACTGTTTAATTACTATTAAACACAGTTTACCACATATCCGTCTCTGTCTCTCAGTCTCAATTTCTGGTCACTTACTACAATCGGGATTTCTCCTCTGAGAAAAAAATATTCATATTATTTTTATTAAAATTAATATTTCATAACCACGACCATTAAAGTATAAATAAATTAATGATCATTGATGTATTACATTTACCTAATTAAAATGCTAATTACAGCAATTGGGACACCATCAGAAAATGTTTGGGCATCGTATAACATTAAAGGACCTGTATCATAATTTTAGTAAAGTGGACCAAGGCCATTACCTCTCCCTGGGGGCATCCTGATTCTGAAGGCTCTTCTTCTGTGAGTGACACTGCCTGCATCACCTACAGTGGCATTCGCCCTCCGTGTCTGAAACGTGGAACTGTGCAGCCAGCAAAAAAGCTGTTTCAAGGGTGGGTAATTCGAACTCCACACCCACATGCTGCATGCTCCACATGCTGCTGACTGTATTGTTTAGCGTGCATGCTGTTGTAAGCCTGCCCTGTTAGATCTCACATGCCTTGTGCCAAGCCTTGTTGCTAACCCTGTCTCTTATAACCCTGTCTGTGCCTAGGACTGCTGCCAACTATGTCTCATCTGAGCAAGTCTTTTTGCCAAGCCTGTTGACAAACCTGCCTTCTATAACTATGTCTGCGCCAAATCCTGTTGCCAAGCCTGCCACATCTGAGCATGTCTTTGTGTCAAGTCTGTTGCCAACCCTGCCATGTCTGAACATGTCTTTGTGCCAAGCCCTGTTGCTGACCCTGTCATGCCTGAGCATGTCTTTGTGCCAAGCCTGTTGCCAATCCTACCTTTTCTGACCATGTCTCTGCCATGTCCTATTCCTGACTGCGCTCTTATGACCCCATCTTCATGCCAAGTCTTGTTGCCGACCTTTTCACAGCTTTGTGTCAAGCCTGCTATCAACTCTGTTCCTGTCTAAACATGTCCCTGTGCTCAGCCTGTTGCCGATCTTGCCACATCTGAGCCTGTTTTTGTGCCAAGCCTGTTCTTGACCTTGCCCCATCTGAGCATGTCTTCATGCCCAGCCTGTTGCTGACCCTGCCATGTCTGAACATGTCTTTGTGCCAAGCCCTGTTGACCTTGTCATCTGCCATGTGTGAACACATCTTTGTCTTTGCATGTGTTTGTGCCAAGCCTGTTGCCATCCCCGCTACGTCTGACCACTCCTACTTCTGTATTGTCTGCACTGGAAGCTGTTCTAGGTTGACCCCTCCACCTCTCCATTAGCACCATTACCAGGAATTGGAAGGTCCCTGGTTCCAGACGGTAGCTGTCAAGCAGCCTTGCATGGGCTGCTGAGCTGTCAGCTTGGGGAACTACCAATCGCCTGCTTAACCCAAACTGTTAACTCTAGAGATTTGGAGAGAAATGGGGTTGTTACACTTCTGGTCCCCTGTAATGATAACTTGGGGTTGTGGTCCACAACCATTGCATCTCCCTTATGATATTATAATGTTGGATCTTATCAGTTTGCACTGCAGGTTCTGGAATCACAGGCTGCTTGTTTTTCCGTATGATACAATGAAAGGATGCTCTTCCCATATGTACAGAATTGTTCCGTTCCTCAAAGTTTTATGTGTAAATATAAAGGCAATACTTATTAATGGATAGATGTATATAAATGTAAAGATATGTATAACTGCACAATACCAAAAGACAAAGGCCCCTCGTCCCTCCAATTAGAATTCATGGTATGCAGACGCAGGGTCGGGTGATGTGAATGGATGCTCTAACATCTGTGACATATTCCATTTATTAAAATGCATTAAAATTTTATGTTCTCCACTCGGCGCGCATTTCCCTCTGGCCTTCAGATACACGAGAAACATGCAGCTAGGAGGCCTCACAGTGCGCATAGAAAAAAATACCTCTCGAAAAGCCAATGCCTAAACACGGCCTCAGTGAGCGGCTACCCATCATGCAGCCGCGGGGGCGCCGGCGTGATGTTTACCAGGAAGTATTCATTGTGCCTAGTAACAAAATATAAGCCCCACAGCATGGTGTGTGGGTAGATATTGAGGCTTGACACAAAGCTGTGAAAAGGTCGGCAACAAGACTTGGCATGAAGATGGGGTCATATACGGGTAATACTCAAAATACACGAAAGCATAGAGGAACTTACCCAAAAAGAACACTAAAAAGGGCATCTGGAAATGGGCTAGGTCGCTTTATAGTGACACTGACCAATAAACTGGGGTAGCTGGGGATTGGCTGGAGAAGGGCCAAATCCCATTGACCCTAATAGAGTTAATAGGCCAATACACTAAAAATGGGTCAAAAATCACATGGCCAGGCTCTGCGCCCCCATTTAATGAATGGGAACACTTTGAGTTTACTGCATCAAAAGAAACTTAAAGCGCCCCCAAGGGCTGCTGTGTCCTCCCCCACCAACAGTTTGGGATGCACCTCTTCAAAGTTCCCAGAAATGTTTGGAAACCAAACAGAAAACCTACCCATCCATGACCTGAACCACTGGAGGTTGCTTGGACCAAGGATGCAGCTTGGGAGTCTCTTTGCCTGATTTGGGGTATTTTTATTTGGGAAAATAAAGAGGACCTCCAGGATTACCATACAGTACCTTAAACGAGGCATATTGTAAAATTGTGTAATAATAAAAATCCATATATTGAGAGGAGGGGTCACTCGAACTGAATAAAACTCCCGCCAAGGTTGTGCTTTTCTTCCCCGTGTAGGAAGAAAGTCCAGGGGTGACAGGTTTAAGCATATCGGGGGGCATTTAGGTATATCAGGGTGGACAGAACCTGTCCCCATGATTTCCTCTTCCTTCCAAGCCTGGCTGGATATTTATTGATGCCAAGTGTAAAGGGACCTCTCCTCCCGCCATCCAGCATATTTATATGGATCTTTAGCATTGGGCAATTTTTTTTTCTTCAAAGCAAACCTCCAGTCTATTTCTGTGGTGCCACCATCCACCCCTTTTCCCATCTACACACATGGGGAGCCAGACAAAATTGTGGGTAAACATCTTTGTTTCAGGCATGTGAGGCTCAATCTTTGCATTGTGTAAAAATGGAATGAGACCTGCAAAGAAAAGAACACAGTACCTACAGTCGCATATGGTGGAGGTTCAAATATGTTTTGGGGTTGTCCTGCTGCCTCTGGCACTGGGTGACTGTGTGCAAGGCATCATGAAATCTGAAGGTCATCAAAGGATTTGGGGTCACAATGTAGGGTTTGTTTCCTAGGTCATGAGTCTTTTCAGCAGGACAATGGCCCCAAACCTACTGGAGAATGGTCAGCAATGATCCCACCTAAATCCCAACTGAAGAGAGATGCTAATGAAGTCACCCTTCAAATGTGAGAGACATGGAGCACCAAAATTCCAGGTGAGAGAAACTTGTTGATGGTTAAGGGAAGCCATTGATTTCAGCTACTTATTCCTGAGGGTGTGAAAGCAGATATTAAGTTGAGGTGCCAGTAAATGCTTCTGGCTCTTGGAACAATGGCGTGTTCAAATACCGGGTGCTGCAATCTGGCAATTGCCACTCAAACCCCCGGCAATCTGGGGCTTCTGGGAAATTTCCAGATCTATTGCTGGGAAAGGAGAGAAGACATCAAAGCAAAATTATCCAAAAGGTACTGCCTGTGTGGTGTGGGATATGGGTGATTTAGTCAAAAAGATGAGTTTTGGTCTGCTTTATCTCATACATATGACTTTTCTCATGCAGAACTGGAAAAGCCTGTCTGATGGAGAACAACATATCTACAGGAAACAACAGACATTTGATGTATTATTACAGGTTTACTTCTCAGTAAATTTTCTCCTCTGATTTTTTTTGTTATCTACACAGTGATGGTCTGACTGAATGATTATTTCTGTCTTTGGCGCAAGATAAGGATATCAACTCCAGCTGGGTTCCCTCCAACTGCCCAATCACCCTCCGAGCTGGTGTAGGACGTGTAACCTTTTACTTGGATCCAGTTTCCAATAATGAACTGTACATCGTCCATCTCTGAAGAACAAAAAATATGGCAATAGTTTCAAGAACTTGGAACCGCCATGCTTCTAGTGTTGAGTATCAGTTAATCCAGCATAATGGGACCATTCAAAAGATCCCCACAAGTCCATATCTGCCATCATATTGGCCATAAAATCAGGACAATGGAGGTCCCATCTGATGCTGGTCACACATATCAGATCTTGGAACCATCATGTTTTAGTGTGGTGTATCAGTTAATCCAGCAATGCTGTACAGCTGGCAGGCTGCTTGTAAAACTGAGAAGCCAACAGACATGATTCCAAAACCAAAGCTGGAGATGAGGTTGGATTCATAGAGACATGCCAGAACTGATGAGCAACCAGATGTGTTCCTGACCACTTAATCTAAAAGATGGGACATTCAAAAGATCCCCACACAGGCACAGGAGTCCATATCTGGTGTCTAGTTGACCATAACACCTGTATCTATTCAGGACAAGGAAAGCCCCATCTCACACTGCTCACAAGCTTGGATCATCGATCATTCAGGCGAGTCATTTAGTTGTAGAGTCTTAGCTGAATCCTGTGTTTGATACAGTTTGATAGAGGAACCTCTCTTACTTCATATTGTTTCAACCAAGTTGGCCAATTTCATGGTGCTTTGACAATCCAACAGCCTGTGACACAACTGGAGAAATCTCCTACATAATCCATCCAGCTTATTTTCCAAAGAAAACTTGCCCAGGGTGCTACCATACGACCATTCCAAACCAAAATGTTTGCACTGATCCATGCAGGGTTCCTTCTTTAAAGTGACCCTCCAATCAAATTAGACTAGAGGATCCCTGTACTAGGTAGAAGGTGGCATGCTCCACACTGCATACTGGTGTGGAAGCCCCAGTACTCCTGCCTGCATGTTCCCACCCAGCTGTGTGACCCCACATGACCACCAGTGGCCAGTGAGGTTCGTGTGTTGTGCACATGTCCACCAGGCAGACCCACTGGTTGCTGGTGGCTGTAACAAGGGAAAGCAGAAGTAGGTGAGTATACCAGTATAGTCAACCAGTATAGGGTCTCACCAGCACTAGTTGCCAGAGGCCACAAGGGAACAATTAAGTAGTTTAGTATTCTGGTATAAAAAGAGGGGAATCCCTCAAAGTACTTCCACATTCTAGAGGGCTGGGTTGCCAACCTAACTCTCCATATATCCCTGCAGAGGGAGCATGTGGTAGTGGCATCAAAATGCTCCATATAATATCATTCAGTACCAATGGGGCTCTGCACTGATGGTCATGTGACCTGTGTGTTAATGTGTGATTCCTTTGAGGGACACCCCATCCACATTCATCTAGGTGACCACTGTTGGCCAGTGGGTTTGGGAGTTGGGTTGATGTGACCCATGTGCTTGGAAAACTGCACAAGTTGGCAGTGGCCATGACAAGGGAGTGCAGGTAGTCAAAGTGATTCCAGGTTCCCATGCAGCTCCATGACCCCCCCACATGGCCATCGGTGACCAGGGAAGTTGGCGTAGTGGGCATGTACACATTTGTCTGGTGAACCTCATTGGTAACTGTAACAAGGAAACCCAGAAGTAGGAAGGTATCCCAGTATATGATTATATTATATAGAGCCTTATGATGCTGCTGCCACCTAGTGGACCCTCTGTAGGAATATATGGTGTGTGATGGTATTACTGCCGTCTAGAGGCCTCTCTGTAAAAATATATGGAGGGTTATGGTGTTACTGCCCCTAGTGGCCTCTTTATAGGAATATATGGAGCATCATGTGTCACTGCCCTACAGAGGCCTCTCTACAGGAATATATGGACCATCATGTGTCACTGCCCCCTAGCGGCCTCTCTATAGGAATATATTGAGAATTATGGTGTCGCTGCCCTCTAGTGGTCTCTCTATAGAAATATAGGGAACATCATGTGTAAGCTGACCATTTTTTTTAAAGGGGCACATTTGCCATACTTAAATTGTGACAGTTTCACCAACCACTAGGTTAGTTTGTGATAGCGACAACATTGTATGATGTGTGACCAATCTAGTCGCTATTGAAAATTACCCTGGCAGTTTGTTAAGCTGCCACAAATTAAAATGGCAAATGTGTCCCTCTGAAACAATTGTCTGCTTAATCATGTGTTACTGCCCCCTAGTGGCCTCTCTAGAGGAATATATAGAGGGTTATGGTGTCACCGCTCCCTAATGGCCTCTCTATAGGAATACATGAAGGATTATGGTGTCACTACCCTCTAGAGGTCTCTTTATAGGAATGTATGGAGGTTTATGGTGTCATTGCTCCCTTGCGATATCTTTATAGGAATGTATGGAGGGTTATGTGTCACCGCCCCCTAGTGGCCCCTTTATAGAGATATATGGAGGGTTATGATGTCACTGCCCACTAGTGGCTTATCTATAGGAAAATATGAAGCATCACGTGTCACTGTCCTCTAGTGGTCTCTTTATAGTAATATATAGAGCTCTGTGTGTTGCTATCCTCTAGTGGCCTCTCTGTAGGAATATATGGAGGATTATGGTGTCACTCCCCTCTAGTGGCCCCTTTATAGAAATATATGGTGCATCACGTGTCACTGCCCCCTGGTGACCTCTCAATAGGAATATAGAGAGCATATCATGTGTCGCTGCCATTAAGTGGCCTCTCCATAGAAATATATGGAGTATTATGTGTTGCTGCCCTCTAGTGGCCTCTCTATAGAAATATATGGAGCATTATGTGTCGCTGCCCTCTAGTGGCCTCTTTATAGAAATACAGGGAGCATCTCATTTGTTGCTGCCCTTTAGTGGCCTCTCTATAGAAATATATGCAGCATCATGTGTTGCTGCCCTCTAGGAGCCTCTCTATAGAAATATATGAAGCATCATGTGTTGCTGCCTTCTAGTGGCCTCTCTATAGAAATACAGAGAGCATCTCATTTGTTGCTGCCCTTTAGTGGCCTCTCTATAGAAATATATGAAGCATTATGTGTCGCTGCCCTCTAGTGGCCTCTCTATAGAAATATATGAAGCATTACATGTCGCTGCCCTCTAGTGGTATCTCTATAGAAATACAGAGAGCATCTCATTTGTTGCTGCCCTTTAGTGGCCTCTCTATAGAAATATATGAAGCATTATGTGTCGCTGCCCTCTAGTGGCCTCTCTATAGAAATATATGAAGCATTATGTGTCGCTGCCCTCTAGTGGCCTCTCTATAGAAATATATAAAGCATTACGTGTCGCTGCCCTCTAGTGGCCTCTCTATAGAAATACAGGGAGCATCTCATTTGTTGCTGCCCTTTAGTGGCCTCTCTATAGAAATATATGAAGCATCATGTGTTGCTGCCCTCTAGGGTCCTCACTATAAAAATATATGAAGCATTATGTGTCGCTGCCCTCTAGTGGCCTCTCTATAGAAATATAGGGAGTATATCATTTGTCGCTGCCCTTTAGTGGCCCCTCTATAGGAATGCATGAAGCATTATGTGTTGCTGCCCTCTAGGAGCCTCTCTATAGAAATATATCAGGCATCATGTGTTGCTGCCCTCTAGGGACCTCACTATAGAAATATATGAAGCATTATGTGTTGCTGCCCTCTAGGGGCCTCTGTAGAGAAATATATGAAGTATTATGTGTTGCTGCCCTCTAGGGGCCTCTGTAGAGAAATATATGAAGTATTATGTGTTGCTGACCTCCAGGGGCTTCTGTAGAGAAATATATGAAGTATTATGTGTTGCTGACCTCTAGGGGCCTCTCTATAGGAATATATGAAGCATTATGTGTTGCTGCCCTCTAGTGGCCTCTCTATAGGAATATATGGAGAGCATGGTTGGCAATGCAGCCTTGCAATTGGCATATCATGGGGATAGAGAATTCTCCCAGTAAACACTGTGGAGCGCTCCAAAAGCTGGAAAGAAATGGTCAGAGAAGCTTTTATGGTTAAACATTTGTTTACAGACATTTATTATTTATTATCAGCCTTTGTTGTCTCCGGCCAGATTGGGTGTTTAGTTGCTTAGTAACGTCTCGGCACGTCGGTGATACATATGAGTGATGGCTGGAATAGGAATCCCGCCGGAGAGAGGAGAGATATCATCGGACATCAGATCGGAGATTCCGAAAATATTGCCGTGCCGTTGCTTGGAGACAATAACATGCAGATGCCTGGCCGGCAAATCAGGAGGTGATGACTTACTGATTTCTATGGCAGAGTATAAAGCAGAACTACAACCACACACACAAGTCTTTGTAGCTTAAAGTGGACTATCCTGGGTTTGGTCCTTGCTCCCGGGGCACCCCGATTGTGTGAAACCCCCCAGGTCACCCAAATGAACTGTGTAGCGGCACTTAGAGCGACCGCTAGTAGATGCTGCAAGCTGGTGTCGGGACTCTAACCTAGCTTATCAGCGCTGTACTATCCTGTCCAGCATTGATGAATGTGATGTGTGCAGGGCGCTGTAGAAGCTTCCCTGATTCACTGCAGAGCCAATCAAGAACACTAGGTGGTGTCCCGAGGTCATAGCGCCCAAGACTAAACTACATCTAACTAGAGGACAATGCTGCAGCGAAGGATAGGTAGCGCCAGTTAGATACTTCCAGCATTAGGCGCTGCAGCCCGTATTCAAGAAAAAACTACACTCTAAAACTGGGCGCTCGAGCATAGAGCGCCAGGCGCTGTGTGATAAAAGCCTGTTTCTCAACACATACACACCAGCACCAGAGAGAAAACATTGGCAGGCTGATTTATTACTAGCGCTAGGTATCGACAGATGAGCGTCTGTACAGAGGCGCTAAGAGCGACCGCTAGTAGACGCTGTGATCGGCTATCGGGCGCTGTAACAGAGTGCCTCAGTCACTGTAGTAACCTGGCCTGCATTGATGAATGAGATGTATGTTTGGCGTTCTAACATCAATACAGTGTTGCAGGGAGCGAAAGGTAGCGTCAGCTCATTGCGACCGACTCTCAGCGACTCACACCATATTCAACAAAAAAAAAAACACACACAGCGTTGGCGCTCTGGATCTGGTCGCTATAGCATAGAGCGCCAGACGCTGTGTGATGTTTTTGAACACATATCCACCATTAACAAAGCGAAAACACAGGAATGACATTGTTGTAACATTGTGACATTAATACTTTAATGCCAGACCTGTAATGGCAATTCTGCATATAAATATAAAAAATCCAAAACGTTTTCAAAAATGACTCTTTCTAGGCCAGGAGAGGTCACACAATTATTTGAGAGAGAAAAAAAAAGAAACACAAAAAAACCTGTTTAAACAGAAGAAAAGGAACGTCCATTGAAATGTATGGGAGAGCGACAGGTACCAGGTACCAGACGCTGCCTGCCGCTACGAGGCGCTACCTGGCGCTATCCCTTCATGAATAAACCCCATAGAATGACATTGTTTTAACACTGCGACAATGACACTGCAATGGCAGACCTGCACATACAATTCTGCATAAATAAATAAAAATAAACTATAAAAGTGTTTGGTTGCTGGGCAGGAGAGGACACATATTGATTTGAGCCAAAAATTTTACAATTTACTTGGGCAACACGCTATTTATACACAACCAAATAAAACACCATTGAAATGTATAGGAGAGCGCTACTGAGCAACAGGTAGTACATAGTGCTGCTGAACGGCGCTATACGCTGAGCCATCTGTAATAATACATGTGACGCTACATGGCGCTGTTAGAGGTACTCACCAGATTGACTTTCTTAAATATGGTTTTGCGTACAGTGCCCAGCGTTCACCAGACGCTACCTGCCGCTACGTGGCACTACCTGGCGTTATCGTTTGTTAAATAACCCCCATTGTAAAATATATATATATATATATATATATATATATTTAAAAAAATGTATACCTACTTTTGCACTCCTCTGTATATATCATAAGCTAATACAAAGTACTATCATAGTTTAAAAATATTAATTGGTAATTGCTATTATATATTGATTTCACATGTTTTACGTATGTAAATATATTAATACATATACGCAATGCACATATAACACTACTAATACTCATATTTAACTATTCTTTTGTTATAATTTTTTTTGTAATTTGTATTATTATTTGATAGAAATAAAATAAAAATAATAACAATATATATATATATACCAGTATATATCAAAAACAAATATCTAAAGATATATAGATATATGAATATGATATATGAATAAATGTCATTTGGCGCTTTCTGTCTCTTGATGTATCCTGTTGGAACTCATCATCTGTCCTTGATTCAATATATCTATGGGTATGTGCGAGGGGAGCAGAGCGCACCCTCAGTCCTCAGCGTATCTTGCTGATCCCTGTATTTGACAGTGGCATGTGGACTAACCAAATATGGCTGCCTAATCCAAAACATCAATTCCCCTTTGCTGACTGTCCCTATTAATAGCGACACATGGCGTTTGCCCGAGGGTGAAAAAAGACAGGTTCTTTTGCAGGTTCGGTGCCCCAATGTGATGTATAGGCTTAATTCTCCCCCTTATTGCCCAACTTGTGGTGCTTAAAAAAAGTTACCCTCTTCACAGTAGTCATTTCCTTTCAATGACTGATGCATGTTTCATCATCTTCTGGTGACGTCATCAGAGTCACTCACTTTTATAGCATGGATGTAGCGCTGCAAGTAATGCACTGGACAGTTTCCGGCGTGCATGTGCATGCACGTGTTTCCGGCGTGCTTTATAGTTGTTGCTAGTGTCTCCACAGTCCATAGAGTACTTTTATTATAATACAAGATATGGAGACTACTATTAAGTAGTCCTCTATTATAAGACATGCACGCGCCACCCTCCATCTCCAGGATGGGGAGGCCGATTCATTAATAGCGGCAGGTAGCGACAGTTGAGCGACTGTAGCAGTATTTTCACAGCGGCCGCTAGTAGTCGCTGTGCTTAGCCATTGTTCGGTTGTTGATAGCGACTGAGTCGGTGTGCAGTAATGTTGAATACGGGGTGACGAGTCGCTATTTGACAGGTTCCGCGATGTATGGGTGCGCATGATAGCGACTGGTCAGAGCGACCGGCTCCCACCACATTCATCTTAAAATCACGCTCAAAAAAATCTCGCGCTGTGAAATGCATGTTTAAACCCCAGAGCGCTGGCGGCGATGTGTTAAAAGTCGTTTTTTAACCCCCAAACCACCATATTTTTGGAAACCAAAAAAAAAAAATTTTGAAAGAATTTAGTAATATGAATACAATAATATCAGACCTGTAATATCAATTCTGCACAATTTATTTTTTTTTTACCTTAAAAAAATTAAGTAACATGGCAGAAGTGGTCACAGAATTTTTCACATTAAAAAAAAAACATTAATAACAATTAATTATGAATATTTAAAGATTGTTCCATTGAAATGCATTGGAGAGCGCCAGGTAGCGCTGTTCAAGGTCGGACGCTGTGGGCTGAGGCTGGGATAATGATGAATGAGTGGCTATGTGGCGCTATCTCAGTCGCTAAGCAGGATCGGCTTGATAAATGTGTGATTGTGGAGGGGGGCCAGCGTTCTCGTGGCGGGGCCCGTCATTACCGGCTGCTCACTAGTCGCTACCTGTCGCTATTCCTTCATAAATAAGGGCCTAAGTATACACTGGATACATTACTAGAGATGTGATACTAGGGACGCGTTACTAGGGGTGCTACATCAATGCTAAAAAAGTGAGTGACTCTGATGACGTCCCCTTAAAAAGAGGAAACGTACATTGGTCATTAATAGAGATGTGTTTATTGTGGAGAGAGTACATTGCTGGGTTTTCAGCACCACCCTTTAGGTAATAAAAGTGAGATCTTTGAATTTAGTCTAAGCCTCATATTTAGTGACATGGCAGGCAGATGGTCTGTGCTTATCACAGAAATGCCATGGGTGTGACAGTAAGCGCTCATTTTGTAGACTCACTCTATGGCTTTTCTGTGTCCAGACAGTAAACTAGTGTAACCCTCTCCATAAAGCAAAGAGAGCAATGAAGTGGTCGTAACCCCCTCCACACAAATAATAAGAACATTTCCATGTGTTATAAAGGTGCATTTATCCTTTAAAGCAGATGGAAATATCACATAAGCATATCACAGCCCCATACTGTTGTTACTTTAGTTATTATGTTATGTCACATAAGCCGTTGAAGCCCATCTGCTGTATTCTCTGTCGGGTGCAAATAAAGGAAATTTTGTTTCTCGACGGTTTCCATGGAGAGTCTCAGCAATGTGGGAAGATGAAAGAGAAGAGTCATCGAAGCTAATGATGCCTGATGAGCCGGCCAACTCTAACATCCCACTTACAATAATGAGCGCTAGTGGCCTCCATGAACTACCTATAGCAGAGGTGTCCTCGCCCACCATAGTGCCCAGAATGCAACCTCTGGCCTGGGCATCACATGGCCACAAGTATGCGGACACCCGCGCTTTCATGTCACTCTGTCACAATAGTATGGAGTGGCTTCCTCCTTTGCTACTTAAACAAGCTTCCCACCTGAATCTTGAACAAGGCTGCTGGATGTGCAGGCATGGAGGAGATGGCCCAAATTGCACGTTCAAGTCTGGGCTCTGTACAGCCACTTGGGAAAGCATTTCTTTATGGAATTGACTTGGGGCAGGTGGACCCCCAGGGCCGACACCAGAACTCAGCATACCAGTGCCTTCAAGAGCCCATTCAGGCTCAAAACAGGCCATCAGATTATCCTCCTGTGGGCAGGGGCAGACTGGCTATAGGGAGCACAGGGAGAATTCCCGATGAGCTACCCTGCTTTAGGGCGCCTTGTGCTGGTTGTAGCGTGCAACATGCAGCCCTCCTCACCAGAAGCCTATCCACTTCTTCTAATTCCCAGCTTCCAACGTTTCTCTAAGCCCCTTTCCCCATACCTGGCCATATTGTAAGCCTGGAGTCAAGACAACCCAACCCATGTTATAGCCTACAATGCTAAAGCCTCAGCATCCCTGCATTCAGGCCCCACGCACTGCTCAGGTGAGTCGAGTGTCTTGTGTGTCAGGAGGAAACAAAGATGATGTAATTAAAATGGAATAAAAGATTCTAGGGCTGGCAGGTGGCCTTCAACTAGGGCATCCTAGATTGGGATGCCCGCTCCCACTGAGCAAAAGGGCCTGCGGGTAGTTACTGGACCAGAGCTGCAGGGTAGGCGCGTGAAGGTAAGTGACTGATACTTGCCTCCTCCCCCATGAACCTTAGTGCTTAGTGCTCCCCTATAACTCGAGTCCAGTAAAAGTGTGGGGCAGAAATCAGATTGCACAGCTGACAGCATGGCTGGCTTTCCCCCTCTCCCCTCCAGCTGTGTAATACACGCAGCAGGGGGGGGGGGCAACCCTGTCTGCTGTGCAATCTGGCTTCTGCCCCACACAGCCGTTGGACCAGAGCGCATGGTGCTGGAAGGAGGACGGAGGTGAGTTTTTTTTTTTCTACTGAGAAGCCTGCCAAGGGAAGTCAGTGCCCCCATCCACTGCCCAAGACACTGGGTTTAGGAAGCCCGCCACCCGAGAAGCCGGCTCACCCACCAGCCAAGAAGCCATGCATAGGAAGACTGCAGAATTAGCTATAATGGAACTGAAAGATGTGACATTGCACACCTTAAAGGGGCCCACTGAAACCTGTAGCCCTACTCGTAGGACCTCCTGCCAGTGGCGTAGCGACCCGGGGGCGGGGGGGGCGGACCGCCCCGGGTGACACCAGACCTAGAGGGTGACACCTCTCGGCCGGTCACCTTGCCTCAGCGTATCCGCCCCCAGCACCAATGAGACTCCTCACCCCCCAACTGCAATACAGAACAAAGGAAATGTGTGTCTACTTACATGTCGGGCTGCCGCCCCGCCCCTCCCCTCTACGGGCTGCCTGGCAATGGATGAATGAGAGGCCTCAGCCCCGCCCCTGGCTCCTCTACAGGCTGCCTGGCAATGGACCAATCAGAGGCCTCAGCCCCGCCCCTGGCTTCTCTACAGGCTGCCTGGCAATGGACCAATCAGAGGCATCAGCCCCACCCACTGACTCTGCAGGGGCAGCTGGGAAAGAATGATGTCTGTCACAGCGCGCTATTTACTGAAGAAGCCGAGTGCTGCAGGCGAAGCCACAAGGTAGGAAGTGCAATAACTGGAGGAGCTGAGAAACAGGGGAGACAGGGAGGGGGCAGCAAAGATATCTACTGAGCCACCAATGCTAAGCTGTGTAATGTAACTAGAGGCCATTGTAGAGTAACCACGGGGGAGGGACAGAGAGAGGATGGCTGCACTGTGTGTAAAGGTCATGTCTGTTCTTTATTTCTGGCTACTTCACTCCACAAGTTTGTTTATCCCTCTGTCAATTTATTCATCAACCTCTCCCTCTGCCTGTCTATCTATCCACCCACCCCTGTATCCATCCATCCATCCACCCCTCTGCCAGTCTATCTATCTACACATCTACCTGTCTCTATCTATCTATCTATCTATCTATCTATCTATCTATCTATCTATCTATCTCATATCTATCTATCTATCTATCTATGAGAGTCTGTGCATTAACATCCCCTCCCTGGGGGCTTAACACAGCGGGGCATCCCGATTCAGACTGCCCTGGTAAAAAGCCAGTGGCCGGGCCTGGAATCTGCACTGATGGCTTTTGTTCTGCTTTAAAATGGACCCCTAATGCAGCATGGCATCCTGAAAGAGGCAAGTAGTAGCACTGGAGAAAGTGCTGCTATGGCTTTTATTCATATTTCAAATTCAATTCTCAAAAATGTTTAGAGGTTCTCATGAAAAAAACAAACTGGCTTATTAATTCCAATAGTGCCCTACCTCCTACCACATACACAGAAGCCTCTAATTGTCATTATCCCATGTACTACTGTGTGTACCATGTGTAATGTTTTTTAATGTCGTGCTGGACAATAATAGAGGGGGGGGGGGGGGGGGGGGAGTCCAAAAAGTGCCTAGGGCAGCACAAGTCCAAAATACAGCCATGCCCTCGGTATAGAGACACTTACCTGCAGGTCCGGAGCGTGGAGGCCGGCGCCGCTCTCAGCTGTCATCTGAGGGCGCGTCATCAGATGACAGCTGAGAGCGGCGCCGGCCTCCACGCTCCGGACCTGCAGGTAAGTGTTTGCTTTTTTTAAAAATGCCGGCATGGTGGGAGCGGGCCGGCCGGTTCCGCTGACAGCAGAGCGGGCCGGCCGGTTCCCACCATGCCGGCAAAAATGCTTTTTTTTTTGTTTGTTTTCTTTGGGGGGGGGGGGGGGGGGGGGTTGACACCATTGGGGGGGGTGGGGTTGACACCATTGGGGGGGGGGGGGGTGACACCATTTCCTACCGCCCCGGGTGACACCAGCCCTAGCAACGCCACTGCCTCCTGCCACTAACTAAAAGAAAGCAGACCTCTTTTTCTTCAGATTGACCAGCTTGCAAGGCTTCATATGAAGGAGCGCTCACAGTATGACTTCCCCCGATGCCTGGAGTTATGTTCATTCTGGAGGGTCAACATCTACATTTTGAATGGTTGCAATTCCTGCCTCATTAAACCCTCATCAAGGGCCGACTCCCTCCCTGGTGAGAAAATGATGCCATAAATCTTACTTCTCATCGTTACCATCTCCCATACAGTGGCAGTGAAACCGACAACACGGCATTTTACAGCTGCCGGTCCACCCCACCCACCACATAATGGAGCGACACAAGTGTAATTGCCTTTCATTGTCGCTGACGTGTTGCAATTGTTACTATACCTCTTTTCAGACCACCGCTGGGGGGAATTGTGGGTAATTTGAAATGAAACATTTCTGCTCTGCTCTGCATTTATGATTCCTGATTTCCAAGAAAATGAGCGATCTCCGCCTCCATTCAGTAAAGGGGAACTCTTTTCATTGACTTATGGGGGGAGTTGGGCAGCAATAGGACCATATCGATGTCTGCGACCACCCTGCAGAAATGTGGCCGTATTTTGTGCTTGTGCCTCTGTAACAGGAATTTAGAGCTGGGTTGTTCATTTTTTGGTCCACTTTATAGGGGCATTTTTAAATAATGAATATAAGCCTTGCTAAACATTGAACTGACTCTAAGAAACAAAGTTGGTATGATCAAACCGATAGAGATTGTGCACAATCACGCTAGTAAATAATGGCAAGTGTAATTGAAACAAGCGCAAGAGCTAAAAAATACCTGTGTCAACAAATGGTTAATATTCTAAAAGAAAATGGAACCATAGAATGATCTATGGTTATGCTCACCAATTTTGCCCTTTTGGTGCAGGCGGGCAGGCTTGAGAGAAGGGGCGAGCCATTTCCCTTGGAAACTTAAAGTGGACCAACACCCAGGATTTTGACTATCCTGGGTTTTGGTCCACTTCGGTGGGGCACCCCGAACGCTGTGTGAAACCCCCCAGAACGCCCGTAAACACTCACCTCACCCCGCTCCTACGCGGGTGCTCGTCCAATCAGAGCGCTCAGAGCCGCTGTGGTATGCACGTACAAGCGGCGTCCAACCACAGCGGCTCTGAGCGCTGGAGGCCGCGTCTCGCGCTTCCCTCTAACAGGAAGCGCGCCCGCGCCGGCCATTCACAAACGGCCGGCGCGGGCACGCGCCCTGCTAGAGGGAAGCGCGAGACGCGGCCGTGGCCCGCGCATGCGCCGTTGGAACGGGGTTAAGGCAAGGTTTCTGGGCTTCCTGGGGTGTTTCACCCCGCGGGACATCCCGATTTCGGATGCCCCGCGGGGAGGGATCTGATCGGCCCGGGAATCTTACAGACTCCCGGGCCGATCCCCCCTGGGTGTTGGTCCACTTTAACTCACTAAAGCTGAGTCTTTAGCTGTATCTGGTAAGCACAACAAAAACTGGATTTTGGGACTTCCCGAATTTTAAACAATATCACACTACTTTTGCGTTTTATCTTTCCTTCCCTCGCATGCATGAGTCTATGGGAAATTATTATAATTATGGATTTATGAATGGAGGAATAAGAGGAAAAGGAGGTTTTATTTCAAGTGAATCCACACTGTGATTGTCTATTTAATCTTTCTATTCTGGTGCATAGAAAAATTGGTGATGGGCCCTGGTGCACGAAGTGTTTGAAGTGTGTTGCATGACACATTGAGGTGATCCAATCAAGTATTTTGAAAAGAAAGAAATATTTTGGACTGCCTTTTTACAGATATATATATATATTATGATTAAGGTTGTTGATTAATTTATTCGCACTGAGCATAACCATAGATCATTCTATGGTTTCCTTTTCTTAATGAACAGCACAGTGACACCAGGCGGAGCTGCAAGGTACGATTCTTCAGAAGCATTACTTGGTGGGTAGACGCAACTATGCATATCAGAGGCAATAGGCTGCACAGGCAGTTCGCATTAGAGAAGCAACCCCCTCTTTATGGTGCATCCCAAACTGGGATGCTTCGCTGTGTTAACCCCCCATGATCGCACAAATTACCTACTTCTTCCCAGAGTCCTCACCGTGTTTCTGCGATGCCCCGGCATCCCACGGCATACCTCTAGCTGTGGGTGCACCAGGCCTTTCTGAAAGGGTGGCACAGTTGCAGCTAGAGGCAGCTGGTGGCGCTCGCTCCATTCAGATTTTATTTGCTGAACTGCTCAATGTGGCAAAGGAAATCTGAACAGGACAAGCACATCTGACTGGCTGAGCGACCAATGTGGGAAGTGGTGAGTTTTCTGGCTAAAAGAACTATGGGGGTTATTCATGAAGGGATAGCGGCAGGTAGCGCCTCGTAGCGGCAGGCAGTGTCTGGTGAACGCTGGGTGCTGTACGCAAAACCACATTTATGAAGATTCTGGTGAGCAACTCTAACAGTGCCATATAGCGTCCGATTCACCATTACAGACGGCTCAGAGTATAGCGCCGGTGCTCTAGCTCCCAGAGCTCCAGGTAACACCTGTCGCTACCTGAGCTCTCCCATACATTTCAATGGACGTTGATTTTCTGCTGTTTAAATAGCTTTTTTTCCCCTCAAATCATTGTGTCACCTCTCCTGGCCTAGAAAAAGTCATTTTTTTTGTTTTTTTTAATGCAGAATTGTCATTACAGGTCTGGCATTAAAGTGTTAATGTCACAATGTTATAACAATGTCCATGTGTTTTCACTTTGTTACTGGTGGATATGTGTTCAAAAACAGACTTCACACAGCGTCTGGCGCTCTATGCTACAGCGCCCAGCTTTAGAGCGCCGACGCTGTGTGTGTGTCCTTTTTTGATAAGTATGGTGTGAAGCGCCGAGTGCCAGATGCACTGAGCTGACGCTACCTTTCGATCCCTGCAGCGCTGTACTGATGTTAGAGCGCCCAACACACATCACATTCATCAATGTGGGCCAGGTTACTACAGCGACTGAGACACTCTGTTACAGCACCCGATGCCCGCTTAAAGCGTCTACTAATGGTCGCTCTAAGTGCCGCTATACAGACGCTCATCTGCCGATACCTGGCATTAGTAATCTGTTGTAGGCCAACAGAACTCCATCTATCCCCCCACACAATAATTAATACAGATTTACATGAGACTTGTCAGTGATCACCAACTATTAAATATTAAAAACATAGTTTATTTTTTAAATAATGTTAAAACATCTCAATAGCATCATGATTCCATTCTGCAATATTTTGTCTGTAAATAAATTACTTTTCATCCACTTAATGTACGCATTTCGTTTTTCTTGATCTTGGTCATAGAAACATAGAGACATAGGCCCTTATTTAACAAGGGATAGCGACGCTGGCTCCCCACCACAATCACACATTTATCAAGCCAATCCTGCTTAGCGACTGAGATAGCGCCATAGAGCGACTCATTCATCATTATTCCAGCCTCAGCCCACAGCGCCAGCGTCCGACCTTGAACAGCGACAGGTATGACCTCTCGCTACCTGGCGCTCTCCAATGCATTTCAATGGAACAATCTTTAAATATTCATAATTAATTGTTATGAATTTTTTTTTTTTAAATGTGAAAAATTCTGTGACCACTTCTGACATTTTAGATAATTTTTTTAAGGTAAAAAATTTTTTTTAAAAATTGTACAGAATTGATATTACAGGTCTGATATTAATGTATTCATATTACAAAATTATTTTAAAAACTTGTTTTTTTTTGGTTTCCAAAAATATGGTTGTTTGGAGGTTAAAAAACTACTTTTAACCCATCGCCGCCAGCGCTCTGGGGTTTAAACATGCATTTTACAGCGCGAGAATTTTTTGAGCGTGATTTTTTAATGAATATGGTGAGAGCCGGTCGCTAGGGCCAGCCGCTATCATGCGCTCCCATACAGCGCGGAACTGGTCAAATAGCGTCTCCTCACCCAATATTCAACATTACGGCAAACCGACTGAGTCGCTATCAACTACCAAACAACGGCCAAGCACAGCAACTACTAGCGGGCGCTCTGAAAATGCCGCTACAGTCGATCAACTGTCGCTACCTGCCGCTATTAATGAATCGGCCTCATAGAAGGTTGACGGCAGAAGGAGACCATACGGTCCATCTAGTCTGCCCTTATGTGTATACTGTTATGGTCTCTTTATCTCAGGATAGATGTGTGCTTATCCCAGGCATGTTTACATTCATTGAAGTGGAAGTTTGTTCCAAGCATCTACTACTCTTTCTGTAAAATAATATTTTCTAACATTGCTCCTGATCTTCCCCCCGACTAGCTTCAGGTTGTGCCCCCTTGTTCTATCATTAAGCTTCTTCTTAAAAACACTTCCCTCCTGAACCTTATTCAATCCTTTCACATATATAAAGATCTCAGTCTTGTTCTCTCTCTCCCTTCTCTCCTCTAGGCTGTACAAATTAAGTTCTTTAAGTCTCTCCTGATAAGTTTTAAGTTTAAGTCCTTCTACCATTCTTGTTGCCGGCCTTTGGACACGTTCTATTTGAATGATGTCTTTTTGCAGGTAAGGTCTCCAGAACTGCACACAGTATTCTAGCTGTGGCCTCACCAGGGCTCTATACAGCGGCATCACAACCTCCCTCTTCCTACTGGTGATGCCTCGAGCTATGCAGCCGAGCATCCTGCTTGCTTTTCCCACTGCCTGGCTACACGGTCCGCTCATCTTGCAGCTATCAGTAATCAGTACCCCTAAATCTCTCTCCTCCGAGGTCCTGGCTAACACAGTACTGCCCATACGGTACACAGAGCAGGGATTCCTTCTACCCAAGTGCATGATTTTACATTTAGAGACATTAAACTCTAGTTTCCACAATTTTGACCATCTATCCAGTAAAGCTAAATCATTTTCCATGTTGCAGACACCTCCCGGAATATCCACCCTATTACTAACCTTTGTATCATCAGCAAACAGACAAACTTTTCCTACCAAGCCTTCTCCTATGTCACTTACAAACATATTAAAAAGAATGGGGCCCAGGACAGAGCCTTGCGGCACACCACTTGTAACTCGCCTTTGTTCAGATTGCACACCATTTACAACAACACTCTGATAGCAATCCTTCAGCCAACTGGAAATCCACTGAACTATCCAGGGATTGAGTCCTACCTTCAATAACTTATCTATGAGCTCCTTATGTGGTACAGTGTCAAAGGCTTTGCTAAAATCCAGATAGGTGATATCCACAGCACCACCTTCATCTAACACTTTAGTGACATTGTCAAAGAAATCAATAAGATTGGTCTGACATGATCGGCCCTCAGTAAAGCCATGCTGTTTTGGGTCCAACAGGTCGTTCATTTTTAGATGGGAAATTATCTGTGAGTGTTTCTATTAATTATGACCACTATAGATGTTACACTAACTGGCCTGTAATTACTGGGTTCTTCTCTACTCCCCTTTTTATGGATTGGTACGACATTGGCCATTCTCCAATTATCTGGAACCTCACCAGTTGAAAGGGAATGGTTAAGTAAATCAGTCAGAGGGGATGCAATCACAAACCTAAGTTCCCTTAGAACTCTGGGGTGGATTCCATCTGGACCCATCGCCTTACTTACCTTTAGATGTGCCAGCTCGGCTAAGACATCAGCCTCCAGAAACTCCGGAGCTGTGCCCTCCCAGCTGGATGCTGTGCTATGGCCATGCCTGCTACTATCTGAAAATACTGAACAAAAGTAGCTATTCAGATGGTCAGCCACAGCCTTATCGCTGTCAATATATTTATTTTCCCTATTTCAAATTTTTGAGACTGTATTGTTTTTCTTCTTTCTGTCACCAATATATCGGAAAAAGGTTTTATCCCCCAACTTCACAGATTTCTTTCTCCTTTTGCCCTTTAGCAGTCCTTATAATCAGTTTTGCTTCCCTCTGTTTAATTTTATACACCTCTCTGTCAGCTACACTTCCACTTACTTTATACTTCTTATAGGCAGACTTCTTTTCTTTTATGATAGTGCTGACTTCCCTAGTAAACCATAATGGTTTCTTCTTCCTTTTAATCTTGCTAGTTTGTTTCACATATTGCTTAGTTGCCTTTAAGATGGCCATTTTTAATAGTGACCACTGGGCACTCACTTCTGCTACTCTGTTCCACTCACCTAATTTTCTTTCTACAAACTCCGCCATTTCCTTGAAGTTTGTCTTCCTAAAGTCTAGCACTTTGGTTCTGGTGTGTGATTGCACAATGTCTGTTTTTATTCTGAACCATAAGCATTGATGGTCACTGGAACCCAGATTTCCTTTAACCCTGACCTCAGACACCAGATCCCCATTGGTCAGAACTAAGTCCAGAATGTTATATCCTCTAGTTGGTAATGTCACAAGTTGTTTTAGAGATGCTCCATTAAGTGCCTCTAATATATTCCTGTTTGGTCACCATCAAGTGGACCTGGACATACACATACATGCAGATTTGAAATAGATTTCTGGCTATCCGCGGCCTACACATTGCGGGGCATTCTGGGACGGGGTCCCCCGCCAAAGAGGAACAAATCCCAATAAAGTGAAATTTTGGGGTTTTGTTTCTCTCTAATGAGTCCTTCACCTTTTTTAGCAAGATTTTGTTTTACACGGAATTATAAGTAGCTCCTCCACCTGCCATCTAGCAAATGTTTTTTTAGTCTATTTATAAGATAGATCTGCTATTTTTTTGCTACAGGATTGTGATATTTCCTTAGCTGTAGAAAAACCATTATCTCCAGGGTATTTCTTTGGTTTTCTCTTCAAGAGAACAGAGCTCAGTAGAAGACGTTTTTTCGTGCAATACATGAATCATTATACGTAGTAATAAGTCAAGGCAACTGGATTTGTTTTTGTTGAAGATGTTACGCAATTTATTCTGGCTTTCTCAATTCTGAACTGAAGAAATAATACACAGCAGGTTGCTTTGACGTATTATTCCGAGATACTACCTAGATGAGCCATTACAGACAAAATAAAACATTGTCAGCGCTAATGGAAGAGGGTGGCTTTAGAAGTCAGTGCGCTACACAACCTTGTGCTGGAAACCTGTTCGGGCTTTTCATAACTTATCTGAGAATCAGAAAAGGAGAACTTGTCGGTATAATCAATTAATGCTGTTTGTTAATAGTATTCAGTGTTGCTTTCTCCTGTTGCTCAGCCTGTTGCAAAGGTTTCGGGTTAGCTACAGAATTACAGATGAGCAAATCGGAATTCAGGGAAAAATCGATTCAGCAACGAAGCACAAGAAGTTTGTGTGATTTGTGCCAATTGCATTTTCAATTAAATCGTTTTAAAAAACTCACCTGCTGCCTTGTTATCCAGCATCAAGTGATGTCCATCATCCGGCATGGGTGTCTCCTGCATCACTCCACTCTGCATCCAGACGGGGTACACAGGTCCTCCACCCAGCCATCAGGACCACCAGTCACAGAGTGGGGCTCTTTGTCACTTGAAGCTTTTTATGCTCACCTATCCTCGTTCCTTGAGGTATTGTTCCTAGTCCATGTCCTTTGATGTACACACTGGCCTCTGTAATCCATCTGGGTCCATGGGACGTCCTCTGGTGGTGTTGGGCAGCGAGTGGAGGCACAGTTTTATTCCTTACAGCGCTGTCTTCTGCTGATTGGCCAACGTCCGGATACCCAGAGCCGTCCAATCACCTCAGAAAAGAACAAGCCCCTATACAAATGGAATGGGGGAGTGGGATGAATGCTTGAGCCCAGGGGAGGGACACCCCAAGAAGCCATATCGGCACCCACAAGGCACGACAATGGAGGTCAAGTGGCCAAAACAGGACAGATTGAAAGCAAGTGCCAGAACAGACCCATGAGGGGGCATGAGAAATGTGATCCGGCCTGCCCCACAACTCACCCCCCCATGACATCACCAGAGCAGGGCCCAATCATCAGGGAAACAGCTCTGGAGGACCTCTCCTGGACACAGACTACAGGGGCCAGTGTGGACATCAAAGGGCATGGACCTGTGATGACACCTTAAGGAGCGAGGACAGGTGAGCAATTTTTGAGCAATTCCTTAAAATTTAATATAATTCTTGGAGAAATTTTGCGAATCGTCTGAATCGAATTTTATTGAAATTCACTCATCCCGAGTTGCAATGAAGCTTTACACTTATAAATTTTACTTTTTCTCCCAAATATTAGAATTGTATGCGTTAATTGCAGTCGGAGTATTTTAATGATATTCAACATCTGCAAAGCCTGGACCAGGGATTTAATAACCCAAAAGAAGGCCTCGGAGCGTCAAGTGCTTTATTTAATTAACCCAAAGCTTCATATTGCAGCTATCACTGGCTGTTGTGAGGACCTCTCAGCTGCAGAAGAAGGGTCATCTCCCCGAGCAAATGTTCTGAAGTTCTGAGTTGAAAAAGAGTTCTATTAAATCACAAGAATCTTGTGAAGTGGATGACTCAACACATTGATGTGCTTACATAATGGGCTTAAATCCTCAGAAAATTATGTGTTTGTGAAAATCAGAGATGGCCTCGGGCTCCAGCAGTTGATAGCTTCATTTAAAGTACAAAACAAATGTTTTGAATGATAATTCTTGCTGGTTGTTTACGTCGTTGCTTTTATTGTCCATCTGATGTAAGGACACCAGTGCTTCTATTCGGGAGATGTGGAGGTGTCTACCCTGGGTAAGTCTTTTGGATTATCTATGGGAGGTCTAAGGCTTTATTTCAATAAAAATAAAAATCATTGTGTAAGAAACACTGTGTTACTTTTCCCCTGCTCCCGCGGTGTCTCTCGTCAGCCCCGAGCCCACTGTTGTTCTTCCGGAGCGTTATCTTCAGGAGTATTTGGTCACCCTTGCTCCCCTGCCTCTGTGCCCTTTATATGGTCTACAGCAGCTGTGAGTATCTGGAGTATTACCTGTGTATGACACAGACCTTCCTCTGACCTCGTCTGTTACTGCCCTAGTACCTGGTAGTCACAGAACCCGGCGATAGAGAGCAGCTGCATCCCAAGTTTCCCTTTAGAAGAGGGATCGTTTCTGCCCACAGCCAAACTAGATGAGAGCCATGGCAAAAGTGAATTATGCGGTGACCTGGCAGAGTTTTACAAAGCCGATTTGGGATGCCCCAAGGGAAGTCCAGTCTGCCAGGGTTTTGTTCTGCTTTAGCAGCCAATGATAATTCCTATATCATAACATCTAAAATATTAGTCACAGGGGGACACTCGTTATTTCGCGTGACCTCAGGAAGCTACAAAGCCCATACCAAGCATTTCTGTTCCACATGTGGAAGAACATCTGTGAAGCAACTGGGATATTATTTGGCTCCATCACAATTTATCAGAACCAGAGGATCCAGCTGGCACTTTGCTGATGAACTGAGGCTCAGAAAGTCATTTGCCAAAGTCTCATGCTGTGGAGCTGGTATTATGTTATTCTCAGCCATTTTTGCTTGTCATCCCTTATTATAATTGCATACCTTCCAACTTTTCAGTGCGGGAAAGAGAGACAATTGTTAAATAAAGTCACGCCACCTCATTGATTGATGGATAGGAGATAGGGTGTAACAGTTACAACAATATACACACTAATGAATCATTTAATGATGCAGATCAACGAGGAACATGGAAGCATGGTCTCAAAAGAGGGACAAAATCAGGGACAAATCAGGGACAGTTGGAAGGTATGTAACTGACATACAGCTGATCAGTCAGTAGTGTAACGGGATGGGAATGTCATGGGATAATTCTGCTTATCTTCCAGAACTGACCCAGTCAGCAGAGTTGTAGTGCTCCAGTGAAGGCTCTGCATCTCCATACTTAGGACCAAAACCCAGCTCGATCGGCCTGGGAATCTATAAAATACCCCACTGTGTGAAACCCCCCAGGTCGCCCCATTCACTTACCTTGCTTCCCGGTCCACGGCCGCATCCCCGCTATCCCTCTAGCAGGGTGTGTGCCCACGGCAGCCATTCGTGAATGGCCGGCGTGGGCACGCTCCCTGTTAGAGGGAAGTGCGATATGCGGAAGCCAGCACACTTGGAATCGCCGGCCTAAGACACTGTCTTAGATGGCGTGACATTAGCGGCCACACATGCACCAGAGGCCCGGAAAGTGGTGACTCTCTTCGGACGAGCTTGGGAGTTTCACACAGTGAGGCACCGGGGGAAAGGACCAATACCCAGGATAGTCAAAATCCTGGGTTTTGGTCCACTTTAATTCCTGTGTTGGAGTTTGGGGGATTTTTGAGACCTTGGTTTTGGATAGTTGTTTTACTTGATGAACAGCCTGGAATTGAGCTCCTCATTGATGGCTTGTTTTATCGCAGCGCTGGTCATTCTTCTGGAGCCTGAGGACCTTTCATCTATGGGACGTGTTGGAAGAGCAAATGGTGAGCGCCGCCTTTCATGTTCCGTTTCTACAATACACACACTGTTATGAGGGAGGAGATGAGTGAGTCAGAGCACAACACTTCATATTTCATTTATAAAGGGCTTTATCGACCCCTGAATCATTCATAGCTCAGAAGGATAAGACATTGGGCTGGATTCATGAGAGGTCTTTCTAACTTATTGCTCAGATAACATTGTCAGCTAATCATATTCTTCATGCCTTCCTTATTATTATTGGTTATTAAATAATACATGATTTCCAGTATTCCTTTTTTCCTAATGCGGAACAAAACCCTTTATTTTGGATATTCCAGGTTTTGTTCCTTGATCGCTGTGTGATCACCCAGTACAAACTCACCTTTCACCCGTCCTAAGGTGCCTGCATGGGTTCTTGTCCAATTAGAGCCATTTGTGTAGTGATCAGCCCAAGACAATGAGATCTTTTGATTGGATGTCTGATCAGATCGGTCAATTGCACCGCACACACCACTTACAATGCTAAGCGTCTATTCAGTCACACGTGAAATGCTGCCAGCAGATACAAAATTATTAGACGTATGCTCAGGGGCGGACTGGGGTTAAAAAAGCAATTCTGTGAGTACTTACCTGTAGAATTGTTTTTGTTCTTGCATGGCACGGCCTGCTTCGGTATTTATAACAGTTGGTTATTCCGCCACAAAGTGGCGCAGTGGTACTGCAGAAAGCTGTGGCATCTCCCAGCCCCCTATAAAAAGGGGGATCAACCATAGAGTTCCCAGCGTAGACGAGCAGTGAGACAAGAAGCCGGGAGAGAATAAAAGTGAAAAATGTAAAAAAGGTAAAAAACCCCAATTAACTTGGAACAATCACCAGAAGCTGGCAACCAAGAATAACGATAACAAGGGTGGGTCGAAGCAGGCCGTGCCATGCAAGAACAAAAACAATTCTACAGGTGAGTACTCACAGAATTGCTTTTTTCTTTATTGCATGGCATGGACTGCTTCGGTATTCATAACAGTTGGGACATCCAAAAGCAGTGTCCAAAAGTAGGGTGGGATCCCCAATGAGTAACAGCCACCAGTTCAAGTCACTACCACCTGAAGCACCTTGCGGCCAAAAGCAGCATCCGCTGAGGCCTTAACATCAACCTTGTAAAACTTGGAAAAAGTATGAACAGAGTACCAAGTAGCGGCCTTGCAAACTTGTTCAACAGAAGTTTGGTGCTGAAAAGCCCAAGAGGCACCAATAGCACGAGTGGAATGAGCAGTGATTCTAAAGGGAGGTTCCTTCCCCTTAGCAGAATAGGCTTGAACCACCGCCTGACGCGTCCACTTGCTGATAGTAGATTTAGCCGGAGGCAAACCCTTCCTAGGTCCAGAAGTGAGAACAAAAAGAGCATTAGATTTCCTGAAAGGCTCAGTAGCGACCAAATAAAACTTCAGAGCCCTGACCACATCCAGAGAATGCAGTGTCCGCTCCTTGGAATTAGCAGGATTAGGACACAATGAAGGCAAGACAATGTCCTGATTGAGATGAAAAGCAAACACCACCTTAGGCAAGAAATCCGGCTTAAGCCGAAACACCACCTTATCCTGATGCCGCTCAAAATAAGGAGGTTTGATGGAAAGCGCTGCCAGCTCAGAAACTCGCCTTACAGAAGTGATAGCCACCAAAAAAGATTTAACCAACCGGTGGGTGGCAAAGGAAAAAAATTGCCAGAGCTGAAACATGGCCCTTGAGGGTACTCAGTTGAAGGCCAGAATTAGGGATGAGCGAATCGACATGAAAAATTCGATTCGGATCGAATCCGAATTTCCCTGTGCTTCGATCGCTTGAAGTTTTTCTTTAACATCCATTCATTTACATTACAGGCATTCTAAGATGGCGGACGGGACATGTCCAGACATCTACCCCGCTCCAGTGCATGCTGGGGCAGTCACATGCAGCCTATCAGCAGCCAGCAAGCCCGGTGACGTCACAGCGCTATATAAGGCGGCGGCCATCTTGCTTTTGTTCATTTCTCTATTGCATTCGTGAGAGACAGGACACTGCTGTATTCAGGGAGAGACAGTTAGAGAGCCAGGGACAGCCAGTAGACAGGCAGGAGACAGGCAGGAAGTCAGCGAGAAGCAGGGAAAGTTAGGAAAAATCGGAGGCAGTGACTGGGAGATTTTTTTTTTTTTCATCCAGCCTGAGTGTTACTGGCTGGCTGACTGGCTTTGTTAGCTGTTTCAGGCTGCTTATACACTTTTGATGGGCATATATACTGAACTGATCTCAAGTCTGCTGTGGGAACATTACCATTTTGTAAGATCTCATTAGCCTCTGTATTTCCTCTAAGCTGCACACTTATTTAAAGTAATTTGGCCTGTTGCAGCCTGCTTAGACACTTTTGCTGTACATATATACTGATCTCAAGTCTGCTGTGGGGGCATCCCATTCTGTAACATCCCATTAGCCTCTGTATTTCCTCTAAGCTGCACACTTATGTAAAGAAATTTGGCCTGTTGCAGCCTGCTTAGACACTTTTACTGTGCATATATACTGATCTCAAGTCTGCTGTGGGGGCATCCCATTTTGTAACATCCCATTAGCCTCTGTATTTCCTCTAAGCTGCACACTTATTTAAAGAAATTTGGCCTGTTGCAGGCTGCTTATCCACTGTTGCTGTGCATATATACTGTTCTAAAGCCTGCTTGGGGGTATCCCATTCTGTAACATACCATACCCCTCTTGATCTTCACTAAGCTGCACACTTATTTAAAGTAATTTGGCCTGTTGGAGTCTGCTTATCCACTGTTGCTGTGCATAAATACTGTTCTAAAGCCTGCTTGGGGGTATCCCACTCTATAACATACCACACCCCTCTTGATCTTCACTAAGCTGCACACTTATTTAAAGTAATTTGGCCTGTTGGAGCCTGCTTAGACACTTTTACTGTGCATATATACTGATCTCAGGTCTGCTGTGGGGGCATCCCATTCTGTAACATCCCATTAGCCTCTGTATTTCCTCTAAGCTGCACACTTATGTAAAGAAATTTGGCCTGTTGCAGCCTGCTTAGACACTTTTACTGTGCATATATACTGATCTCAAGTCTGCTGTGGGGGCATCCCATTTTGTAACATCCCATTAGCCTCTGTATTTCCTCTAAGCTGCACACTTATTTAAAGAAATTTGGCCTGTTGCAGGCTGCTTATCCACTGTTGCTGTGCATATATACTGTTCTAAAGCCTGCTTGGGGGTATCCCATTCTGTAACATAACATAACCTACCTCTCTTATTTACACTAAGCAGCTATCTTATTTAAACTAAGCAGGCCTCTTATTTACACTAAGCAGCTCTCTTATTTAAGCTAAGCAGCTCTCTTATTTAAACTAAGCAGGCCTCTTGGAGGCTGATTGTCCACTTTTGCGTGTGCATTATATTCGGTTTCATATACAGTGGGGTATCCCAATTTGTAAGATAACCTACCCCAACCATGTAAACTAAAGAGGCCTGTTACAGCCTGAGTTTCTCTGTTTGCGTATGGTCTGCATTACAATCTGTCTCTTTCAATGACACTGCTGCCTGGGGTATCCCAATTTGTAATATAACCTACCACAACCATGTAAACTAAAGGTTACGTCCTTCCAGAAGGAAAACTTATGCCGAACACTATTTTTGTTGGGGGCATTGACCTTTGGATTGATCGGCATGAAATTAAGGATTTTTTTTCAAAGTATGGCGCTGTAAAGAAGGTCAAAATTATTTCTCATACTTGGATTAGTGTTAAAAGTTTCTGCTCAGCTTAAAATACATTACGCCACACTGGCATCCCAAGGCACATGCTATTCAACCCTATCTGTTAAGCTAAAGCATTTCTCATACTTGGATTATTGTTACTTATTGTTCAGCTTAAAATATACCAGGCCACACGGGCATCCCAAGGCACATACTATTTTAACCCTATCTGTTATGCAAAAGCATTTCTCATACTTGGATTATTGTTACTTTTTGTTCAGCTTAAAATATACCAGGCCACACGGGCATCCCAAGGCACATGCTATTTTAACCCTATCTGTTATACAACATAAGCGTTGATCAGCATCAGCTGCTTTATTAAGCTACTTCAGTTTGCACTTGTTTTTGACTGCTTTTAATAAACCAGGCCGCAGGGCACCCCAAAGCTGCACCTTGCACCCTATCTGTTATACAACATAAGCGTTGATCAGCATCAGCTGCTTTATTAAGCTACTTCAGTTTGCACTTGTTTTTGACTTCTTTCAATAAACCAGGCCGCAGGGCACCCCAAAGCTGCACCTTGAACCCTATCTGTTATACAACATAAGCGTTGATCAGCATCAGCTGCTTTATTAAGCTACTTCAGTTTGCACTTGTTTTTGACTTCTTTCAATAAACCAGGCCGCAGGGCACCCCAAAGCTGCACCTTGCACCCTATCTGTTATACAAAATAAGCATTGATCAGCATCAGCTGCTTTATTAAGCTACTTCAGTTTGCACTTGTTTTTGACTGCTTTTAATAAAACAGGCCGCAGGGCACCCCAAAGCTGCACCTTGAACCCTATCTGTTATACAACATAAGCGTTGATCAGCATCAGCTGCTTTATTGAGCTACTTCAGTTTGCACTTGTTTTTGACTGCTTTTAATAAACCAGGCCGCAGGGCACCCCAAAGCTGCACCTTGAACCCTATCTGTTATACAACATAAGCGTTGATCAGCATCAGCTGCTTTATTAAGCTACTTCAGTTTGCACTTGTTTTTGACTGCTTTTAATAAACCAGGCCGCAGGGCACCCCAAAGCTGCATCTTGAACCCTATCTGTTATACAACATAAGCGTTGATCAGCATCAGCTGCTTTATTAAGCTACTTCAGTTTGCACTTGTTTTTGACTTCTTTCAATAAACCAGGACGCAGGGCACCCCAAAGCTGCACCTTGCACCCTATCTGTTATACAACATAATCGTTGATCAGCATCAGCTGCTTTATTAAGCTACTTCAGTTTGCACTTGTTTTTGACTGCTTTTAATAAACCAGGCCGCAGGGCACCCCAAAGCTGCACCTTGAACCCTATCTGTTATACTAAATAAGCAAATATATAAAAATGTCAGGCAGACAAGTGCCAGGATGTTCAAAGAGGAGTGGCAGAGGCCAAGATTCAGCAGGCAGAGGTCGCAGCAGACTAGGGGCGAGTGGCAGCAGGAGTCACGGTGAGAGACCTGATCTGCCAGTATCTGCTAGCGGTCGTGTCTCCACCAGTAACGCATCTGCCATGGTAGATTGGTTAACGTGTCATCAACATCATCACAAGTTACGTCTGAGACCCCCAGTCTGGGGTCGGTAGGTTCCTCTGACACAACCCTGAGTTGGCATGCCCCGAGAGCAGTCCCTGTCCTCCCATTGCCTCTGTCCTACGTCGTTCCCTCCCCCAGCGACGTATCCTATGCTTTGGGTTCAGCTCCACTCTTTAGTGAGGAGAACGATCAGATAGGACAGTCAGCAGCTACTGCCCAGCCAAGAAATGGAGGTGGCTTCTTTAGCTAGGCAGACAAATAGTGATGTGGACAGTGTCGTGGGTGTTGCGAGCGTTCCAGCTCCTGCGCCAGACACTGTTGACGAATCCACGAACATCAGTGACGTACAGCCACAACTCGGTGATGATGATGATGATGAAGCTGATCGCACTTGGGAGCCGGGTGATGAAGGGGCTTCATCGTCATCATCAGGAGAAGAGGGGCGCAGGTTGCCCCGGAGTCAGCAGCTCAGGCAGCAAGGTGTTAGCAGCATGGTTTCCAGTCAGCATGGGGGCACAATTGTAAAGCCTGGAGCCAAACGGGGCCGGGGTAGAGCACCTGCTGCGAGGCAGGCTACCTTATCGGGAGGTAGTGGGGCAGGGGTTCCTGGAGTTGGCGACAATAGCAGCGAATCAGTGAGGCCTGTTGGTGGGAAAAGTAGCTACTCGGCAGTGTGGCAGTTTTTCCTGAAGCATCCGCAGGAGGGTAACATGGCCACATGCAAGATATGTAGGCAGAAGGTGAAGCGTGGCCAGGGCCCAAATGTTGGCACCACGGCCCTGCGTCAACATATGAAGCGTCACCATAAAGCGACTTGGGAGAACCGAGGCTCCCAAGGGGTGGTCCAGTCTGCTTCCTCACCAAGTGGCACGCTGCTCCCAATTTCTGCCAGCCAAGGCTCCAGCACCTCAGCCGAAGGCAGCTGTGCGTCATACCCATCCTCTGTCGCTCCTGCTCCTCCTCCTCCAAGTCATGCATCCCGCCAGCAATCCATCAGCAAAGCCATGTCCAAGAGACAGCAGTATGCGCCCACTCATCCTACGGCGCAGAAGCTGAATGTGCTCCTGTCCAAGTTGCTGGTGCTGCAGTCGCTCCCTTTTCAGGTGGTGGACTCTGCACCTTTCAGAGAACTGATGGCTTGTGCCGAGCCGAGGTGGAGATTCCCAAGCCGTCATTTCTTTGCCAAGAAGGCAGTACCAGCGCTGCACACTTTTGTTGAACAGAAGGTGGGCCAGTCCTTGAGCCTGTCGGTGTGTAGCAAAGTGCATGGCAGCGCCGACGTCTGGAGCTGTAACTACGGTCAGGGACAGTACATGTCGTTTACGGCCCACTGGGTGAATGTGGTCCCTTTGCAGCAGCAGCAACTTGGACAGGTCACGCCGCTTCGGCCTCCGCGCTCCCTGCCCGTTGGGCCTGTGACACTGTGCGACTCGGCCTCCTCATCCTCCGCCATCTCCTCACCCTCCACTGTAGGCTCAAGTCTCAGTGCCCCTCCAGTCTACCATGTGTGGAGGCCACGGAGGTGTCACGCAGTGCTTCACATGGTTTGTCTTGCGAAAGGAGTCACACAGGGGAGGAACTGCTTAAATTTATTCATCAGGAAATCCAAACATGGCTTACTCCAAGAAAACTTAAAATGGGAATCATGGTTACCGACAATGGGAAGAAAATTTTGTCTGCGCTGCGCCAAGGAAGCCTGACCCATGCCCCCTGCATGGCTCACGTCTTCAATCTGGTTGTCAAGCGGTTTCTGAAGTGTTCCCCCCATCTGAAAGACATCCTAACAACTTCAAGGAAACTTTGCATGCACTTCAGCCACTCATACACCGCCAAACACACCCTTCTTGAGCTACAGCGTCAGAACGGTATCCCCCAACATAGTCTGATTTGCGATGTTTCCACCCGTTGGAATTCCACCCTTCACATGTTGGACCGATTATATGAACAGAGAAAAGCCATAACGGATTTCCTGATGATCGAAGCGGATAGGGGGACTCCCCTGTGTAACTTCAATGTCAACCAGTGGCAGCTCATACGTGACACCTGCCGTTTGCTCAGGCCCTTTGAGGAAGCCACTTTATTTGTCAGTCGGCAGGATTACGGGATGAACGACGTGATTCCACTGCTTCATGTACTACAGCACATGTTGGAAACCATGGCTGGTCAGGGCACTGGAGACATGGCGTCTACATCTTACGGCCACATGAACCCCGTTGGAGCTGAACTGGAGGAGGAGGAGGAAGAGGAGGAGGAGTTGCCCAGTGAAACACAGTTTAGGCTTGGTGAAATGGCTGGTTTATCTAGTCAGCGGACAGGAGAGGAGGAGCAGGAGCAGCCAGAGGAGCTAGAGGGTTTTGAGGAAGGCGAGACAGAGGACCCGGACACACCGTGGCAGTATGCAGTGGAGATGGAGACAGGTAGTCCATCCGAGTCACTTGCGCAAATGGCAGGAAGCATGCTCACAAGCTTGCGTAGTGACCCCAGAATTGTTTTCATTTGTCGGTGGGATGACTTCTGGCTGTCCACCTTATTGGACCCTCGCTTCCGGCACAAAATGGGGGCATTTTTTAAACCCACCGAGAAGGAGGACAAACTGAACTACTACAAAGACATTCTACGTAGGCAGTTGGCCGATGCCTATCTGCGCCATGGTCCATACTCTCGCAGGTCTGACTCGAGGGGACCTCTGCGCTCACGTTCCACTGCCATGGCTGCTGGGGGGGTTGGCAGGAGCAGCAGCAGCAGCCTCAGTCTTCAGTCGCTAATGAGTAGCTTTCTACACCCGCATAGTGAGGCTACTCATGAGCAGCAGGAAGACCTGGAGCAGGACCTGAACCAGCAGGTCATGTCATACCTTGACATGACCATGCCAACACACCTTGAGGATCCGCTGGACTTCTGGGCAGCCAAACTTGATTTGTGGCCGCAACTAGCAGAGTTTGCCCTGGAAAAGCTGTCCTGCCCGGCAAGTAGCGTGCCATCTGAGCGGGTGTTTAGTGCGGCGGGGGCCATAGTTACGGCGAGGAGAACTCGTCTGTCAACTAAAAATGTGGAGAGACTCACCTTTGTCAAAATGAATCAGGGATGGATCAGCCAGGATTTCCACCCACCAATGCCTGATGCATGCGACTAGATTCAGCATGGTGCCACGTTTTACACTTTCCAAATAGTGCAAAACATATTTATGTCTTTAGGCCAATTTTTGGGCTCCTGCTGATGCCAACTTCAGGATGTGCCTTCCAAACAATTTTGGCCTCCTGCTGATGCCAACTTCAGGGTGTGCCTTTCAGCCAATGTTTGGCTCCCTGCTGCTGCTGCTTGCAACTCCAGGGTGTGATTCATCCAATTTTTGGGCTCCTGAAGCCAACTCCAGTGTCTCTTTAAAGTAATGTTTGGGCTGCTGCTGCTTGCAACTCCAGGGTGTGATTCATCCAATTTTTGGGCTCCTGCTGCCAACTCCAGTGTCTCTCTCAGCCAATGTTTGGCCTCCTGCTGCTGCTGCTGCCAACTCCAGGGTGTCTTTCAAGCAATGTTTGGGCTCCTGCTTATGCTGCTGCCAACTCCAGGGTGTGCCTTCCAGCTAATGTATGTGCTCCTGCTGCTGCCAACTTCAGGGTGCCTTCCAGCCAATTTCTAGGTTCCTGCTGCTGCTGCTGCCAACTCCAGGGTGTGTCAGTCAATTTTTGGGCTCCTGCTGCCAACTCCAGTGTCTCTTTAAAGTAATGTTCGGGCTCCTGCTGCTGCTGCTTGCAACTCCAGGGTGTGATTCATCCAATTTTTGGGCTCCTGCTGCCAACTCCAGTGTCTCTTTCAGCCAATGTTTGGGCTCTTGCTGCTGCTTGCAACTCCAGGGTGTGATTCATCCAATTTCTGGGCTCCTGCTGCCAACTCCAGTGTCTCTTTAAAGCTATGTTTGGGCTCCTGCTGCTGCTTGCAACTCCAGGGTGTGATTCATCCAATTTTGGGCTCCTGCTGCCAACTCCAGTGTCTCTTTCAGTCAATGTTTGGGCTGCTGCTGCTGCTTGCAACTCCAGGGTGTGATTCATCCAATCTTTGGGCTCCTGCAGCCAACTCCAGTGTCTCTTTCAAGCTATGTTTGGGCTCCCGCTGCTGCTGCTGCTTGCAACTCCAGGGTGTGATCCATCCAATTTTTGGCCTCCTGCAGCCAACTCCAGTGTCTCTTTAAAGCAATATTTGGGCTCCTGCCCCTCATAGTGATGCCACTTCAACTCTCTGTAATTGTGCCGCTCTGCGATTCTATTAGCGATGCCTCTGATCTGCATGTGATATTTATTTACAGTATTATTTAACTAACCCAGCATGCATCCTATGCGTGTTACAGCAAGGCAGAATGGTTTACAACCCTATTGAGGCTCTAGGAGGCTCAGAAATAGCCGTTTTTAATAGCGATTCGTCGCGAATAAATTCGGACCGAAACAAATTTTGTTGGAAAGTTCGGCGAATCAGCCGAATCGAATTTTTCAAAAGTTCGCTCATCTCTAGCCAGAATCCAAACCATGTTGCAAAAAATTCCAGAATCCTGGGAATGGAAAAAACCCGAAAGGGAAGAGACTTGGACTCACACCAGGCAATGTAAGCATGCCAGACCCTGTAATAGATAAAGGACGAAGACTTCTTCCTAGCCCGAATCATGGTATCCACAACAGAGGCAGGCAACCCCTTCTCTGTCAAGATGTAGGTTTTAGCAGCCAAGCCGTTAAAGCCGAAAATCCGTCCAAGGCATTGCCAGTGCATCCGTGGAGAAGGCCAGAGGATCCTGTGACAGAGAGACAAACCTGGGAAGTTTGTGATTGTGATGGGACACAAACAGGTCCACATCCGGCTGACCCCAGCGGAGACACAGGGAGAGAAACACCTGGTAGTTGAGGGACCCTTCCACCAGACGAGACGTCCCCCTGCTCTGGTTCTCCACCCCCGGAATGTATACCGCTGAGATGCAGGAGACACTCTTTTTCGCCCAAGACAGTATCAGAGACACTTCCTTGAAGGCTCGCTTGCTCCGAGTCCCTCCCTAATGGTTGATGTAGGCAACCGCCATCTGGTTGTCTGAGCGGATCTGAACAGCCCGACCCCGAAGGTGTGTGGTCAGGTGGGAGAGAACCAACCTGATCGCCCTCAGTTCCAGGACATTGATGGGAGCATGGGCCTCCTGGGGGCCCCAATGACCCTGGAACTGTAGGGACTTCCAAAAACGTCCCCAGCCCGTCAGACTGGCATCCCTAGTGACAGTCTCCCAGCACGGGGGCAGGAAGGTCCTGCCCACCAGAAGATTCCTTAAGAACAGCCACCACGAAAGGGACTGCCTGGCCAGGGGAGACAGAGCAATTTCATGATCCAGGGACACAGGGTCCCAATCCCAAACTGACAAGAGGTGCAACTGAATAGGTCTCATGTGAAACTGAGCAAAGGGGACCGCCTCGGACACCATCAGGCCCACCAACTGCATCCCCAGACGAATTGAGGGATGAGGACACAAGAGCAGAGCCCGTGCCTGCTTCTGAAGGCCCTCCACCATCTGCTTAGGAAGGAACACCTTGACCTGAGAGGTATCCAGAGTCATGCCCAGAAAGGACCTCACCAAGGACGGGGACAGTGAAGACTTGCCATAGTTGACCACCCAGCCAAAGGACTCCAGAGTGGAGATCACCACCTGGGTGTCCCGTTCGGCCTGATGAAAGGACTGAGCCACAATGAGGATGTCGTCCAGGTAGGGAAGGATGCGAATGCCCCGGGTTCGCAGCAGAGCCATCACTCCCGCCAGCACCATGGTGAACACCCGAGGCGCCGAGGTGATACCGAATGGTAAGGCCACAAACTGGTAATGCTGATCCTCCAGCACGAACCTCAGAAATCTCTGATGACCTGGGAAGATAGGTACATGAAGATAAGCATCCTTGATGTCCACGGTGGTCATGAAGTCGCCCGGACGAAGGGTACCGACAGCAGAGCATAGCATCTCCATGCCAAAATGTTTGAATCTGACAAACTTGTTGAGGCCCTTCAAGTCCAGGATGGGCCTCAGAGAGCCGTCCTTTTTGGGGACCGTGAAGAGATTGGAATAGTACCCCTGACCCTGTTTTTGATGGGGCACCGGACAAATGACCCCTGACTCCAGCAGGCATTGAACCGCCGAAAGTTACCCTTGAGCTGACAGGGGGTTTAAAGACATCCAGGATCTGATGAATCTTGGGGGCGGCAAGGCTGCAAACTCTATCTTGTAACCGGAGGACACCACCTCCTGAATCCACCGGTCTGAAACGGGGAGCCTCCAGGCGTGAGCAAAGAGCCGAAGCCATTCCCCCACTCGGATGGGTGAGGGCACCCCCTCATGCCTGGGGGGGCCTTGGGAGGAGGTTTGGGCTTGGAACCCCAGGAGAGACCGGGACGTCCACAGGATCTGCCACGTCCCCAAGAATCTCTGCTGGTACCTGAGAAGAGGGAGCCACGAACTCCTCTGGAAGAACGAAAGGAGGGAAGGGAGATGGAGGACCCCCGAAAAGGTCGGGGCTGCTTCCTACTCTGAGGCAGTCTGCCATCCTTGGCCAAAACATCAAGACGCTCACCAAAGAGCCGCAGCCCCGCAAAGGGGAGCACAGTGAGAGCCTTCTTAGCAGCAGCATCAGCTGCCCACTGACATAACCAAACAGAGCAGCGCATAGCCACCAAAAGTGCAGAGGTCCTACCGCCCCAGCCTCACAGCATCATCCATGGCAGTAAGGATAAATGCAATAAAATCAGAGCAAAGCAAGAGGGCCCTATAATCCAACCTTCTCCTACCAGCCATAGCGCCATCACATGGACGTGTGAGAAGTTTCTTAAGGGCAGTAGCAGTAATGGCAGCAGCACAGGCCGGGCGCAGTCCAGCCCCCACACAAGTAAAAGCATGGCAGGCCAGCTGATCCATGCCCCGGTCCTCGCTGTCCTTCAGAGTGGTAGTGTCAGGAGAAGGCATGACCGAAGTATTAGACAGGCCTAGCACGGGAGCATCCACCTCAGGGGGACAGGACCAAAGCTTTACTATATCAGCAGGAAAGGGATACCTCTTATCCAATCCCTTGGGCATAGCAGGCCGCCTGTTAGGGCGTTCCCACTCCCTAAGCACCATAGAAGTGAAATGGCCCTGCTCAGGGAACTCCAGACGCTGTTTACCAGGACGAAAAAGCTCACCCTGCTTTCTCTTAGCCACCTCAAGGGGAGCAATGTGCAAGATTTCAAAAATTTGTGACAGCAGATTATCAGTGTCCTCAGGGTACCATGATTCCTCCCCGGACGCAGACCCAGGGTCACTAATGCAACCCTCCTGCTGGTCCCCAGAGGAGTCAGAGTCATGGAACAGTTCCCCTTACTCTAGGGAATAAAGTCCCCCTGTGGCATCAAACTCCTCATACTCCTCAGTGGTGCTTGAGGGAGTGGAAGTCAGGTGCCGCTTCTTGCCCGAGGCCTTCCTAGGAATAGGCCCGGCAAGCTGCTTCTCAATGTTGGCCACACGAAGTGCCAGATCAGACTGTGATCCCCTGCTAGCATCCCCCTCACTGGGAGCTAATTGCAGCAGTGGGGGGGTAGGTGATGCCGAAGGGGGTGCAGAGCTGGGAAGCGATACAGGCAAACCAAGCTGGAGCGCAAGGGCACTTTGAGCGCACGGCACGCACACTGTGACATCATTGCTGATAGGGGATACCCTGCACATGGAACACAGCCGGGATTGCCCTGAAGGACCCCCGAGCACGCTATCCCCAGAAGCCTCCATATGGTGATTAACACAGGCGCAATAGGCCAGCGCTGGGTAAAGGCTAATACAAAAGCCACCCGGGATGCCCTCCCACGGGATGCCCCCAGATAAGCAAAAATAGGTGGGGGGATGAGGGGGAGGAAGGAGTAGAGCCGGGAGAAACCACAACCCACTGGTATTCCGCCTGAAAGACATAAGTAAAAATGACACATGAGCATCCCGCAGCACATGCCCAACAAGACCAATAAGAAAAAAAACCCAAGGGTCACTCACGGACCAAGGACACCGCAGGGTCACCAAGGCACAGACCGCAGGATGAAGCGACACACCGGAGGAAACAGCGCTGCAGCCCAGAAGGGAGAAATCCAGACGCGCAGCTAATCCAAAACGGCGCTGGCAGAGGTTCCTAAAGGGGCGGGCTGCGGGGGGACAGCGTGATATGCGTCATTCCCCGGCCCCGCCCCCCCAAAGAGCATGAAAACGGCGCCCACGTGACCCTGCCGGCGCCATGACAAAGCAAAAACGCCACAGGTTATAGCGGCCATAGCCGCGGAGCACAGTACAAAGCGGCGTGGCGGGCTAAAAACACCAAAAAACACACTGTAAACGCCAAAAATACCACAACAAACACCACTCGCCGCTACCACCCGCCCCCCCCCCCCCCCGAACAAAGTCAGAGAGGGGGAGGGGGGAGAGAGAGAGAGACGAGAAGCCAGCAGCGGCGAGTATCCAGGCCAGGAGGGGGTGGGACCCCTGAAGAAAAAGAAGGGGACACAGAACAAAAACACTTACCCCCTCAGAAGTGTGGACAGGAACTCCGCATCCCTAGTAGGCTCACCATAAAGCCTATGGCTGGCTACCCTTTGTGGTACAGGGTCTGCCGCTTGGAGCAGCGTTCCTGGAGCACTTGACCCTAGTGCTCTTCTACCTTCACCCGATCTGTCAGCCAAGGCTGGGAGGCAGTGAGGGTCCAGAAACGGGTGGAAATAGACTTGCAGGGCCGCAGGCTTGGTTGCCTCACTCACCTGCGCAAGAGAGAGAGCCATCTTCTAACTTCGCAGTTTCACTGCAGAGGAAACACTGGGAACTCTACGGTTGATCCCTCTTTTTATAGGGGGCCAGGAGATGCCACAGCTTTCTGCAGTACCACTGCGCCACCTTGTGGTGGAATAACCAACTGTTATGAATACCGAAGCAGGCCGTGCCATGCAATAAAGAAAAAACGGCCCGGGACTTTTTGGGGCACACCGGCCCTGCTGTACCGTTCCTCGTCCAGTACGATATCTTAATGTCACATCATATATATACATACACTATAGTAAGGCATAATTAAATCCTCAACCAACCCCTAGGTCATCCGGGCTCTGCTGCCCAGTCTCCATGCCTCTACTGGAACCGCTGCTCTTCTTTGCCATTACTGCTCCACCAGAAAATGCACTTACAACCCCCATCTCTGCTCAATGCTGCGCCTCCATATCTACCGTGCTCCATGCTGCACCCCATCTCTGCCCTGCTCCATGCTGCCCCATCTTTGCCCTGCTCCATGCTGCACCCCCATCTCTGCCCTGCTCCATGCTGCACCCCCATCTCTGCCGTGCTCCATGCTGCACCCCATCTCTGCCCTACTCCATGCTGCCCCCCATCTTTGCCCTGCTCCATGCTGCACCCCATCTCTGCCCTGCTCCATGCTGCACCCCATATCTGCTCTGCTCCATGCTGCACCCCATCTCTGCCCTGCTCCATGCTGCACCCCCTTCTCTGCCCTGCTCCATGCTGCACTCCTATCTCTGCCCTGATCCATGCTGCACCCCCATCTCTGCCTTGCTCCATGCTGCACCCAATCACTAACCTGCTCCATGCTGCACCCCCATCTCTGCCATGCTTCATGCTGCACCCCATCTCTAACCTGCTCCATGTTGCAGTCCCACCTTTGCCCTGCTCCACGCTGCACCCCATCTATGCCCTGCTCCATGCTGCACCCCCATTTATGCCCTGCTCCATGCTGCACCCCATCTATTCCTTGCTACATGCTGCAGCCCATCGACCGTTATCCATTCTGCACCCCATCTTTGCCCTGCTCCATGCTGCACCCCCATCTCTGCCCTGCTCCATGCTGCACCCCCATCTCTGCCGTGCTCCATGCTGCACCCCATATCTGCCCTACTCCATGCTGCCCCCCATCTTTGCCCTGCTCCATGCTGCACCCCCATCTCTGCCCTGCTCCATGCTGCACCCCATATCTGCTCTGCTCCATGCTGCACCCCCATCTCTGCCCTGCTCCATGCTGCACCCCCATCTCTGCCCTGCTCCATGCTGCACCCTATCTCTGCCCTGATCCATGCTGCACCCACATCTCTGCCTTGCTCCATGCTGCACCTCATCACTAACCTGCTCCATGCTGCACCCCCATCTCTGCCATGCTTCATGCTGCACCCCATCTCTAACCTGCTCCATGTTGCAGCCCCACCTTTGCCCTGCTCCATGCTGCAGCCCATCTCTGTTCTGCTCCATGCTGCACCCCATCTATTCCTTGCTACATGCTGCACCCCATCTATGCCCTGCTCCATGCTGCACCCCATCTATTCCCCGCTCCATGCTGCACCACCATCTCTGCCCTGCTTCCCACTGCACCCCCATTTATGCCTTGCTCCATGCTGCACCACCATCTCTGCCCTAATTTTTGATGTACCTCTAATTATTGCTGCACCCCCATCGCTGCCCTGCTGGGCACCTGGGGACTTTTCTGAGCCCCACCAATGGTGGAGCCCTTCATATTCCCCTAGCCCGCAGTTGCCTTCATTATGGGGCACAGAGAAAATAGTCCAAAGTAGCAGCTCACCTTGTGTGAAAGCAGGGAACAGTGGCGCACAACTGGCAGCTGTTTAATGCAGAAAATTTCAGGAAAGTGAACCATTTCTTTTTCCCTTTGAGCTGTAGCTTGTGACCTAATAAAAATCAGCCCATAGTGACAGAAAACAGGAAAAGACAACCATACAAAATTCCCCTGGCTGAGACCTTAGTGTGAAGCGTTTGTTACTCTTAGTCATCCCCCAGACAAAAACATGTGCTTAAGTAGTAAAAGATTTTAAAAGATCATTACCGCTTAGTTTACTCACCTGCCAACCCTGCTGCCCAAGACTCCGGGGGTAGGAGGTGGAGCTATGGAGTCATGGAGCCTCCCCACAGTGATTGGCTGAGCAGAGAGAGGCATCAGCCAATGGAAAGGTGCCAAAGGTGGAAAACCATTTCACTTTTCACTTAGAAAGCCGGGGGACATTGCAGTAAAATCTGCACAGTGTAGCGCACTACAGTGGTAGTAGTAGCGGTACTGCCACACTACGCAGCCTCTGCCGCATGCCCTTCTGAAATGCGTGCTCACTGGCCGCCACCCGCTGCACACCCAACTGCATCCCCGCTCACCGGCCTGTAAGAGAGTAAAGCAGATGTAATTACCTGGAGACTGTTGTGTTGTTGTTTTGCCACAAGGGGCCGCTGTTTCCCCTACGCAGCTAAGCTGTGGCTGCAACTTGCGACCAGAAGGAGGAAATAACTCAGCTTGTGCCTGTGAAGAAGAAGAAGTAGGAAGTGGAGCAACCTCGATCTTGAAAGGGAGCAGAAGGCTGTGTGTCGTGCGGAGACCAGACGTGGTATAGAGGGACTGAATCCTGACCCTTGCCAGGAGCAGAGGATTCCTCCAGGACAGCTGCAGAGAGCCGTGGAAGGAGCCAGCCTGCTGTTCTTCATGGTTGTGAAAGAGACTTGCTGCGGCCCAGCCTGGAGACATCATTGGTTTCATCTACTGGACCCGGGTCAGTAACATAACTCAGCATGCATGCTTAACTGTACAGACTGAGACTAGGCCTATTAGTTAGGCCGAAATAGTTTTTCCCTGTTTGCTGCCTGGATTTTGGAACTTAAAGGAACATTTTGCCTGTGAGAGCTGACAACTGCGCCACATCTCCATCCTCGGTCAGTGGACTACTCACTCATTCAGGAGCAACATTGTTCTTTTGGGTTCTGGGCTAGTGTTGGGGAGGGGAGTTGTCTTTCTTGCATTTTAAGGTTATAGGATTGTAAGCTGCTGTGCTGTTACGCCGATGACCCCTCAGTAGGTGAATTACCAGTGCTTTCTGTAATATCCAATAAGGGTCATCTGGCTGTGTAGCACAGGGGTTCTCAGCCCAGGCTGAGTGTATGTAATTAAGTTTTATTGCTCATCACATTTGTCTTTTTGAAGTGGGTTTGATACGCGATTGCAGTAAAAGTTTGATATACAAACGCTGGTGTCAGTGTCGCTTTTCCTGCACGTTGCTTCGTATCCTGGGGAGCCCACACCGGTACACGGCTTACAGGCAAGCCACCACCCAATGCTCCGCCCCACGCATCCACCGCTCACCACTTGTCCTAACCACCGCTAACCGGGCGCGTCCTTCCCAGGTGCCGGCCTACCGGGATTTTACCCGGTATGCCATATGGCCAGTCCTCCCCTGCGTATGCTAGTGTTGTGCTACAGGCATAGTTTTATGGGTTTTTGGGGGGGGTTTTCGTTTGACATGTTGACCGGACCTTCACCCCGAATAAGAGCCTATCTTATATGTTCCCCCCCCCCCGCACATACAGATTGCCCACATTAACCCATACCTTTACCCTGAATAAGAGCCACACAGATTGCCCACATTCTACCTGCACCTAGTGTATTTTCTGAGCCTTTTAACATCCAGGATGGAGTCTCAGGCTGCCTGCAAACAGGAAGTGTCTTCTGACTGTGTTGCTATGCATTCTGGGATTGCTATCTTTTTCCTAACCCCACCCCCCTGCAATTGCCCCCTCTCCTCTCCTCAGTATGTGATGCTTCTGAAGTGAGTCCTGAACAGAGTTGCAGCCCAGTGGGGGAAAGAATAAAAAGTATGCGACTAAAAACTTAAAATATAATAATTTTAGATGCTGGGGAAAAGTTTTTATAGGGTTTATGCTTTTCATTTAATGATGTTGAAGGTCCCTTTTGGTGTTCTGCCTGATTGTTTTCCTCTTCTGGAATGTAAAATAAACATTTGTGTTAGGATTGTGCCCCCAGAACTGGGATTTATTTATCAGTATGCTGCTTCCATGTTTCTCATATTCTTCTGACTTGTCTTGGTAAAACAGGAATGGCTTTCCTGCCCTATAGTAAAACTCTTACTGACTACAACTCCCACAATCCTTCCACTGTAACAGATGAGCCCATTAGCAACTAGGCTAAATCACATAGTAACAATCATCTCTGCAGTTGTGGATGCTGCCAGTAACCCTTTAGCTACTGGAACACAGGATTGCATTAGAGCAGGAGAGGTTAATACTTTTGTCTCTTCCTCAGCCAATCAGATGATTAGCAAGCTAGAGTCAGGAAGTGTCTGATACATTTAACGCACCACTTTTATGTACATTGCTAAAGTAAACACATTGTTGCTAGGAAAAACTGTTTTCTTTTATAACATGGAGTTTCACATCTCCATACTTAAAGTGGACCAAAACCCAGCTCGATCGGCCCGGGAATCTATAAGATGCCCCGCTGTGTGAAACCCCCCAGGTCGCCCCGTTCACCTACCTTGCTTCCCGGTCCATGCACAGGCATGGTCTGGCTGCCACATCCCCGCTATCCCTCTAGCAGGGTGTGTGCCCACGACAGCCATTAGTGAATGGCCGGCACGGCCACGCTCCCTGTTAGAGGGAAGCACGGGAGACGGCAGCCAGCACACTTAGAGTCGCTGGCCTTAGACGCTGTCTTAGATGGCGTGACATCAGCGGCTGTAGACCCGGGAAGTGCTGAGTTTCCTCGGTCGAGCTTAGGGGTTTCACACAGTGGGGCATCCCCAATCAGGGTGCCCTGGGGGGAAGGACCAAAACCCAGGATAGTCAAAATCCTTGGTCCACTTTAATTCCTGTGTTGGAGTTTGGGGGATTTTTGAGACCTTAATTTTGGAGAGTTGTTTTGTTTGATGAACAGCCTGGAATTGAGCGCTGGTCATTCTTCTGGAGCCTGAGGACCTCTCATCTATGGGACGTGTTGGAAGTGTAAATGGTGAGCGCCGCCTTTCATGTTCCGTTTCTACAATACACACACTGTTATGAGGGAGGAGAGGAGTGAGTCAGAGCACAACACTTCATATTTCATTCATAAAGGGCTTTATCGACCCCTGAATCATTCGTAGCTCAGAAGGAAAAGAAATTGGGCTGGATTCATGAGAGGTCTTTCTGGCTTATCACTCAGATAACATTGTCAGCTAATCATATTCTTCATGCCTTCCCTATTATTATTGGTTATTAAATAATACATGATTTCCAGTATTCCTTTTTTCCTAATGAGGAACAAAACCCTGTATTTTGGATATCCCAGGTTTTGTTCCTTGATCGCTGTGTGATCACCCAGTACAAACTCACCTTTCACCCGTCCTAAGGTGCCTGCATGGGTTCTTGTCCAATTAGAGCCATTTGTGTAGCGATCAGCCCTAGACAATGAGACTTTTTGATTGGATGTCTGATCAGATCGGTCAATTGCACCACGCAATGCTAAGCGTCTAGTCAGTGACACATGAAGCGCTGCCAGCAGATACAAAATTATTAGACGTATCCTCGTGTAGTGCTACAGGTATAGTTTTTTGTTTTGTTTGTTTTTGGTTTGACATGTTGACCAGACCTTCACCCTGAATAGGAGCCTATCTTGTATGTTTCCCCCACCCTGTACATACAGATTGTCCACAATAAAAATCATCCTACCTGCACCTAGTGTATTTTCTGAGCCTTTTAACATCCAAGATGGCGGCCCATGGAGTCTCAGGCTGCCTGCAAACAGGAAGTCTTCTGACTGTGCTGCTCTGCATTCTGGGATTGCTGCCTTTTTCATGACCCCAGCTCTGCTCTGTCTGTGCAGAGCTATAACCCTGCCCCCTGTACTTCCCCTTCCTCCTCTCTCCTCAGTATGTGATGCTTCTGAGGCAAGATGGTGGCGCCCGTATCCTAGAGTCCTGAAAAGAGTTAAAGCCTAGTGGGGGAAACAATAATAAGTAAGCAACTAAAAACTTAAAATATAATTATTTTTAAAGGATTTAGGCTTTTCATTTAATGATACTGAAGGTCCCTTTTGGTGTTCTGCCTTATTGTTTTCCTCTTCTGGAATGTAAAATAAACATATCAGTATGCTGCTTCCATGTTTCTCATATTCCTCTGACTTGTCTCGGTAAAACAGGAATGTCTTTCCTGCCCTATAGTAATACTCTTACTGACTACAACTCCCACAATCCTTCCACTGTAACAGATGAGCCCATTAGCAACTAGGCTAAATCACATAGTAGCAATCATCTCTGCAGTTGTGGATGCTGCCAGTAACCCTTTAGCTACTGGAACACAAGATTGACTTAGAGCAGGAGAGGTTAATACTTTTGTCTCTTCCTCAGCCAATCAGACGATTAGCAAGCTAGAGTCAGGAAGTGTCTGTAATGTACATTTAATGCACCACTTGTACATTGCTAGAATAAACACATTGTTGCTGGGGAAAACTGTTTTATTTTATAACATGGGGTTTCACAAAAATAGAAAACAAAAAAATGAACAGATAAGTTTAGCACATTGATTAAATCATAAAGGCAAACAATAATGGAAACTTTTAAAAATGCCATTGAAACTGGAATTACCCTTTAACCACCAAGCACGTAACTCTCACGTGGTTGCTTCTCCTGACATTACTTGCCAAGCATGTGAGAGCTGTGTGCCTGGCTTTCCCCCTGCTAGCAGCCAAATATTTTTTTTATGTGTCTTTCTTTACATTTAACCCTTTGTGAACTGGTAAGGGATCCATGAGACCCCTATACCAGTTTACAAGCTTGGGGGCTGGCAAGGCACCTGCGGCTAGCAGGTGACTTGCCATTAACCCCCAGCCCCCCTTTACCTGCCTCCCCAAAGCCCAGGAGGGGCAGAAGAGCCCAGGGCCACAGAAGCTATGCAGGCTTTTAGCCTGCTGGGTGGGGGGCCACCAAAGCTGGCCTCCATGCCCTGTTCTACAAGCCCCTCTAGCTGGTCCCTGGGCTGGTTGTGCTGGGGACCTCACGTCATTTTGGGGGGGGATTTCCGATGGTTTTTAATCCTTTGGGGGGACCCCAAGCCATTTTTTTAATTTAAGCCTTTATACAGTGAATAGTAGTTATAAATGTTATAAAGTGTTCTTTTCAGTTTTGGGGTCTCCTGGGCAGGAACTGGGGCTACCGATACATACGTGATACCGTTGTAATCGTGAGAAATTAGACTTTCACATGCTATATGGTTTTCTTTAATAAAATCTTTTTTTACTCAAATTTAAAACACTGGAAACATTACAAACAAGACATTTAATGTTAAAGCCTAAACAAAAAAGTGTATCATTTTCCTGCTTTTCTGCTTTTTTATAGATTTTGTTAGGGAAACCCTGTGCAACCAAAGAATTCTTTGAAGGATTACTTTGAGAAAGATGAGCCCACTACAACAAGCTGAGTACGCCTAGAAAGCTTAACATGTGTACTTTCAGGGAATATATGGTTTGTGGGGGGTATTTCAAATATAAATGGTTGTTTTGGTTGAAAAAGCGCAAGGTGCGCACTTTGTCTACAGAGCTGAAATTTTCAAGTAAAATTACCTTTACATACATGCTTTACTTTGGGGTATTTTTTACATGCGTTACTTTGGGGTATTTGGCAACTCTTCTCTTCACAGTAGCTATGCATATTGGGTATTGTTCTGTTCGGGGGACCTTGCTGTTTCAGATTTAACTTAATTTTTCTTGTTTGGATATTGTTTTTTTAGGAAAATGTGGCTTTGAATCTGCTTTTTAATTATTATTTTTTTTAGGGAAACCCTGTGCAACCAAAGAATTAATAAAGGGAAAACTGCACCCACATCAACAAACCTGGTACGCCTAAAAAGCTTGAGGTGTGTACTTCTAGATAATATATAGTTTCTGGGGGGTATTTCAAATGTAAAAACTGAAAAACTGCAAGGTGCGCATAGCATTATATTTTATATGAAAATCTCCTGAAGCGCCGTTTCACTTTGGGGGAGTCTCCTGGGCAGGAAAGGGTGTCTAACAATACATATGTGGTACCGTTGTAACAGGGAGAAATGGGGCTTTTACACGCAATATGAAACTTACATTTTGTATTAAAAAAACTGTACAATTTGTAAAAAATAGATTTTTTTTTTATTTTATGCACATATTGCACCCAAAAATATATACTACAAAAATAACAAGCAATACATTTCGTTCCTGGAAAATCCCTTAAAATTAATCACAGTTGAACATGTATAGCGCAAAATAGTGAAAAATGGTCTGGCAACAGAGGGTGACAAAATCTCCAGGTAGGCTGGCATCTAAAAGGGCTAAGAGTAATCACACACAGCTCTCTTGCAGCCAGGGTCAGCCATTGATGTGAGCAGAAGTTATGTTAAACCAATGCCAGATTTCAATAGTTTCTTTGTCAGGCATAAGGCAAATCTCAAAGTAGAGCCACACATTTAAAGGAGAATTTTTGTCATGTTTTCGGTGCTCTGTCTTATTGTTTTCCTCTTTTGGAATGTAAAATAAACCTGTGTGTTAGGATTGTGCCCCCAGACCTGTAATGTACTTAGCATGCTGTTTCTAAGTTTCTTAGATTTCCCTGGTTCTGTGTTGCTAAAGTGGGTGTGGCTTTCCTGACCCTGAGGAAAGCCCTTAGTATAGCTTCTGGCTACAAATCCCAGAAGTCTTCCACTGCCAAGGTTAAGCTCTCCTCCCACCACAAATCAGAGCATAGGAAAAGCAGGCAGCAGTGTTGAGACACAAGATTGTGATCCCCTAACCCAGGGGTACTCAATTACTTTCAGTGGAGGTCCACTTACCAGGGTCTGCCGTGGGATGAAGGTCCGGGGGGGCGAGGGAGCTGGGCAATGCCTGAGCGTGCTGGCGGTGGCATCCCTTGCCACCCTCTAACAAGGAGCGCGCCCGCGCCGGCCATTCACAAATGCCTGGCATGGGTACGTGCCCTGCTAAAGGTATAGCGGGGATGCGGCCGCTGCTCGTGCATGCACTGTTGGACCGGGAAAGAAGGTGAGTTTTTGGGTGACCTGGGGGGTTTCACACAGAGGGGCATCCTGATTCTGGATGCCCCGGGAGGAGGGAATCAAGCAGCCCTGGAATCTTATAGATTCCCGAGACGATCTCTGTGGGTTTTGATCCACTTAAATGGAATCCCAGCCACACACATCCGCAGCAGGTGGCATCACTTGCATCCTTCAGCTGTGTGCGGCCACGCACAGCCGAAAGAAAATGCGCGAAGTGATGCCGCTGCTGGCCGCACATATGCCGTGGGCTCAGACAGCTAAGATCTGTGGAAGAATGGCTGGGTTTCAACTTTCCTGGGTTTTGTTCCATTCCCCCAGGGCATCGTGAATCGGGATGCCCCACTGCATGAATGCCCCCAGAACGCCGCCATTTACTAACCTCTTCCTCGTTCCAACGGCCCATGTGCGGGTTCTCATCTGCCGCAACTATGTCACATGCGCCATTGGAAAGAAGAAGAGGTGAGTGAATAGCCGTTTTCTGGGAGTTTCATACTGTGGGGCATCCCAATTTGGAATGGCCAGGGGAAGAGTCAGCGGGCAGCCATAGAATCTCTTAGATTCCAGGGATGGAATGCATCCACACCCAGCCCCTGTCCCTAGCACCCTTAACAAAGTTCACATTGAACAATTACCTGTCCTGAAGCGAAGCTGATGAGGAGAGAGACACCGAGCACCTCTTCTCCAGACAGCGGTTCAGGGTCAGCCAGCATGTGTTCCTCATTCTGTGTCATTGCTGTATCAGTGCTTTGCTCTCCGCACATCAGAGCACTGTCAGCATGCTGGTGGGAGCGAGTCGGCGCGGGAGGGAGAGATGGTCCCGCCCACATCCAATCAGCGTCTTTGCAGCGCAGACAGCCTGAATGAATCAGTGATTCATTGGCTGTGCTGTCTGCCAGTGATGACCTCACCGCCGAGTGCCAGTGCCGGCCCTGCCGTCAGCGACCGTGCGCGGGCGGCAGGCGAGGCTGAGCGGAGGGGCTGTCGCGGGTGCGCGGGCGCACACCTTACAGGGAACACTGGGCAGCGGTCCGGACAAATGGCGTCTGCGGTCCGGATTCGGACCGCGGTCCGCCATTTGAGTACCCCTGCCCTAACCTGAAGAGGCTGAATTTGAGCAGGAAGGGTTAGACCTGTGAGATCAAAATGTGGAGCTTCATCTCTGCCTCAGCCAAACAGATTAGCAAGTCAGAGTCAGGAAGCCTCTGCCAGGAACACCAAACAAACAAGGTCATGTACAGTTGCTAAGGTAAGCATATTGTTGCTAAAGAAAATGGAGTTTCAACTTAATAAAAGAAAAAAAATGAGCAGATAAGTTCAGCAGCTCGAGCACACAATAATGGAAACTTGCCATCAAAAGTGGAATTACCCTTTAAATACAAAACAACAAGGAGACATACAAGTTATTCTGCTGACACACAAGAGTAACACAGATGGTCATAAAATGAGACATTAAATAGAGCTGGCTCAGCTTGTTAAGCAGAAGATATATCCAAGATTCAGATAAATGGTCTCCTGCCCTTACATGGGCATTAGGAAAGTTTAACTCTTTGAACTCTGCAAATCTGAGCATTGATATGTTCAAAGCTATGTTTATGAAAGAACTCTGGCCACACTATGTGCTGGCAGACTGGAGACGCTCTTAGCCTGCAGTATCTCTCACCCCCTTTTTCTGGTCACACTATGTGCTGGCAGTAATTACTACACACACAGCTATAGTATATACTATACTTTACTATGATATATGTAAAGTGTCACGGAGAACTCACCTGCGTCCCGGTCCCGCCAGCGTCTCCGGACCCGAGCCGGGGCACTTCCGGGTGTTCGGCCGCGTCGAGCATCTGCTCGAGCAGTGCCGCGCTCGGCCACCACCCCCGCCGCCTCTCGTCTCCCAGCGCGTCCTCGCCTCTGTGTGTGTGCTCACGCGCGTGCGCAAGCGTGCTCTTCATATGTCCGAATTAAAGGCTAATTAAAGGAACCAATCCTTGCTAGGGGTTTTCCTGGGCTCACGCCCCTCCAATAAAGTTGTTTGATATCCAGCCCCAAATATCACGTGCACCAATCACGACACACATGCCCTGTAGTGCAGCCCTATAAAAGGTTGACCCCTCCAGTACACCAGTGCTCGTGATAGCGTGTGCCTTGAATTGTCTTTTCGCCTGTTTTGATCTTGTTGCCGACCTTGCTTTGTTTGACCATTCTTGATTGCCGCCTGGACCGACCATTGCCTGTACCCTGACCACGCTTCCGTCTCACCCTCTGTACTGCGAACCCGTGACCTTCCGGATTGACCTTTGGTCTGACTTTGACTCTTCTGTTTGCCTGTTCCTTTGGTGCTGCTATATTATTGGACTGCCTTCTCGTGTATGACCCAGCTTGTTGACATTGCCCTGTCGGGCCCTTGGTTCATCTGCCTTCACTCTCCCATAAGCTCACATCCTTTGTGCTATCAAGTCCTGGGGCAACCGTGTCCGATGAGGCGTATAAAGCGTCCCGGCAAACAGGTGCTTGTCTAATGGTGGAGCTAGCAGCGGAGATTGGGGGTTGTGGGCTTACTCTGAAGGCGGGTGTCCCACGGGGTCTTACACAAAGCACACAGTGTGCTTACAGCATCTGTTGCCACACCCACGGTTTCTCCTCTTTCTATGACTTTCCAATACTCTAATACTTTCATAAGTAACTTAGAAACTCCAAGGTGACATCCTTTGCGTCCTTATGTCCTGGGGACAACTGTGTTTGGGCAGGCGTGTAATATCTCCCAGCAAATGGGGGCTTGACTATAGGTGAAGACAGTGGTGTTAGATTGGGGGTTGGCATCATTTGGGGTTGGCAAAGACCACCATTAAACCAGACCTTCAGCATCATTTAATGAAAAGCCCAAACCCATAAAAAAAACTATTCCCCAGCTAAATTTATTATTTTTTACATATTTTTTACATTAATTTATTTTGAGATTTTAGTCACTTACTTTCTATTATGTCCTCCGCTGGGCTGCAACTCTGTTCAGGACTCCAGGATATAGGTGCCGCCATCTTGCCTCAGAAGCATCACACACTGAGGAAAGGAGAGTGGGAAAAAGTGCAGGGGGCGGGTTATAGCTGTGCTTTGCACAGGGGGAGCAGAGCTGGGGTCAGGAAATGGACAGCAATCCCAAAATGTAGAGTGGCAAAGTCACAAGACACTTCCTCTCTGCAGGCTGCCTGATGCTCCATGAGCCGCTAGCTTGGATGTTTAATGGCTCGGAATACAAACTAGGTGCAGGTAGGATGATTTTTAATGTTGTCAATCTGTATGTACAGGGTGGGGGAAACATACAAGATAAGCTCTTATTCAAGGTGAAGGTCCGGTTAAATAGAGCTTAGCTGGTGGTATAAAGCTCTGTACCATCAGACTGTGGACACAGAAGGAGGGAGAAGCACCAGGATGATGAGATGACACCTGTCGAACGTGCAGCACAATCAAGGACTTGATTGTGGAACTCCTATAGTTGTATCGGATCTCTTCTTTCATCCTGTCATAGGAAAGGTGTCTTTCTCCGATGCATCCTTCTGTCCATCAATATCCAGTTGTGGTGCCATTTCCTGTGACTTTCTGATCACATATGCAAACTGTTCATCTGAGCAGTAGCTTTGGGTTTGCCTAATTGTTTCATTGCACCAAAATCAAGCTCCTGAAGTTTTTTACTTGTGATGTTAATGTCAGAAATGATGTCATACCACATAACTAATCCGCACAATTTGCAGTTGCCAATATTTTTCTGAATGCCCATTACCTCTGCAGTCATTTTTGAAAGAGAGGCTCCCTCTCAGTACAGTCCTTCATGACTTCTGTATGGGGAATCAATGGCGGACAGCCTTCACTGCATCTATACGACTTTCCCATCTGATAGCACTTAAAGTGATACTGCAACTGGTAATTGTTAGACCATTGCATCGGGCTGCGTCTGGCACTGTCCTAAACCGTTTTCAATTTTTAAATTGAAGAAATGGTCAAGATCTTGAGGTTTACAGTTTCAACTCATGAATTCTCTTCTGAAAAAAAGGCGAACATGGTCCTTGAATCTGTGATGCTGCATAATAATAAGCATAATGGACAGGGTCTGCACAATTCCCAGAACTTGCACACTGGCTGTGGAATGTGAATCTGGAGGAGGAGGAAGCGGAGGGAGGGGTGGGAGGAGGAGAAGGAGGAAGCGGAGGGAGGGAGGTAGGAGGGAGGGACCAGCAATCCTGCCCCACTCTGCTGAGCTGATTGGGGGACGGGTGAAAAGGGGATTTCATTGGCTGAACCTGTAAATCTCGATATCTTGGCCATTTCTGTTTCAATTCAAAAATGGAAAACAGTTTAGGATAGTGCCAAATGTAGCCCAACACAATGGTGTAACACTTACCTTTGCCTGCCGTATCACTTTAATGGTTTCAATGAAAGGGACTGCTGTGGAGTTCTAAGACTATCTTTAAGAATGGCCCATCGGTGAGTGGAGGCAGACAAAAATACATAAAGGCCTCAATTCATCAAGAGTTGAAAAAAACACTCATGGTAGTAAAAAATATAATTCATGAGGAAAAAGCCTGAGAGGATGAATCACGAGATAGGAAGACAATGAAAGTCAATGGCAATTTTTTACTACTGAGAGAAGTATTAAACTTTTTACTCCATTTTCCTCTGTACTAAAAAGTGCCATTGCCATTGACTTTCATTGTCTTCCTGTCTGGTGATTCATTATCTCAGGCTTTTTTCTGATGAATTGAATTTTTTACTACCATGAGAATTTTTTTAAACTCTCGATGAATCAAGGCTATAGACTTTGAATGATAAATAACTTCACTGCTTCTACACAGGCAGATGCTGCATCACTGAAAACAAGGTTTAATGTCTGAAAGCTACAAGGAACATAGAAGGCCTGCGGATTAATTTGTCCAACACAAGCTTGTACCCCCATTCTACCCTTCATGTTTGAACCGTTGTCATAGCCTTGACCTCTCATGTCTTCAATATCAATGCTATATTCTTAATGGCATTGTAAGTAACAGTACCTTGGACATATCAGCTCTTGTAGTCGTCTATTTTAATGAATCCTAAAAAGTGTTCTTTCATTTTCTCCTCTGATTGGTCATTTCCATGTCTTTCTTTTGCAGTCACCATCATTTTGCTTCATGAGTCGGTAGTTGCTGAGTACATTAGCCATTGCCTCACAGAAATCTATATTTGTCCTTCAGAAGTCAAAATGACATGATTTGCTGTGGACCATTTAAAACAAGGAATTCTCTCAACTTCCATAGGCCAGGATCGTGTAGAAGGACATTACTGAATCCTGTGTCATCTTCAGATTGTGTTTGTTCCTCTGTAGCGTCATCATTGCTTCTATATTCTTCAGATTCTCCATAATTTCTGATATCGCTGTTTGTTATCTACCTCTCGCATCTATCACATTCACTGGTATAGATACAGGAACTAAGATTTCATCACCAGCTGCTCCTGTGAGGTGTTCCTTGGGTGCACATGATACTTGTGAGGATGAAAGCCTAGATAATTTCTCTACCGGAAGCAATACTTTCTAGAACATCAGACCCCATTGTTTCACTCTCTGTTTGGAAGTTTTAAGTTTTGGCCAAAAGAGGATTCTGGTGTTTCTGATGAGAAGGACTTCAGAATTGCTCCTTTCTGTTATGAAAGAGCAGCAGCATTTTGTATGCAGCTCCAGAAATCCTTTTCCGCCCATCAGGCATTTTTGGATATCTGGTATACAAACCAATTCTGTTGGGGAAAAAACCCAGTGATATTCAGTGCTCCCAAAGCAGTGACATCCACAGCACCCCCAAAACAGTGACAACTACTGTATCTATATAATCGTGACATCCAGCATTTCCATATAACAATATCCATATATTGGTGACATCCACAGAATCCATATAATGGTGACATTAAAGTGGACCAAAGCACAGGATTTTGACTATGCTGGGTTTTGGTCCTTGCCCCTGAGGCAACCCGATTGGGGACGACGCGCTGTGTGAAACCGCCCAGGTTGCCTGATCTAACTCTCCTTTACCTGGCCCTATGGCGCATGGCCAGCCTCTCGTCCAATCAGCGTGCTTGGATCTGCTTTCGGACCTTTATCTAAGAGCTTGTCTAAGGTGAGCAGATACGAGCGCACTGGCGGCCGCAGCCCCCAATACCCTATAACAGGGAGCATGTACATGCCAGCCATTCACAAATGCCTGGCGCAGGTAAGTGCCGCTGGACCAAGAAAGAAGGTGAGTTTCTGGGCGACCTAGGGGGTTTCACATAATGGGGCATCCCAATTCTGGATGCCCCAGGGGGAGGGAATCTAGATTCCATGGGCATGGGTTTTGGTCCACTTTAACAGTGTCCATATAACGGTGCCATCCACAATATCCATATAACAGTGATATACAGCATGTTCCATATATTGGTGCCATCTGCAATATCCATATATCGGTGACATACAGCATGTTCCATATATCAGTGCCATCCACAGTATCCATATATCGGTGACATACAGCATGTTCCATATATCAGTGACATCCACAGTATCCATATATCGGTGACATACAGCAAGTTCCTTATATCAGTGACATCCACAGTATGACAGACCGCACACTGACAGACAGCATCTTCTGGGTACGGCATTCAGCATTTTGTCCCCGTTGCCGCGGTTACACACAGATATTCTCTGTGTGACGCGGTAGATTGAACTATCGAGCGGGACTTCCAGCGTCGGCGGAAAGCGCCAAGCCGGTGGCGAGGCAGGGACATGAGCACGTAGGCGGAGGGGTAAGTATTTAAAAGCCACAGCATGCATTTTTGACCTACCCTCACCCTCTGAAGCGGCATGGGAGCCGCGGGGGCGGGTGTTTGATGTGGTTTCTCCCCCCTGATACTTTGCACTGATGGACTGTCTGATATCTGACTGGTAACCATTTGAGTGCTGACTGGCATATGTATTGCTGTTTTTATATAGAAAATGTTTGTCTTTATTATTTTTGGAGGGCACGTGTTGCATCATAGTGGAGGTTTTGTGCAGCACATGTTTGTATATTTCGTACATCTTGACATTAATTATGGATATGGATTTAGTATGCACTAGTCACTTTATTATTATGCACTGCACTTCAGTAGGTATTTGAGCATTATTTAGCTCAATTCATTTTGGATATTCTCTATGCACTTTATATTTGTGATTTTTTGAGATACACATGTAGGAATTTGTAATTGGTTCCTTTTCTTTTGATTTTTTGGGAATTATTTGTTTTTGTGGTGGCACAAAAATATCTGGGATAGGTTCCTGTAGAGCAGACAGTCAGTTCTATGCATTTACACTTTTACTATTATGGTGTTTTGATTACTGTATATACTCTTTGATAATACAGGGGGGGGGGGCATCTTGGTTTTAAATGTCCTGTGTTGTGTTGTATTTGTAATTTTTAATTAGCTGTTTTGTCTTGCATAAAGTTTTTGATTATAGGGTATTTCGTTATTGGATATTGTTTTTTGGTGCTCCTCATAGGGAGAGAGGTGTGGTGGTTTCACGTCCACTCCCATCTGTATTTACTACCATCCACAGTATCCATATAACGGTGACATACAGCATGTTCCATACATCGGTGCCATCCACAGTATTCATATATCGGTGACATACAGCATGTTCCATACATCGGTGCCATCCACAGTATCCATATATCGGTGACATACAGCATGATCCATATATCAGTGACATCCACAGTATCCATATAACGGTGACATACAGCATGTTCCATACATCGGTGCCATCCACAGTATCCATATATCGGTGACATACAGCATGTTCCATATAACGGTGACATCCTCAGTATCCATATAACGGTGACATACAGCATGTTCCATACATCGGTGCCATCCACAGTATCCCTATATCGGTGACATACAGCATGTTCCATATAACGGTGACATCCACAGTATCCATATATCGGTGACATACAGCATGTTCCATATATCAGTGACATCCACAGTATCCATATAACGGTGACATACAGCATGTTCCATACATCGGTGCCATCCACAGTATCCATATATCGGTGACATACAGCATGTTCCATATATCAGTGACATCCACAGTATCCATATAACAGTGACATACAGCATGTTCCATATAACGGTGACATCCATAGTATCCATATAACGGTGACATACAGCATGTTCCATATATCAGGGACATCCACAGTATCCATATAATGGTGACATACAGCATGTTCCATATATCAGTGACATCCACAGTATCCATATAACAGTGACATACAGCATGTTCCATATAACGGTGACATCCACAGTCTCCATATATAACCGTAACATACAGCATGTTCCATATATCGGTGACATCCACAGTATTCATATAACAGTGACATACAGCATGTTCCATATATCAGTGACATCCACAGTATCCATATAACGGTGACATACAGCATGTCCCATATATCGGTGACATCCACAGTCTCCATAAAACGGACATCCCCAATACCCATGTAAGGGTGATTCTACACCGGGCCGGCCCTAGGCTGAGCTGCACACCCCCCCCCCCCCCCTGCTACATTTATTTCCCTCCCCACCCCTTTAAACACACAATTTCACAGGCATTACTGTATTACCACAAAAAAGTAAAATAAAGGAACACTGAATTATCTATGGTAAGTGTCTTGCTAAAGTGGAAAGCTCTACTGCTGATGTGGAAGTTCATCTCACTTCATAGACATCGTCTCTGGAGAAACAGCTTACAGGAAAATTCTGCTTTCTGTGGCATATTGGAAAGTGTATATTATCGTTGACCAAAAAGATGTTGTCAAAGTGCTCAGCTCATCTGGTATATTATCTGTGTTTTATGGAAAAAGTTTACTCCCTTCACTCGGCCGGGTCAGTGGGGGGGGGGGGGGTATAGGGAGTGAGGGGGGTTCTTGGACCTAGGGTGGGTGCCACTGGATGAGGTGTACTGTGGGTGAAGTGTACTTACTCTGCTTTTAATGGCATTTTTGAAAGTGTACATAATTGTTTGTCAATAGGATGTCCTTAAAGAGGAACATTGGAGGCCCTGGAGCCTAAAAAACTCCAGGGCCATTTGAGTTCCACTCCTTGGGGCATCCCAAATTGTGTGAACCCCCCCCCCCCCGATCAGCAGTTTCATTCACCCTCTCCTGGAGCCCACATCGCATCTGCGCATTCCGACGACATCCCTGCTCAACTCCAAAGGGAGCTGAGTGACAACGAGTGTGTTGAGTGGCTGAGTGCACCGCTGCTCTCAGCCAATCACCACGCTCGCTGTGGAGCTGCTGACGGCAAAGCAGCCGAGCGCCGCCGAATGTAGCTGAGCAATGCCACCAGCCGCATCCCCTGTCCACATTGCATCTAAGGCACGCCCGCGCCCTTCACAAAGGCCGGGCACATCTAGAGGTGAGCGGGGATGTGGCCGGATCGCACAGATGCGGCGAGGGCTCCGTGAGTGAAACGGGCGATCGGGGGGGTTACACTCAGCGGGGCATTCCAATTCGGAATACTCCAAGGAGTGTAACTCTGACAGCAAGCCTTCCTCTCTAGCAGGATTAATGGGATCAGCCTGTATCGGTTTGTACCATAATCTGCCATGAGACATACTAGCCGTGGTGATCTATCCTCCCCAGTATTGCCATCAAACTACCATAGTTTTCGCCCTATAAGACGCACCTAGGATTTCAAGGAGGAAAATAAGAAAAAAAAATTCTAAACCTAATGCTGTGCTAAAACACCCCATTGCAGACATTGTGGCATTCCCCCATCCGATTCCCCATAGGTAGGGTGGCATTTTCCTCATCCCATTCCCCATACAGGCAGTGTGGCATTCCCCTCATCCCATCCCCATAGGTAGTTTGGCATTCCCTCATCCCATTCCCCCTATAGGTAGTGTGCCTTCCCCCTCTCCGATTCCCCATAGGCAGTGTGGCATTCCCCCATCCCATTCCCCATAGGCAGTGTGGCATTCCCCCTCCCATTCCCCATAGGCAGTGTGGCATTTCCCTCATCCCATTCCCCATAGGCAGTGTGGCATTCCCCCTCCCATTCCCCATACGCATTGTTGCATTTCCCTCATCCCATTCCCCATAGGCAGTGTGGCATTCCCCCATCCCATTCCCCATAGGCAGTGTGTCTTTCTCCCCTCCCATTCCCCATATAGGCAGTGTGGCATTCCCCTCATCCCATTCCCCATAGGCAGTGTGGCATTCCCCCTCCCATTCCCCATAGGCAGTGTGGCATTCCCCCCATCCCATTCCCCATCGGCAGTGTGGCATTCCCCCATGCCATTCCCCATAGGCAGTGTGGCATTCTCCCCTCCCATTCCCCATATAGGCAGTGTGGCATTCCCCCTCCCATTCCCCATATAGGCAGTGTGACATTCCCCTCATCCCATCCCCATAGGTAGTGTGGCATCCCCCATCCCATTCCCCATAGGCAGTGTGGTATTTCCCCCATCCCATTCCCTATAGGTAGTGTGGCAACCTTTCTGAATGGGTGGTGCGGGCACGTCATGGCTGCAAGGTGGGCGGAGGATACGGCTGCCAGCACCGCTCAGCTGTTTAGCCATCAGCAACACCAAAGGGAGCTGAGTGACAACGAGTGTGTTGATTGGCTGAGTGCACCGCTGCGCTCAGCCAATCACCACGCTCGCTGTGGAGCTGCTGACGGCAAAGCAGCCGAGTGCCGCCGAATGTAGCTGAGCAATGCCACCAGCCGCATCCCCTGTCCACATTGCATCTAAGGCATGCCCGCGCCCTTCACAAAGGCCGGGCACATCTAGAGGTGAGCGGGGATGTGGCCGGATCGCACAGATGCGGCGAGGGCTCCGTGAGTGAAATGGGCGATAGGGGGGGTTACACTCAGCGGGGCATTCCAATTCGGAATACCCCAAGGAGTGTAACTCTGACAGCAAGCCTTCCTCTCTAGCAGGATTGGGATCAGCCTGTATCAGTTTGTACCATAATCTGCCATGAGACATACTAGCCGTGGTGATCTATCCTCCCCAGTATTGCCATGAAACTACCATATTTTTCGCCATATAAGACGTGCCTGCCCATAAGACGCACCTAGGATTTCAAGGAGGAAAATAAGAAAAAAAAATTCTAAACCTAATGCTGTGCTAAAACACCCCATTGCAGACATTGTGGCATTCCCCCATCCGATTCCCCATATAGGCAGTGTGGCATTCCCCTCATCCCATCCCCATAGGTAGTTTGGCATTCCCTCATCCCATTCCCCATATAGGTAGTGTGCCTTCCCCCTCTCCGATTCCCCATAGGAAGTGTGGCATTCCCCTCATCCCATTCCCCATAGGCAGTGTGGCTTTCTCCCCTCCCATTCCCCATATAGGCAGTGTGGCTTTCTCCCCTCCCATTCCCCATAGGCAGTGTGGCATTCCCCTCATCCCATTCCCCATAGGCAGTGTGGCATTCCCCCTCCCATTCCCCATAGGCAGTGTGGCATTCCCCCTCCCATTCCCCATAGGCAGTGTGGCATTCCCCCTCCCATTCCCCATAGGCAGTGTGGCATTCCCCCCATCCCATTCCCCATAGGCAGTGTGGCATTCCCCCTCCCATTCCCCATAGGCAGTGTGGCATTCCCCCCATCCCATTCCCCATAGGCAGTGTGGCATTCCCCCCATCCCATTCCCCATAGGCAGTGTGGCATTCCCCTCATCCCATCCCCATAGGTAGTTTGGCATTCCCTCATCCCATTCCCCATATAGGTAGTGTGCCTTCCCCCTCTCCGATTCCCCATAGGCAGTGTGGCATTCCCCTCATCCCATTCCCCATAGGCAGTGTGGCATTCCCCCTCCCATTCCCCATACGCAGTGTGGAATTTCCCTCATCCCATTCCCCATAGGCAGTGTGGCATTCCCCCTCCCATTCCCCATAGGCAGTGTGGCATTCCCCCCATCCCATTCCCCATAGGCAGTGTGGCATTCCCCCCATACCATTCCCCATAGGCAGTGTGGCATTCCCCCTCCCATTCCCCATAGGCAGTGTGGCATTCCCCCCATCCCATTCCCCATATAGGCAGTGTGGCATTCTCCCCTCCCATTCCCCATATAGGCAGTGTGGCATTCTCCCCTCCCATTCCCCATATAGGCAGTGTGGCATTCTCCCCTCCCATTCCCCATATAGGCAGTGTGACATTCCCCTCATCCCATTCCCATAGGTAGTGTGGTATTTCCCCCATCCCATTCCCTATAGGTAGTGTGACATTCCCCCCTCCCATTCCCCATAGGCAGTGTGGCATTCCCCTCATCCCATCCCCATATAGGTAGTGTGGCATTCCCCCACTCCATTCCCCATATAGGCAGTGTGGCATTCCCCCTCCCATTCCCCATAGGCAGTGTGGTATTTCCCCCATCCCATTCCCTATAGGTAGTGTGGCATTCCCCCCCCCTCCCATTCCCCATAGGCAGTGTGGCATACCCCTCATCCCATCCCCATATAGGTAGTGTGGCATTCCCCCACTCCATTCCCCATATAGGCAGTGCGACACCCCCCCACTCCTATTCCCATAGGCAGTGTGGCATTTCCCCCATCCCATTCCCTATAGGCAGTGTGGCATTTCCCCCCCATCCCATTCCACATATAGGCAGTGTGGCATTCCCCCATCCAATTCCCCATAGGCAGTGTGGAATTCTCCCATCCCATTCCCCATAGGTAGTGTGGCTTTCTCCCCTCCCATTACCCATATGCAGTGTGGTTATTCCCCTCCCATTGGCAGTGTGGTTATTCCCCTCCCATTGGCAGTGTGGCACCCCCCACCCCATTGCCCATATGCACTGTGGCTGACTACCCACCTCCTAAACCCCACGCTGGGGATAAGAAAAAAAAACATATACTTACATCAGCCTCACGCTGCGGCCACCAGATGATGAAGGATCCATTGCAGCTGGTGGGCGTGACTGGAGTGGCGACAGTGGGCGTGGTTTAGTTACCCTGCCCACTGCTCCTTCATTGACTGGTGGCCGCAGCAGTGTGAGGCTGATAAAGGAGCGGTGGGCAGGGATAGGGGAGGGTAACTAAATCCTGCCCACTGTCCCTGCTCTTGCAGCTGCTAGCACCGCTGTTTTTTCACGGGCCGGCGTGCGCAGACACCCGGTCCATTGAGCCGGGACATGGGCGCAGGCCACGCCCACCGGCTGCATATATCGGTTGTGCGCACCCGGGCTGTGAAATACCAGCGGCGCTAGCAGCAGCCGGAGTGGGGACTAGCAGCGCCCTGCCTGCTGCTCTTTCATCGGCTGGTGGCCATCACACGAGGTTTATGTAAGTATATCTTTTTTCTTTTGCTTTTTTGTTGTTTTTTTTTTACATTCGCCCAATACGCCGCACTGATTTAGTAATATGAATACAATAATATCAGACCTGTAATATCAATTCTGCACAATTTTTTTTTTTTACCATAAAAAAATTATCTAACATGGCAGAAGTGGTCACAGAATTTTTCACATTGAAAAAAAAAAAAAAACATTAATAACAATTAATTATGAATGTTTAAAGATTGTTCCATTGAAATGCATTGGAGAGCGCCAGGTAGCGAGAGATCATACCTGTCGCTGTTCAAGGTCGGACGCTGGCGCTGTGGGCTGAGGCTGGAATAATGATGAATGAGTGGCTATCTGGCGCTATCTCTATCTATCTATCGCTAAGCATGATCAGCTTGATAAATGTGTGATTGTGGTGGGGAGCCGGCGTTCTCGTGGCGGGGCCCGTCATTACCGGTCGCTCACCAGTCGCTACCTGTCGCTATTCCTTCATAAATAAGGGCCTATGTGTGAAACATAGCATGACTCCGCGGGATAGGTAAAAGGGTTAATTGATCCAAAAGATGCTTTCACTTGTTATTCCTCCAAAGCTCACTTCACCGGCGGTGCTCCTATAGACAAACAGTGCACACCAACCACCAGAATATAAATGTACGTACCAGAAACTTTCTTTTGATACAGCGTGTCAGCATAAAATAGATCTCGCAGGACAGCTTCTAATTATAAACACGTCTTCTTTCTATATAGACTCCATGGTTTGTTACCATGGAATCAGTAAGGGAGGGGTAGAGATAAACCGCACATAGTGTGACACTGTTTAAAAGTCGGAAATATATATAAAACTTTAACTGCGCTTACCAGACACTGGGATTAAAATGCATAATCATCAACGACAGAGCTGTACACTTTCAGATGAAATAAACGTTGCCTTGCAATTCTCCTTAAACCGGTTACTTTAAACACAATAAAACACGCTGCCCCGGCCGCAGGCTGCGCAGATGAATTCAGGCACACACAGCAGTCTGTAGAAAAACGTTGTGACGATGTGGTAGGGTCCCGCCTCATTAATGAAATGTACCTAATAAGTGTTGTATTTCAATATACAATGTACATTAAAAAATATCAATGTTATTATTAAGTGAAGTTCGAATCTAGACAGGAACAGTAATAAAAACTAATTATGAATGATATGTATGATTGATATGGAAATATTACGTTATATTTTTTTAATGAATATGCTGAATAAGTAATAGTATTTTATGAATAAGAAAAGTTTTCCCGGTCCAGGATGATAATAAACAAGCCAACACCCTGCCAACCCTGAGCACAGGTTACTTTTAGGAGTGGGCGATGAGAGCTCTTTCTCTTGTCGCAACCCCATTAATATCACCAATTAATTAGCATGACCTACATAATAAGGGGGTGACTAAGCCGTGCTCTCTTGTCGTAGAAGATGGCTGATGTAAATAGCAGGATAGAGTCATTATTACCAATACACCGCCCCAATCTGAGCAAACAGCCCGCTTAATTTACAAAGAAATAGGCAAAGTGTAAATGGATCCTCTATTCAGTACGTAAATACTAGTGGGAGCATATACACTCTTTAACACCCAAAAATTAATAGGCAGAAAGCAAGGGGATCCCACTACCCATGACCCATAAATCACAGCTCCCAATGGTACCTGATTTGGAGGGACTGTCCCTCTTGAGTCTGTGTCCCCCTGTCCCTCGTTGTTCTCATTTGTCCCTCTTTGAGGTGTAACTTACAGATCTGCATCAGTAATTGATTCATTTGTCAATTCAAAGTGTTTATATTGTTGTAACTGTTACATCCTATCTCCTATTCATCCATTAATGAAGGGGCGTGGCTTCATTTAACAATTGCTCCTCCCCTACCCTCCTCCCAGACTATAGTTATCATAGAGAGTCCAAGTGGACCTGCTCCTCCCAGAGCCCACAACGGGAAGGGTGCAAGCAGATCCCCTTCAGGCCCACAATGTGGGTGGACCCTCCAGGGCCCATAGTTACTAGGGAGAGTATAAGCGGGTTCCCTTTCATGTCTGCAAGTCATAGGCAGAATGTGAGTGGACACCCCAGGGCCCATAGTTACTAGGCAGAATATAAGAGGATCCCCTTGAGGGTCCACAATTAAAGAAAACCAAAACCCTTATGCATACAGTCCTGTAATCTAGAATACTCCGGGGGGTCAGGTGAATCCTTGTGCATGGGCCATCCCGATTTTGGATGCCCCACTTTGTGAAACACTCCAGTTCTCCCAATCCTGTGCCATCTGCAGACTTGCCGCAGCAGAGACCAGACAATGGGCGGCACCAGCAACACGGGATCACCGGATCAAGTTTAGCATCAGGTGAACTAGTGTAGCATTCCAAATCCCAGGTTTTGCTCCACCTTAATGGACTAAACATGGAAAGGATGCACACCACACTATAAGTAATAGATTGCAAGTAAAAAAGTGCATTTACACATCATAACATATGCAGTAATAAATGACCATCAATTTCCAAGAACAAAAAAGGAGCAGCAGTCTGGTAACAGTTATGCATAACCTCAGGATTGAAGTGCACCTTCTGAAACAGGGATAAAGTATGTATGAATCTATAATAGTGACTAGGGATGAGCGAATCGATCCGGACGAACCCGGATTCGATCCGAATTTCAGGAAAAATTCGATTCGGATCGAATCCGAATTTCCCCGCGATTCGATCACTCGAAGTTTTCCTTTAACATCCATTCATTTACATTACAGGCATTCTAAGATGGCGGGCGGGACATGTCTGGACATGTATCCCGCGCCAGTGCAAGCTGGGGCAGTCACATGCAGCCTATCAGCAGCCAGCAAGCCCGGTGACGTCACACAGCGGTATTTAACGGCGGCCATCTTGCTTTTCCTCATTTCTCTATTGCATTCGTGACAGACAGACAGAACGCTGTGTAGCTGAGGCAGTTAGACAGGCTGGAGACAGGGACAGACAGGGACAGGCTGGAGACAGGCAGGAGACAGGCAGGAGACAGACAGGAGACAGACAGAAAGCGAGGGAAAGGTAGGAAAAACGGAGCTGGCTGACAGGGAGATTTTTTTTTTTTCATCCAGCCTTTGTTAGCGTTTTCAGGCTGCTTATAGTAACTAACTGTGCATATATACTGAACTGATCTTAAGTCTGCTGTGAGGCATCCCATTCTGTGACTAAAGCAGCCTCTGTTTAAGACCATATAAGCATTTGCTCTTATCATATTTGAAATTAGGCCTGATAAAGACACTTTTGCTGGCCAAAGCCCTACTGTACCCTGCCAGCTCGATTCCTGCCCGGGGCATCCCATTCTGTGACTAAAGCAGCCTCTGTTTAAGACCATATAAGCATTTGCTCTTATCATATTTGAAATTAGGCCTGATAAAGACACTTTTGCTGGCCAAAGCACTACTGTACCCTGCCAGCTCGATTCCTGCCCGGGGCATCCCATTCTGTGACTAAAGCAGCCTCTGTTTAAGACCATATAAGCATTTGCTCTTATCATATTTGAAATTAGGCCTGATAAAGACACTTTTGCTGGCCAAAGCACTACTGTACCCTGCCAGCTCGATTCCTGCCCGGGGCATCCCATTCTGTGACTAAAGCAGCCTCTGTTTAAGACCATATAAGCATTTGCTCTTATCATATTTGAAATTAGGCCTGATAAAGACACTTTTGCTGGCCAAAGCACTACTGTACCCTGCCAGCTCGATTCCTGCCCGGGGCATCCCATTCTGTGACTAAAGCAGCCTCTGTTTAAGACCATATAAGCATTTGCTCTTATCATATTTGAAATTAGCCTGATAAAGACACTTTTGCTGGCCAAAGCACTACTGTACCCTGCCAGCTCGATTCCTGCCCGGGGCATCCCATTCTGTGACTAAAGCAGCCTCTGTTTAAGACCATATAAGCATTTGCTCTTATCATATTTGAAATTAGCCTGATAAAGACACTTTTGCTGGCCAAAGCACTACTGTACCCTGCCAGCTCGATTCCTGCCCGGGGCATCCCATTCTGTGACTAAAGCAGCCTCTGTTTAAGACCATATAAGCATTTGCTCTTATCATATTTGAAATTAGGCCTGATAAAGACACTTTTGCTGGCCAAAGCACTACTGTACCCTGCCAGCTCGATTCCTGCCCGGGGCATCCCATTCTGTGACTAAAGCAGCCTCTGTTTAAGACCATATAAGCATTTGCTCTTATCATATTTGAAATTAGGCCTGATAAAGACACTTTTGCTGGCCAAAGCCCTACTGTACCCTGCCAGCTCGATTCCTGCCCGGGGCATCCCATTCTGTGACTAAAGCAGCCTCTGTTTAAGACCATATAAGCATTTGCTCTTATCATATTTGAAATTAGGCCTGATAAAGACACTTTTGCTGGCCAAAGCACTACTGTACCCTGCCAGCTCGATTCCTGCCCGGGGCATCCCATTCTGTGACTAAAGCAGCCTCTGTTTAAGACCATATAAGCATTTGCTCTTATCATATTTGAAATTAGGCCTGATAAAGACACTTTTGCTGGCCAAAGCACTACTGTACCCTGCCAGCTCGATTCCTGCCCGGGGCATCCCATTCTGTGACTAAAGCAGCCTCTGTTTAAGACCATATAAGCATTTGCTCTTATCATATTTGAAATTAGGCCTGATAAAGACACTTTTGCTGGCCAAAGCACTACTGTACCCTGCCAGCTCGATTCCTGCCCGGGGCATCCCATTCTGTGACTAAAGCAGCCTCTGTTTAAGACCATATAAGCATTTGCTCTTATCATATTTGAAATTAGCCTGATAAAGACACTTTTGCTGGCCAAAGCACTACTGTACCCTGCCAGCTCGATTCCTGCCCGGGGCATCCCATTCTGTGACTAAAGCAGCCTCTGTTTAAGACCATATAAGCATTTGCTCTTATCATATTTGAAATTAGCCTGATAAAGACACTTTTGCTGGCCAAAGCACTACTGTACCCTGCCAGCTCGATTCCTGCCCGGGGCATCCCATTCTGTGACTAAAGCAGCCTCTGTTTAAGACCATATAAGCATTTGCTCTTATCATATTTGAAATTAGGCCTGATAAAGACACTTTTGCTGGCCAAAGCACTACTGTACCCTGCCAGCTCGATTCCTGCCCGGGGCATCCCATTCTGTGACTAAAGCAGCCTCTGTTTAAGACCATATAAGCATTTGCTCTTATCATATTTGAAATTAGGCCTGATAAAGACACTTTTGCTGGCCAAAGCACTACTGTACCCTGCCAGCTCGATTCCTGCCCGGGGCATCCCATTCTGTGACTAAAGCAGCCTCTGTTTAAGACCATATAAGCATTTGCTCTTATCATATTTGAAATTAGGCCTGATAAAGACACTTTTGCTGGCCAAAGCACTACTGTACCCTGCCAGCTCGATTCCTGCCCGGGGCATCCCATTCTGTGACTAAAGCAGCCTCTGTTTAAGACCATATAAGCATTTGCTCTTATCATATTTGAAATTAGGCCTGATAAAGACACTTTTGCTGGCCAAAGCCCTACTGTACCCTGCCAGCTCGATTCCTGCCCGGGGCATCCCATTCTGTGACTAAAGCAGCCTCTGTTTAAGACCATATAAGCATTTGCTCTTATCATATTTGAAATTAGGCCTGATAAAGACACTTTTGCTGGCCAAAGCACTACTGTACCCTGCCAGCTCGATTCCTGCCCGGGGCATCCCATTCTGTGACTAAAGCAGCCTCTGTTTAAGACCATATAAGCATTTGCTCTTATCATATTTGAAATTAGGCCTGATAAAGACACTTTTGCTGGCCAAAGCACTACTGTACCCTGCCAGCTCGATTCCTGCCCGGGGCATCCCATTCTGTGACTACAGCAGCCTCTGTTTAAGACCATATAAGCATTTGCTCTTATCATATTTGAAATTAGCCTGATAAAGACACTTTTGCTGGCCAAAGCACTACTGTACCCTGCCAGCTCGATTCCTGCCCGGGGCATCCCATTCTGTGACTAAAGCAGCCTCTGTTTAAGACCATATAAGCATTTGCTCTTATCATATTTGAAATTAGCCTGATAAAGACACTTTTGCTGGCCAAAGCACTACTGTACCCTGCCAGCTCGATTCCTGCCCGGGGCATCCCATTCTGTGACTAAAGCAGCCTCTGTTTAAGACCATATAAGCATTTGCTCTTATCATATTTGAAATTAGGCCTGATAAAGACACTTTTGCTGGCCAAAGCACTACTGTACCCTGCCAGCTCGATTCCTGCCCGGGGCATCCCATTCTGTGACTAAAGCAGCCTCTGTTTAAGACCATATAAGCATTTGCTCTTATCATATTTGAAATTAGCCTGATAAAGACACTTTTGCTGGCCAAACCACTACTGTACCCTGCCAGCTCGATTCCTGCCCGGGGCATCCCATTCTGTGACTAAAGCAGCCTCTGTTTAAGACCATATAAGCATTTGCTCTTATCATATTTGAAATTAGGCCTGATAAAGACACTTTTGCTGGCCAAAGCCCTACTGGACCCTGCCAGCTCGATTCCTGCCCGGGGCATCCCATTCTGTGACTACAGCAGCCTCTGTTTAAGACCATATAAGCATTTGCTCTTATCATATTTGAAATTAGCCTGATAAAGACACTTTTGCTGGCCAAAGCACTACTGTACCCTGCCAGCTCGATTCCTGCCCGGGGCATCCCATTCTGTGACTAAAGCAGCCTCTGTTTAAGACCATATAAGCATTTGCTCTTATCATATTTGAAATTAGGCCTGATAAAGACACTTTTGCTGGCCAAAGCACTACTGTACCCTGCCAGCTCGATTCCTGCCCGGGGCATCCCATTCTGTGACTAAAGCAGCCTCTGTTTAAGACCATATAAGCATTTGCTCTTATCATATTTGAAATTAGCCTGATAAAGACACTTTTGCTGGCCAAACCACTACTGTACCCTGCCAGCTCGATTCCTGCCCGGGGCATCCCATTCTGTGACTAAAGCAGCCTCTGTTTAAGACCATATAAGCATTTGCTCTTATCATATTTGAAATTAGGCCTGATAAAGACACTTTTGCTGGCCAAAGCACTACTGGACCCTGCCAGCTCGATTCCTGCCCGGGGCATCCCATTCTGTGACTACAGCAGCCTCTGTTTAAGACCATATAAGCATTTGCTCTTATCATATTTGAAATTAGGCCTGATAAAGACACTTTTGCTGGCCAAAGCACTACTGTACCCTGCCAGCTCGATTCCTGCCCGGGGCATCCCATTCTGTGACTAAAGCAGCCTCTGTTTAAGACCATATAAGCATTTGCTCTTATCATATTTGAAATTAGGCCTGATAAAGACACTTTTGCTGGCCAAAGCACTACTGTACCCTGCCAGCTCGATTCCTGCCCGGGGCATCCCATTCTGTGACTAAAGCAGCCTCTGTTTAAGACCATATAAGCATTTGCTCTTATCATATTTGAAATTAGCCTGATAAAGACACTTTTGCTGGCCAAAGCACTACTGTACCCTGCCAGCTCGATTCCTGCCCGGGGCATCCCATTCTGTGACTAAAGCAGCCTCTGTTTAAGACCATATAAGCATTTGCTCTTATCATATTTGAAATTAGCCTGATAAAGACACTTTTGCTGGCCAAAGCACTACTGTACCCTGCCAGCTCGATTCCTGCCCGGGGCATCCCATTCTGTGACTAAAGCAGCCTCTGTTTAAGACCATATAAGCATTTGCTCTTATCATATTTGAAATTAGGCCTGATAAAGACACTTTTGCTGGCCAAAGCACTACTGGACCCTGCCAGCTCGATTCCTGCCCGGGGCATCCCATTCTGTGACTACAGCAGCCTCTGTTTAAGACCATATAAGCATTTGCTCTTATCATATTTGAAATTAGGCCTGATAAAGACACTTTTGCTGGCCAAAGCACTACTGTACCCTGCCAGCTCGATTCCTGCCCGGGGCATCCCATTCTGTGACTAAAGCAGCCTCTGTTTAAGACCATATAAGCATTTGCTCTTATCATATTTGAAATTAGCCCTATAAAGACACTTTTGCTGGCCAAAGCACTACTGTACCCTGCCAGCTCGATTCCTGCCCGGGGCATCCCATTCTGTGACTAAAGCAGCCTCTGTTTAAGACCATATAAGCATTTGCTCTTATCATATTTGAAATTAGGCCTGATAAAGACACTTTTGCTGGCCAAAGCACTACTGTACCCTGCCAGCTCGATTCCTGCCCGGGGCATCCCATTCTGTGACTAAAGCAGCCTCTGTTTAAGACCATATAAGCATTTGCTCTTATCATATTTGAAATTAGCCTGATAAAGACACTTTTGCTGGCCAAAGCACTACTGTACCCTGCCAGCTCGATTCCTGCCCGGGGCATCCCATTCTGTGACTAAAGCAGCCTCTGTTTAAGACCATATAAGCATTTGCTCTTATCATATTTGAAATTAGCCTGATAAAGACACTTTTGCTGGCCAAAGCACTACTGTACCCTGCCAGCTCGATTCCTGCCCGGGGCATCCCATTCTGTGACTAAAGCAGCCTCTGTTTAAGACCATATAAGCATTTGCTCTTATCATATTTGAAATTAGGCCTGATAAAGACACTTTTGCTGGCCAAAGCACTACTGTACCCTGCCAGCTCGATTCCTGCCCGGGGCATCCCATTCTGTGACTAAAGCAGCCTCTGTTTAAGACCATATAAGCATTTGCTCTTATCATATTTGAAATTAGCCTGATAAAGACACTTTTGCTGGCCAAAGCACTACTGTACCCTGCCAGCTCGATTCCTGCCCGGGGCATCCCATTCTGTGACTAAAGCAGCCTCTGTTTAAGACCATATAAGCATTTGCTCTTATCATATTTGAAATTAGGCCTGATAAAGACACTTTTGCTGGCCAAAGCACTACTGGACCCTGCCAGCTCGATTCCTGCCCGGGGCATCCCATTCTGTGACTACAGCAGCCTCTGTTTAAGACCATATAAGCATTTGCTCTTATCATATTTGAAATTAGGCCTGATAAAGACACTTTTGCTGGCCAAAGCACTACTGTACCCTGCCAGCTCGATTCCTGCCCGGGGCATCCCATTCTGTGACTAAAGCAGCCTCTGTTTAAGACCATATAAGCATTTGCTCTTATCATATTTGAAATTAGGCCTGATAAAGACACTTTTGCTGGCCAAAGCACTACTGTACCCTGCCAGCTCGATTCCTGCCCGGGGCATCCCATTCTGTGACTAAAGCAGCCTCTGTTTAAGACCATATAAGCATTTGCTCTTATCATATTTGAAATTAGGCCTGATAAAGACACTTTTGCTGGCCAAAGCACTACTGTACCCTGCCAGCTCGATTCCTGCCCGGGGCATCCCATTCTGTGACTAAAGCAGCCTCTGTTTAAGACCATATAAGCATTTGCTCTTATCATATTTGAAATTAGCCTGATAAAGACACTTTTGCTGGCCAAAGCACTACTGTACCCTGCCAGCTCGATTCCTGCCCGGGGCATCCCATTCTGTGACTAAAGCAGCCTCTGTTTAAGACTATATAAGCATTTGCTCTTATCATATTTGAAATTAGCCTGATAAAGACACTTTTGCTGGCCAAAGCACTACTGTACCCTGCCAGCTCGATTCCTGCCCGGGGCATCCCATTCTGTGACTAAAGCAGCCTCTGTTTAAGACCATATAAGCATTTGCTCTTATCATATTTGAAATTAGGCCTGATAAAGACACTTTTGCTGGCCAAAGCACTACTGTACCCTGCCAGCTCGATTCCTGTCCGGGGCATCCCATTCTGTGACTAAAGCAGCCTCTGTTTAAGACCATATAAGCATTTGCTCTTATCATATTTGAAATTAGCCTGATAAAGACACTTTTGCTGGCCAAAGCACTACTGTACCCTGCCAGCTCGATTCCTGCCCGGGGCATCCCATTCTGTGACTAAAGCAGCCTCTGTTTAAGACCATATAAGCATTTGCTCTTATCATATTTGAAATTAGCCTGATAAAGACACTTTAGCTGGCCAAAGCACTACTGTACCCTGCCAGCTCGATTCCTGCCCGGGGCATCCCATTCTGTGACTAAAGCAGCCTCTGTTTAAGACCATATAAGCATTTGCTCTTATCATATTTGAAATTAGGCCTGATAAAGACACTTTTGCTGGCCAAAGCACTACTGTACCCTGCCAGCTCGATTCCTGCCCGGGGCATCCCATTCTGTGACTAAAGCAGCCTCTGTTTAAGACCATATAAGCATTTGCTCTTATCATATTTGAAATTAGGCCTGATAAAGACACTTTTGCTGGCCAAAGCACTACTGTACCCTGCCAGCTCGATTCCTGCCCGGGGCATCCCATTCTGTGACTAAAGCAGCCTCTGTTTAAGACCATATAAGCATTTGCTCTTATCATATTTGAAATTAGGCCTGATAAAGACACTTTTGCTGGCCAAAGCACTACTGGACCCTGCCAGCTCGATTCCTGCCCGGGGCATCCCATTCTGTGACTAAAGCAGCCTCTGTTTAAGACCATATAAGCATTTGCTCTTATTATATTTATATTATAAGACACTTTTGCTGGGCATAGGCTTACTGCTGCCTGCCAGGTGCACTTCTGTTGAGGCATCCCATTCTGTAACATAGCATACCCCTCTTTATTTACACTAAGCAGCTCTCTTATTTACACTAAGCAGGCCTGTTGGAGGCTGAGTGTTACTGCTCACTTTTGGTGTGCATTATATTCTGTTTCATATAGACCCACCGCTGCCCGGGGTTTTTTTAAATATCACCTACTACCACGCCAGTTAGACTATGTCGGGCAGACAAGTGCCTGGAAGTGAAAAGAGGAGTGGCAGAGGCCAAGATTCCGCAGGCAGAGCTCGCATCAGACTGGGGGCCAGTAGCAGCAGGAGTCACGCTGAGAGACCTAATCTGCCAGTATCTGCTAGCGGTCGGGTCTCCACCAGTAACGCATCTGCCGTGGTAGATTGGTTGACGCGCTCATCAACAACATCATCACAACTTACGTCTGAGACCCCCAGTCTAGGGTCGGTAGGTTCCTCTGACACAACCCTGAGTTGGCATGCCCCGAGAGCAGTCCCTGTCCTCCCATTGCCTCTGGCCTACGCCGTTCCCTCCCCCAGCGACGTATCCTATGCTTTGGGTTCAGCTCCACTCTTTAGTGAGGAGGACCATCAGATAGAGGACAGTCAGCAGCTACTGCCCAGCCAAGAAATGGAGGTGGCTTCTTTAGCTAGGCAGACAAATAGTGATGTGGACAGTGTCGTGGGTGCTGCGAGCGTTCCAGCTCCTGCGCCAGACACTGTTGACGAATCCACGAACATCAGTGACGTACAGCCACAACCCGGTGATGATGATGATGATGACGATGAAGCCGATCGCACTTGGGAGCCGGGTGATGAAGGGGCTTCATCGTCATCATCAGGAGAAGAGGGGTGCAGGTTGCCCCGGAGTCAGCAGCTGAGGCAGCAAGGTGGTAGCAGTCAGCATGGGGGCACAATTCCAAAGGCTGGAGCCGGCCGGGGCCGGGGCCGGGGTAGAGCACCTGCTGTGCGGCAGTCTACCTTATCGGGAGGTAGTGGAGCAGGGGTTCCTGGAGTTGGCAACAGCAGCAGTGAATCAGTGAGGCCAGGGGGTGGGAAAAGTAGCTACTCGGCAGTGTGGCAGTTTTTCCTGAGGCATCCGCAGGAGGGTAACATGGCCACATGCAAGATATGTAGGCAAAAGGTGAAGCGTGGCCAGGGTCCAAATGTTGGCACCACGGCCCTGCGTCAACATATGATGCGTCACCATAAAACGACCTGGGAGAACCGAGGCTCCCAAGGGGTGGTCCAGTCTGCTTCCTCACCAAGTGAGCTCCCAATTTCTGCCAGCCAAGGCTCCAGCACCTCAGCCGAAGGCAGCTGTGCGTCATACCCATCCTCTGTCGCTCCTGCTCCTCCTCCTCCAAGTCATGCATCCCGCCAGCAATCCATCAGCGAAGCCATGTCCAAGAGACAGCAGTATGCGCCCACTCATCCTACGGCGCAGAAGCTGAATGTGCTCCTGTCCAAGTTGCTGGTGCTGCAGTCGCTCCCTTTTCAGGTGGTGGAATCTGCACCTTTCAGAGAACTGATGGCTTGTGCCGAGCCGAGGTGGAGAGTCCCAAGCCGTCATTTCTTTGCCAAGAAGGCAGTACCAGCGCTGCACACTTTTGTTGAACAGAAGGTGGGCCAGTCCTTGAGCCTGTCGGTGTGTAGCAAAATACATGGCAGCGCCGACATCTGGAGCTGTAACTACGGTCAGGGGCAGTACATGTCGTTTACGGCCCACTGGGTGAATGTGGTCCCTTTGCAGCAGCAACTTGGACAGGTCACGCCGCTTCGGCCTCCGCGCTCTCTGCCCATTGGGCCTGTGACACCGTGCGACTCGGCCTCCTCATCCTCCGCCATCTCCTCACCCTCCACTGTAGGCTCAAGTCTCAGTGCCCCTCCAGTCTACCATGTGTGCAGGGCACGGAGGTGTCACGCAGTGCTTCACATGGTTTGTCTTGGCGAACGGAGTCACACAGGGGAGGAACTGCTTAAATGTATTCATCAGGAAATCCAAACATGGCTTACTCCGAGAAAACTTAAAATGGGAATCATGGTTACCGACAATGGGAAGAACATTTTGTCTGCGCTGCGCCAAGGAAGCCTGACCCATGCCCCCTGCATGGCTCACGTCTTCAATCTGGTTGTCAAGCGGTTTCTGAAGTGTTCCCCCCATCTGCAGGACATCCTAACAACTTCACGGAAACTTTGCATGCACTTCAGCCACTCCTACACTGCCAAACACACCCTTCTTGAGCTACAGCGTCAGAATGGTATCCCCCAACATAGTCTGATTTGCGATGTTTCCACCCGTTGGAATTCCACCCTTCACATGTTGGACCGATTATATGAACAGAGAAAAGCCATCACGGATTTCCTGATGATCCAAGCAGATAGGGGGACTCCCCTGTGTAACTTCAATGTCAACCAGTGGCAGCTCATACGTGACACCTGCCGTTTGCTCAGGCCCTTTGAGGAAGCCACTTTATTTGTCAGTCGGCAGGATTACGGGATGAACGACGTGATTCCACTGCTTCATGTACTACAGCACATGTTGGAAACCATGGCTGGTCAGGGCACTGGAGACATGGCGTTTACATCTTACGGCCACATGAACCCCCTTGGAGCTGAACTGGAGGAGGAGGAGGAGGAAGAGGAGGAGGAGGAGTTGCCCAGCGAAACACAGTTTAGGCTTGGCGAAATGGCTGGTTTATCTAGTCAGCGGACAGGAGAGGAGGAGCAGGAGCAGCCAGAGGAGCTAGAGGTTTTTGAGGAAGGAGAGACAGAGGACCCGGGCACACCGTGGCAGTATGCAGTGGAGATGGAGACAGGTAGTCCATCCGAGTCACTTGCGCAAATGGCACGAAGCATGCTCACGTGCTTGCGTAGTGACCCCAGAATTGTTTCCATCTGCCGGCGGGATGACTTCTGGCTGTCCACCTTATTGGACCCTCGCTTCCGGCACAAAATGGGGGCATTTTTTAAACCCACCGAGAGGGAGGACAAACTCAACTACTACAAAGACATTCTACGTAGGCAGTTGGCCGATGCCTATCTGCGCCATGGTCCATACTCTCGCAGGTCTGACTCGAGGGGACCTCTGCGCTCACCTTCCACTGCCATGGCCGCTGGGGGGGTTGGCAGCAGCAGCAGCAGAAGCTCCATCAGCAGCAGCAGCCTCAGTCTTCAGTCGCTAATGAGTAGCTTTCTACACCCGCATAGTGAGGCTACTCATGAGCAGCAGGAAGACCTGGAGCAGGACCTGAACCAGCAGGTCATGTCATACTTTGACATGACCATGCCAACACACCTTGAGGATCCGCTGGACTTCTGGGCAGCCAAACTTGATTTGTGGCCGCAACTAGCAGAGTTTGCCCTGGAAAAGCTGTCCTGCCCGGCAAGTAGCGTGCCATCTGAGCGGGTGTTTAGTGCGGCGGGGGCCATAGTTAGGGCGAGGAGAAAAATGTGGAGAGACTCACCTTTGTCAAAATGAATCAGGGATGGATCAGCCAGGATTTCCACCCACCAATGCCTGATGCATGCGACTAGATTCAGCATGGTGCCACGTTTTACACTTTCCAAATGGTGCAAAACATATTTATGTCTTTAGGCCATTTTTTGGGCTCCTGCTGCTGCTACTGTCAACTCCTGCCAACTCCAGGGTGTGATTCATCCAATTTTTGGGCTCCTGAAGCCAACTCCAGTGTATATTTGGGCTCCTGCTGCTGCTACTGTCAACTCCTGCCAACTCCAGGCTGTGATTCATCCAATTTTTGGGCTCCTGAAGCCAACTCCAGTGTATATTTGGGCTCCTGCTGCTGCTACTGTCAACTCCTGCCAACTCCAGGGTGTGATTCATCCAATTTTTGGGCTCCTGAAGCCAACTCCAGTGTATATTTGGGCTCCTGCTGCTGCTGCTGCCAACTTCTGCCAACTCCAGGGTGTGATTCATCCAATTTTTGGGCTCCTGAAGCCAACTCCAGTGTATATTTGGGCTCCTGCTGCTGCTGCTGCCAACTCCTGCCAACTCCAGGGTGTGATTCATCCAATTTTTGGGCTCCTGAGGCCAACTCCAGTGTATATTTGGGCTCCTGCTGCTGCTACTGTCAACTCCTGCCAACTCCAGGCTGTGATTCATCCAATTTTTGGGCTCCTGAAGCCAACTCCAGTGTATATTTGGGCTCCTGCTGCTGCTGCTGCCAACTTCTGCCAACTCCAGGGTGTGATTCATCCAATTTTTGGGCTCCTGAAGCCAACTCCAGTGTATATTTGGGCTCCTGCTGCTGCTGCTGCCAACTTCTGCCAACTCCAGGGTGTGATTCATCCAATTTTTGGGCTCCTGAAGCCAACTCCAGTGTATATTTGGGCTCCTGCTGCTGCTGCTGTCAACTCCTGCCAACTCCAGGGTGTGATTCATCCAATTTTTGGGCTCCTGAAGCCAACTCCAGTGTATATTTGGGCTCCTGCTGCTGCTGCTGTCAACTCCTGCCAACTCCAGGGTGTGATTCATCCAATTTTTGGGCTCCTGAAGCCAACTCCAGTGTATATTTGGGCTCCTGCTGCTGCTGCTGCCAACTTCTGCCAACTCCAGGGTGTGATTCATCCAATTTTTGGGCTCCTGAAGCCAACTCCAGTGTATATTTGGGCTCCTGCTGCTGCTGCTGCCAACTCCTGCCAACTCCAGGGTGTGATTCATCCAATTTTTGGGCTCCTGAGGCCAACTCCAGTGTATATTTGGGCTCCTGCTGCTGCTACTGTCAACTCCTGCCAACTCCAGGCTGTGATTCATCCAATTTTTGGGCTCCTGAAGCCAACTCCAGTGTATATTTGGGCTCCTGCTGCTGCTACTGTCAACTCCTGCCAACTCCAGGGTGTGATTCATCCAATTTTTGGGCTCCTGAAGCCAACTCCAGTGTATATTTGGGCTCCTGCTGCTGCTGCTGCCAACTTCTGCCAACTCCAGGGTGTGATTCATCCAATTTTTGGGCTCCTGAAGCCAACTCCAGTGTATATTTGGGCTCCTGCTGCTGCCAACTTCTGCCAACTCCAGGGTGTGATTCATCCAATTTTTGGGCTCCTGAAGCCAACTCCAGTGTATATTTGGGCTCCTGCTGCTGCTGCTGTCAACTCCTGCCAACTCCAGGGTGTGATTCATCCAATTTTTGGGCTCCTGAAGCCAACTCCAGTGTATATTTGGGCTCCTGCTGCTGCTGCTGTCAACTCCTGCCAACTCCAGGGTGTGATTCATCCAATTTTTGGGCTCCTGAAGCCAACTCCAGTGTATATTTGGGCTCCTGCTGCTGCTGCTGCCAACTTCTGCCAACTCCAGGGTGTGATTCATCCAATTTTTGGGCTCCTGAAGCCAACTCCAGTGTATATTTGGGCTCCTGCTGCTGCTGCTGCCAACTTCTGCCAACTCCAGGGTGTGATTCATCCAATTTTTGGGCTCCTGAAGCCAACTCCAGTGTATATTTGGGCTCCTGCTGCTGCTGCTGTCAACTCCTGCCAACTCCAGGGTGTGATTCATCCAATTTTTGGGCTCCTGAAGCCAACTCCAGTGTATATTTGGGCTCCTGCTGCTGCTGCTGCCAACTTCTGCCAACTCCAGGGTGTGATTCATCCAATTTTTGGGCTCCTGAAGCCAACTCCAGTGTATATTTGGGCTCCTGCTGCTGCTGCTGTCAACTCCTGCCAACTCCAGGGTGTGATTCATCCAATTTTTGGGCTCCTGAAGCCAACTCCAGTGTATATTTGGGCTCCTGCTGCTGCTGCTGTCAACTCCTGCCAACTCCAGGGTGTGATTCATCCAATTTTTGGGCTCCTGAAGCCAACTCCAGTGTATATTTGGGCTCCTGCTGCTGCTGCTGTCAACTCCTGCCAACTCCAGGGTGTAATTCATCCAATTTTTGGGCTCCTGAAGCCAACTCCAGTGTATATTTGGGCTCCTGCTGCTGCTACTGTCAACTCCTGCCAACTCCAGGGTGTGATTCATCCAATTTTTGGGCTCCTGAAGCCAACTCCAGTGTATATTTGGGCTCCTGCTGCTGCTGCTGCCAACTTCTGCCAACTCCAGGGTGTGATTCATCCAATTTTTGGGCTCCTGAAGCCAACTCCAGTGTATATTTGGGCTCCTGCTGCTGCTGCTGCCAACTCCTGCCAACTCCAGGGTGTGATTCATCCAATTTTTGGGCTCCTGAGGCCAACTCCAGTGTATATTTGGGCTCCTGCTGCTGCTACTGTCAACTCCTGCCAACTCCAGGCTGTGATTCATCCAATTTTTGGGCTCCTGAAGCCAACTCCAGTGTATATTTGGGCTCCTGCTGCTGCTACTGTCAACTCCTGCCAACTCCAGGGTGTGATTCATCCAATTTTTGGGCTCCTGAAGCCAACTCCAGTGTATATTTGGGCTCCTGCTGCTGCTGCTGCCAACTTCTGCCAACTCCAGGGTGTGATTCATCCAATTTTTGGGCTCCTGAAGCCAACTCCAGTGTATATTTGGGCTCCTGCTGCTGCTGCTGCCAACTTCTGCCAACTCCAGGGTGTGATTCATCCAATTTTTGGGCTCCTGAAGCCAACTCCAGTGTATATTTGGGCTCCTGCTGCTGCTGCTGTCAACTCCTGCCAACTCCAGGGTGTGATTCATCCAATTTTTGGGCTCCTGAAGCCAACTCCAGTGTATATTTGGGCTCCTGCTGCTGCTGCTGCCAACTTCTGCCAACTCCAGGGTGTGATTCATCCAATTTTTGGGCTCCTGAAGCCAACTCCAGTGTATATTTGGGCTCCTGCTGCTGCTGCTGTCAACTCCTGCCAACTCCAGGGTGTGATTCATCCAATTTTTGGGCTCCTGAAGCCAACTCCAGTGTATATTTGGGCTCCTGCTGCTGCTGCTGTCAACTCCTGCCAACTCCAGGGTGTGATTCATCCAATTTTTGGGCTCCTGAAGCCAACTCCAGTGTATATTTGGGCTCCTGCTGCTGCTGCTGTCAACTCCTGCCAACTCCAGGGTGTGATTCATCCAATTTTTGGGCTCCTGAAGCCAACTCCAGTGTATATTTGGGCTCCTGCTGCTGCTACTGTCAACTCCTGCCAACTCCAGGGTGTGATTCATCCAATTTTTGGGCTCCTGAAGCCAACTCCAGTGTATATTTGGGCTCCTGCTGCTGCTGCTGTCAACTTCTGCCAACTCCAGGGTGTGATTCATCCAATTTTTGGGCTCCTGAAGCCAACTCCAGTGTATATTTGGGCTCCTGCTGCTGCTGCTGCCAACTCCTGCCAACTCCAGGGTGTGATTCATCCAATTTTTGGGCTCCTGAGGCCAACTCCAGTGTATATTTGGGCTCCTGCTGCTGCTACTGTCAACTCCTGCCAACTCCAGGCTGTGATTCATCCAATTTTTGGGCTCCTGAAGCCAACTCCAGTGTATATTTGGGCTCCTGCTGCTGCTACTGTCAACTCCTGCCAACTCCAGGGTGTGATTCATCCAATTTTTGGGCTCCTGAAGCCAACTCCAGTGTATATTTGGGCTCCTGCTGCTGCTGCTGCCAACTTCTGCCAACTCCAGGGTGTGATTCATCCAATTTTTGGGCTCCTGAAGCCAACTCCAGTGTATATTTGGGCTCCTGCTGCTGCTGCTGTCAACTCCTGCCAACTCCAGGGTGTGATTCATCCAATTTTTGGGCTCCTGAAGCCAACTCCAGTGTATATTTGGGCTCCTGCTGCTGCTGCTGTCAACTCCTGCCAACTCCAGGGTGTGATTCATCCAATTTTTGGGCTCCTGAAGCCAACTCCAGTGTATATTTGGGCTCCTGCTGCTGCTGCTGCCAACTTCTGCCAACTCCAGGGTGTGATTCATCCAATTTTTGGGCTCCTGAAGCCAACTCCAGTGTATATTTGGGCTCCTGCTGCTGCTGCTGTCAACTCCTGCCAACTCCAGGGTGTGATTCATCCAATTTTTGGGCTCCTGAAGCCAACTCCAGTGTATATTTGGGCTCCTGCTGCTGCTGCTGTCAACTCCTGCCAACTCCAGGGTGTGATTCATCCAATTTTTGGGCTCCTGAAGCCAACTCCAGTGTATATTTGGGCTCCTGCTGCTGCTGCTGCCAACTTCTGCCAACTCCAGGGTGTGATTCATCCAATTTTTGGGCTCCTGAAGCCAACTCCAGTGTATATTTGGGCTCCTGCTGCTGCTGCTGCCAACTTCTGCCAACTCCAGGGTGTGATTCATCCAATTTTTGGGCTCCTGAAGCCAACTCCAGTGTATATTTGGGCTCCTGCTGCTGCTGCTGCCAACTTCTGCCAACTCCAGGGTGTGATTCATCCAATTTTTGGGCTCCTGAAGCCAACTCCAGTGTATATTTGGGCTCCTGCTGCTGCTGCTGCCAACTCCTGTCAACTCCAGGGTGTGATTCATCCAATTTTTGGGCTCCTGAGGCCAACTCCAGTGTATATTTGGGCTCCTGCTGCTGCTACTGTCAACTCCTGCCAACTCCAGGCTGTGATTCATCCAATTTTTGGGCTCCTGAAGCCAACTCCAGTGTATATTTGGGCTCCTGCTGCTGCTACTGTCAACTCCTGCCAACTCCAGGGTGTGATTCATCCAATTTTTGGGCTCCTGAAGCCAACTCCAGTGTATATTTGGGCTCCTGCTGCTGCTGCCAACTTCTGCCAACTCCAGGGTGTGATTCATCCAATTTTTGGGCTCCTGAAGCCAACTCCAGTGTATATTTGGGCTCCTGCTGCTGCTGCTGCCAACTTCTGCCAACTCCAGGGTGTGATTCATCCAATTTTTGGGCTCCTGAAGCCAACTCCAGTGTATATTTGGGCTCCTGCTGCTGCTGCTGTCAACTCCTGCCAACTCCAGGGTGTGATTCATCCAATTTTTGGGCTCCTGAAGCCAACTCCAGTGTATATTTGGGCTCCTGCTGCTGCTGCTGTCAACTCCTGCCAACTCCAGGGTGTGATTCATCCAATTTTTGGGCTCCTGAAGCCAACTCCAGTGTATATTTGGGCTCCTGCTGCTGCTGCTGCCAACTTCTGCCAACTCCAGGGTGTGATTCATCCAATTTTTGGGCTCCTGAAGCCAACTCCAGTGTATATTTGGGCTCCTGCTGCTGCTGCTGCCAACTTCTGCCAACTCCAGGGTGTGATTCATCCAATTTTTGGGCTCCTGAAGCCAACTCCAGTGTATATTTGGGCTCCTGCTGCTGCTGCTGTCAACTCCTGCCAACTCCAGGGTGTGATTCATCCAATTTTTGGGCTCCTGAAGCCAACTCCAGTGTATATTTGGGCTCCTGCTGCTGCTGCTGTCAACTCCTGCCAACTCCAGGGTGTGATTCATCCAATTTTTGGGCTCCTGAAGCCAACTCCAGTGTATATTTGGGCTCCTGCTGCTGCTGCTGCCAACTTCTGCCAACTCCAGGGTGTGATTCATCCAATTTTTGGGCTCCTGAAGCCAACTCCAGTGTATATTTGGGCTCCTGCTGCTGCTGCTGTCAACTCCTGCCAACTCCAGGGTGTGATTCATCCAATTTTTGGGCTCCTGAAGCCAACTCCAGTGTATATTTGGGCTCCTGCTGCTGCTGCTGTCAACTCCTGCCAACTCCAGGGTGTGATTCATCCAATTTTTGGGCTCCTGAAGCCAACTCCAGTGTATATTTGGGCTCCTGCTGCTGCTGCTGCCAACTTCTGCCAACTCCAGGGTGTGATTCATCCAATTTTTGGGCTCCTGAAGCCAACTCCAGTGTATATTTGGGCTCCTGCTGCTGCTGCTGCCAACTTCTGCCAACTCCAGGGTGTGATTCATCCAATTTTTGGGCTCCTGAAGCCAACTCCAGTGTATATTTGGGCTCCTGCTGCTGCTGCTGTCAACTCCTGCCAACTCCAGGGTGTGATTCATCCAATTTTTGGGCTCCTGAAGCCAACTCCAGTGTATATTTGGGCTCCTGCTGCTGCTGCTGTCAACTCCTGCCAACTCCAGGGTGTGATTCATCCAATTTTTGGGCTCCTGAAGCCAACTCCAGTGTATATTTGGGCTCCTGCTGCTGCTGCTGCCAACTTCTGCCAACTCCAGGGTGTGATTCATCCAATTTTTGGGCTCCTGAAGCCAACTCCAGTGTATATTTGGGCTCCTGCTGCTGCTGCTGCCAACTTCTGCCAACTCCAGGGTGTGATTCATCCAATTTTTGGGCTCCTGAAGCCAACTCCAGTGTATATTTGGGCTCCTGCTGCTGCTGCTGCCAACTTCTGCCAACTCCAGGGTGTGATTCATCCAATTTTTGGGCTCCTGAAGCCAACTCCAGTGTATATTTGGGCTCCTGCTGCTGCTGCTGCCAACTCCTGCCAACTCCAGGGTGTGATTCATCCAATTTTTGGGCTCCTGAGGCCAACTCCAGTGTATATTTGGGCTCCTGCTGCTGCTACTGTCAACTCCTGCCAACTCCAGGCTGTGATTCATCCAATTTTTGGGCTCCTGAAGCCAACTCCAGTGTATATTTGGGCTCCTGCTGCTGCTACTGTCAACTCCTGCCAACTCCAGGGTGTGATTCATCCAATTTTTGGGCTCCTGAAGCCAACTCCAGTGTATATTTGGGCTCCTGCTGCTGCTGCTGCCAACTTCTGCCAACTCCAGGGTGTGATTCATCCAATTTTTGGGCTCCTGAAGCCAACTCCAGTGTATATTTGGGCTCCTGCTGCTGCCAACTTCTGCCAACTCCAGGGTGTGATTCATCCAATTTTTGGGCTCCTGAAGCCAACTCCAGTGTATATTTGGGCTCCTGCTGCTGCTGCTGTCAACTCCTGCCAACTCCAGGGTGTGATTCATCCAATTTTTGGGCTCCTGAAGCCAACTCCAGTGTATATTTGGGCTCCTGCTGCTGCTGCTGCCAACTTCTGCCAACTCCAGGGTGTGATTCATCCAATTTTTGGGCTCCTGAAGCCAACTCCAGTGTATATTTGGGCTCCTGCTGCTGCTGCTGCCAACTTCTGCCAACTCCAGGGTGTGATTCATCCAATTTTTGGGCTCCTGAAGCCAACTCCAGTGTATATTTGGGCTCCTGCTGCTGCTGCTGCCAACTTCTGCCAACTCCAGGGTGTGATTCATCCAATTTTTGGGCTCCTGAAGCCAACTCCAGTGTATATTTGGGCTCCTGCTGCTGCTGCTGCCAACTTCTGCCAACTCCAGGGTGTGATTCATCCAATTTTTGGGCTCCTGAAGCCAACTCCAGTGTATATTTGGGCTCCTGCTGCTGCTGCTGCCAACTTCTGCCAACTCCAGGGTGTGATTCATCCAATTTTTGGGCTCCTGAAGCCAACTCCAGTGTATATTTGGGCTCCTGCTGCTGCTGCTGCCAACTCCTGCCAACTCCAGGGTGTGATTCATCCAATTTTTGGGCTCCTGAGGCCAACTCCAGTGTATATTTGGGCTCCTGCTGCTGCTACTGTCAACTCCTGCCAACTCCAGGGTGTGATTCATCCAATTTTTGGGCTCCTGAAGCCAACTCCAGTGTATATTTGGGCTCCTGCTGCTGCTACTGTCAACTCCTGCCAACTCCAGGGTGTGATTCATCCAATTTTTGGGCTCCTGAAGCCAACTCCAGTGTATATTTGGGCTCCTGCTGCTGCTGCTGCCAACTTCTGCCAACTCCAGGGTGTGATTCATCCAATTTTTGGGCTCCTGAGGCCAACTCCAGTGTATATTTGGGCTCCTTCTGCCCCTCATAGTGATGCCACTTCAACTCTCTGCAATTGTGCCGCTCTGCGATTCTATTAGCGATGCCTCTGATCTGCATGTGATATTTCTTAAAAGTATTATTTAACTAACCCAGCACGCATCCTGTGCGTGTTACAGCAAGGCTGAATGGTTTACAACCCTATTGAGGCTGTAGGAGGCTCAGAAATAGCCGTTTTTAATAGCGATTCGTCGCGAATTTATTCGGGTCGAAACGATTTTTGTCGGAAAATTCGGCGAATCAGTCGAATCGAATTTTTCAAAAGTTCGCTCATCTCTAATAGTGACTAATAATGAAGTCCAGTAAACACAGTAATTTACCATGTGACTATGACTAGAGGTGCCACTTAAGGTCCTCCTGAGGGTTATGTAGATGATCTGGCTATGGGAAATGTAGTCAAGGAATCTATAATGTTATTAAATAGCATAACATCAATATCATGCAAGTACATAAGGAAAGCACAGTGAACAGTTAATGCCCCATATGCATGCACAGATCATCAATCATCCCCCATCCCCCATCCTTTCCACAAAACAAAGCTGAGAAAGGTAAGTAGGTTTCCCCCGGGGCCAAAACAATCAGTTGTGCTCCCTTCACCCCTCTAAAAATTAAACTAGACCAGTCAGAATTGCTTTTTAACCCCTGCACTTCCCAAGCAGCATGTTGGTGGTGTATTTCAGTGCAGCACATGAAGTTCACGCATAGTGCATTAGTATGCACATGGCATAAATCGCTGATTGGTTGAGTATCCCCGCATGCGCCATGGGAACAGCAGAAAGGGGAGTTGAATGGGTGATCTGGGGGGTTTCACACAGTGGAAGATAGAGAAACTGCTGATGATAGGTCCACTTTAAAGGACAACTTCTTTTGGGGTGATGAGTTTACAGTGTGCCCATGTAACAGCTTACACAGGCACTGCCCCATTCATCTCAATTACCAGATCTCCCCCCCCCCCCCCACCATTTACTGCTTTCTCTGCCATGGACTTGGGAAGTGGAAGAAAAGCATTATGGGCAACAGCGGAGAAAGTCTAAACCAAGCAACTAACATCTTTCCTTGAAGCAGAATCTAGTCTTGGTTAAAGTGGATCAAAACCTGCAATTTTATACTATCGCAGGTTTTGATTCTTGGCCTGGGGCATCCCGATTTGAGGTGCCCCACTCTGGGAAACCTCCCTGCAACAGTGCATGCGTGGGCACACAGCCAATCAGCATACTTGGTTCACTTTCGCCTCTCTTAGCCGACTAGATGTCATTGGCTAGAGGCTGGAAGGGGCCAAGCGTGCTGCGGGCAGCATTCCTGCTGGCTTCTAGCTGGTATGTTCACGCCACCCATCCACAATGTCTAGTGCGGGGACGCATCTGACTAAAGGAAAGGTGTAATGCAGCCATGGCCAGCGCAGGCACTGTTGGGAATTGTGTAGGTTTTACTGGGGGATTTCACACAAATTGGGATGCCACAAGGTTTGAGAAACAGATTTTGGTCCACTTTAATATATCCCCCCTCTTGGTCCCCTCTACCCCAGATATGCCCTTTTGGTCCACTTTAACACCTCTGTCCCCTGATATGCAGTTTTGGTACACTTTAACACTCCTACTCCCCCAGATATGCAGTTTTGGTACCCTTTAATACAATTCTCCATGATATGCAGTTTTGGTACAAGTTTACATGGAACAAAACCAAGGATTTTGACTATCCCAGGTTTTGTTCTGTGCCCCTGGGGGCATCCAGATTTGCGATGCCCCGCTGTGTGAAACCCAGCATATTGCCCAGTACAACTTACTCACCTCTTCAAGTTGGCCCTGGCTTTTGGTCCTGCTTTAACACAACCTCCCCCAGAAATGCAGATTTGGTTCACTTTAACACCCACACGGATATGCAAATTTAGTCTACTTAAACATCTTACCCCCCCCCCACATCGCTCCTCTGTATAAACAAGACCTACTCCAGACCACAGTAAACAGATGGGCAATCCACAGCTTTCAGCTGCAGAACCTTCTTCAATGCCGCCCTGGCCCCTGACTGGGCAACCAATGAAGTATACACAACTGTTCTGCTGCACTGGCGAAAATCACACTGAAATCCAAGCTGGGGTGCGGTGGTATGGTGAGGCAATACCAATCATTAATAAAAAAAGTGGGGATTGCCCAAAAACTCTCAACAGCCACACCAGAAAAACACTCCCGCACCACCATAGAAATCCAACTGTACAAAATGTTTATTGTTATTTATGTTGGGAAAACACAAAAGACACAATTAAAATCCATTAAAAAACATAGAACACAAAAGCGACACCATCTATTGTATGGGACACTGCACTGTATAATCCCATCAAATCTAATAAATAATGACCATACAACCCCTCATACATCCACATTATTCCACATCTATATCTTCTCCCGCAAAAGTGCAAAGTGCATATACAAACATAACAACCATGTGCAAAATATATTGGTATTGAAGTGCAAAATATCCTATTTCATCAATTACAAACTGAGAACCCCCCATAAATCACTATCCTATCTTTAAAAAGACCAATAAAGTGCCTTAAAAACTAATATCCCTTACAACATAGATAAAGACAATGGTGACAATTACCAATTATTAACAGTGCAGTGTCCGCCTCCCACGCGTTCCGTGATGGCTGGCCCCCGTGACTTCATCAGGGCGAAGTGTCCTATGGCCACTGGCCCCTGACTTACGGCCTATGCATACCTACCAACTTTTCAGGGTGGGAAAGTGGGCCAACTGTTAAATGAGGCCACGCCCCCATCATTGAGGGATGGATAGGTTACAACAGTATAAACAATTTGAATAGGCAAATGAATAATTTATTGATGCAGATCTGCATGTTACACCTCAAAGAGGGACAAATGAGAATGAGGGACATGGAGGGACAGTCACTCCGACACTTAGGAGGTATGCCGCTGAGGTCGGAAGACTAACGCGTACTTTCACTGCAATAAGCTTTATCTCATGAGAAAACTGTACCAGTTTAAGCTAAGTGAGAGCCAGAATATGTAGGACTACATAAGAGACTCCCTAAAGATAGTAAAATGCCTCAGGGGCATTGGGGAAAAATGAAGAATTTTCATGTTGCTGCACTTGTATTTGTGGTCTTCCAGAAAGGTATGACATGGATGCCCGGCCAGATGAGGAGCTCACACTAGAGTATGTTAAAGGCAAACTTGTTGATGAGTACAAGAGAAAAGCAGAGCCTCTAAGCAAAAGAAATGTATCCAGAGCAGAGGCAGCATTACAAACACACTTCTTAAACAGTCGGCAAGAGCATGGAACTCCAAAATGAACAAAGTCTTGATTGATGAAATTCTGACAAGATGATAGCCGATGGCATGCCAAGACCACTATCAAGAGCCAGGTTTGAGAAGTTCAGAACCGCAATAGGACTAACAGAATAAGTTGTTGTTGAATGGGGTGTTGGAATAGCTTTAATGCAACCACTACATCCTGTATATGACTGTCTGCATGTTTAGATTATTTCTAAAGTTAGTTTAATTAAAAAAACATGAAGTCTTAGGCAGACCATATGACTGTATGCATAGTGTTTTTAGCCTGCTAACAGAAAGGAGCAGTTTCCTTTGCTCTATTACCAGAGATGGGTTGCTAATTAATCATGCCCACATTTATGTTCCTGATTGTTGCTGAATAAACAGCCTTTGCTCCTGCATGCTGGAAAAGTGTTGTGTACAATCCATTGCCAACACAGAAATATAACACAGGATCTAAATAGAAATTAAATCCAACCAATGCTCAGATATTCAGGCATTCCACTACCACCAGTCAACCAAAGAGTCAGAGCAGTTGTAAACCACCCAGATGTCCAGCATTCAGGATTTGGTAGGACAATCTTTCCCATGTCAGTAAAGTGGGACATTTAGGTGTTTCCAGAGTTTTCGGAGGGACAGGGAGGCTCAAAGTGGTGGGACACCTGGTCAGTCAGTGTTGGCTTGGTACGCTGGCTGGGTGCACATAAAATCCACAGAAGACAAGTCTGTTAAACAAGTAGTTACTCACCTTACTAGTAGCTTGCTGGTACACTTCAGTAGACACAGATACAGTCCAAGGTTGTCATCACTTCCATCAACAGCATACAAAGTCTGTTCCCCTTTAGTAGGAATAAGGCTGCAGCAGGTTCTGTTCCTTCTAATGGTAGATTGGGGTCTTTTCTCCCTCCTTAAGAACCAGGGTATACCTCTTGCTTCTAGTTCCACTTGCAGTTTTCACCCCTCTCCTCTGCTCAGTATGTGATGCTTCTGAGGCAAGATGTAGGGCGCCCGTATCCTAGAGTCCTGAGCCGAGTTGCAGCTCAGCAGGGGAAGAAAATATATGTACGTGACTAAAAACGTAAAATATATTAATTGGGAATAATTTTTTAAGGATTTGGGTTTTTCATTAAATTAACCCACCATATTAGCTTTTACTACACAACAAATATGAGGTGCACTGCTATCTAAGAGAGAATAACCAGCCTTATATTGTTGTTAGATTATGCCAGCTGTATTTCACTTTTACTTTTACCTGAAACAATTTACACTACACCTACTTTAAACACTAGGCATATTTACTGTTACTTTAGTCTCTCTTTAAGGACACTCTTACCTATGCCCAAGTCTTCTGAAGACTGCTTAAAACTCTCTCACATCAGCCTACGCCGATGGTTGGTGGTGCGCTAGACTATCTGTCCCTGTACCCACTTAACCCATGGAGATGTTCCTACTGTGAAGGAAAAGTTAGTACAAGAAGCTCAATATTTTTGCAGTTCAAAGAGGATAAATATATAAGAGATAATACACAAACCAAGGTTGCATGTTAAACAACAACGTTTTACTCTCCAGCCTAAGATTATTATATATCTTTTGTTGCAAGTAAATAACTATAAAAACACACTCAACCTCTTTAGGAAGACTTAAAATAAGGTTAGTTCAAGGGGCATAGAATTCAGGGTGTGGCAGACTTACACGGCACCGTGATACTCTTCACCAGGGGTGGGCTGGTCATAGGGCATACCAGGACAATGCTCCGGCTTCTTGCAGCGGGACGGGGGAATGGGAGCCACTGCGGGCCACCCAAAGTATCTGGCAGCTCCCATTCACCCAGCCCATGGCTGGAAGCCTTCCTAAGACATCCCAGTGGCGCACAGAATCAGCATGAGAGTCCCTGCTCTGCCGGAACTCTCATGTTGTGTTGTCTCCTGGACACTATAGTCCGAGCCTCGGATAGCAGGCAGACAGGCAGCCCCAGCTCAGCAGCATTCCTCATGTCACGGAGGCAGCATCCCTGGATTTCCAGTGGCAGCATCCCTGGCTCCCAGAGCTGGCACCCCTGGGCTTCCAGCAACGGCAGCAGCGTCCTTGACTTCAAGTGGCGGCAGGACAATGAGGTGAGTGGGAGGGAAGGGGCTTTGGGAGTGGGGGGCCATTAGGCCCGTTATGGAGGGGCTACCACTCAGGATCTAATGGGGGGATTCTTCCACTCAGCATATTATGGGGGCAGGGGGGGTTCTGCTTTACAGCATGTTATGAGGGGGGTTCCATCTCAGAGCCTGTTATGGGGGGGATTCTGCCACTCAGCATGTTATGGGGGATTCTGCCACTCGGCATGTTATGGGGGGATTCTGCCACTCAGCATGTTATGGGGGGATTCTGCCACTCGGCATGTTATGGGGGGATTCTGCCACTCAGCATGTTATGGGGGGATTCTGCCACTCAGCATGTTATGGGGGGGATTCTGCCACTCGGCATGTTATGGGGGGATTCTGCCATTCGGCATGTTATGGGGGGATTCTGCCACTCGGCATGTTATGGGGGGATTCTGCCACTCAGCATGTTATGGGGGGGTTCTGCCACTCAGCCTGTTATGGGGGTTCTGCCACTCAGCATGTCATGGGGGGATTCTGCCACTCGGCATGTTATGGGGGGATTCTGCCACTCGGCATGTTATGGGGAGTTCTGCCACTCAGCTTGTTATTGGGGAGTTCTGCCACTCAGTCTGTTATGGGGGGATTCTGCCACTCGGCATGTTATGGGGGGATTCTGCCACTCGGCATGTTATGGGGGGATTCTGCCACTCGGCATGTTATTGGGGAGTTCTGCCACTCAGTCTGTTATGGGGGGATTCTGCCACTCAGTCTGTTATGGGGGGATTCTGCCACTCGGCATGTTATGGGGGGATTCTGCCACTCGGCAGGTTATGGGGGGATTCTGCCACTCGGCAGGTTATGGGGGGATTCTGCCACTCGGCATGTTATGGGGGGATTCAGCCACTCAGCATATTATGGGGGGTTCTGCCACTCAGCCTGTTATGGGGGGGATTCTGCCACACAGCATGTTATGGGGGGATTCTGCCACTCGGCATGTTATGGGGGTTCTGCCACTCATCCTGTTATGGGGGGGTTCTGCCACTCAGCATGTCATGGGGGGATTCTGCCACTCGGCATGTTATGGGGGGATTCTGCCACTCGGCATGTTATGGGGAGTTCTGCCACTCAGCTTGTTATTGGGGAGTTCTGCCACTCAGTCTGTTATGGGGGGATTCTGCCACTCAGCCTGTTATGGGGGTTCTGCCACTCAGCATGTCATGGGGGGATTCTGCCACTCGGCATGTTATGGGGGGATTCTGCCACTCGGCATGTTATGGGGGGATTCTGCCACTCAGCATGTTATGGGGGGGTTCTGCCACTCAGCCTGTTATGGGGGTTCTGCCACTCAGCATGTCATGGGGGGATTCTGCCACTCGGCATGTTATGGGGGGATTCTGCCACTCGGCATGTTATGGGGAGTTCTGCCACTCAGCTTGTTATTGGGGAGTTCTGCCACTCAGTCTGTTATGGGGGGATTCTGCCACTCAGTCTGTTATGGGGGGATTCTGCCACTCGGCATGTTATAGGGGGATTCTGCCACTCGGCATGTTATGGGGGGATTCTGCCACTCAGCATGTAATGGGGGGATTCTGCTACCCAGCATGTTATGGGGGAGTAAATGTCTCCTTTACTCAGGCTAGAAAGTACAACTCTGTCCATGCAAATGCTACAACCCCACTTCCAAGTACATTGACATGAGGTGTAATGCCGTTTTTCCTCAGCGGGTAAACTTTTGAAAGACTTTGGGAATTACTAGGTGACTTCTAATGGCCTCATCCACCCAGCAATTTCTACGTTCTTTCACAAAAATCATGTCCTCTTCCCCTAAGGGTACTCCATCTCTAGCTTCATCACCACCCTTTGTTGTATTATACACTGGGCACAAGAAAAGTTAGACAGGGCAGCGGGATCCCCTTCCCATGGAAACACAGGAAACACATAGGGGTTGTCTGCGCCGGGTGAAAAAATAAATGGAGCGGTGCTCTGCAGCCTCTCGATCGTGAATGATTGGGGGGCTACAGGAGGCATGGTGGCTATGTCTTGGAGGATCGCTTTTAGAGCAACAGCATCTCCTTTACCCTCTCTTCTCATCGGGGCTACTGAGGCAAAGGGACTAACCTTTTCTGGGGGGTCTCTTCAGACAGAACTTTCCTCCTCTGCTACAGCGGTAAATCCAAAAAGGGCGCCAGGTATGCTCTCCAACTCCGGCAAGGTCTCTACCAACAGAGGCACGTCAACTGCAAGCTCCGATTGTGGCAGTGACAGATTAGGATGTTCGCCAATTTTCGATCAACCTCTGGAATGGCTATGTCAGGCACCACATGGGGGACGGTGTCCTATGGGGCAGTAGTCACAACTCGTACTGGCAGTCCAGCCCACACCTGTTCTCCAGACGATGCAGGGATTGCTGCATTCTGGACATGGCACGAGGATGTGGTTTCATTGGCAGCAGGGTCCCCTCACCCTTTCCTGTTTTCTTCCACTTGCCTCTGCGAATATCAGCTTTACTGTGCTTTTGCAAAAGACGGGAAGCCGGGAATACTAAACAGGGGGTATCAGGCAGCACAGTTATCTCCTTATGTCCATTAAGAAAAAAAAGTGGTTTTATTATCCAAAATGACATTTGGTGATCAACCAAGTCTCCAAACTTTCTGGGCAGCTTGCGGGGGACATTAAGCTCCATTCTGGCCCGTCTTAAAAGTGTTATGTGCCCCATTTCGCGTTTTTAAAAGGATACTCCACATGCATAGTTTTATATACAAAACAGTCAAAAACAGGTTCCAACAAGTTCAGGCAAAACTCCATAGTGCTGGTAACACAGTCCATATGCGTCAGCAATGTCCCACATGTAATTTCTCTCAAAAACAGCTAAACTTCGCCCATTAAGTCCAAAACAGTCGCTTTCTGAGGCATTTGGTTACTAATAAACCCACAGAATTTAGCACCACAGAGCCTCAGGTTGGACGCCAATTGTAGCACGCATGGCCTGAGGGGTTAATACTCAAGTGTGTATGGGGAGGCTTTTAGGAATGCAGTTCTAGCCTCAGTAATAAATGCTATGTAAGAATTTCAAATCTTCTAAGACAGTGATTTTCAACCGGTGTGCCGCAGCACACTAGTGTGCCGCGACACATGGTCAGGTGTGCCGCGGGGAAAGTTCCCCAAACTAAGGTGCCCCCTGTTCCCCGGCAATTCCGCACAAGGAACAGGGCCGTATTTGCCTTAAGGCAATGCCTGCGAGGAAGGCACTGTCACTTACCCGCCAGTGGATCCGGGGGGCGGGGGCACTGAGCGGTCTCACGCTTCCCGCGAGGAAGGCATTTTCCAGCTAGTGGATCCATCTCGCCGGCCTCCTCGCTTCCCCCCGAACAGCTGCTTCGCGTCGCGCGCCCGCCTCCATCTCGCTTCCCCCTCCCCCCGATCAGCTGTTCCGGCACCTGCCCGCCTCCATATCGCCGGCCTCCTCGCTGCCCCGGCACCCGCCCGCCTCCATCTCGCCGGCGTCATCGCTGCCCCCCTCTCAGCTGCTCCGCGGTGCGCGCCCGCCTCCATCTCGTCGGCCTTCTCACTGCCCCCCTCCCCCGATCATCTGCTCCGGCACCCGCCTGCCTCCTTCTCGCTGGCCTCCTCGCCACCCATCCCCCCCATCAGCTGCTCCGGTGCCCACACACAACTTGCCGACCTCCTCGCTACTCGCCCCCCCCCCCCCGATCAGCTGCTCTGGTGCCCACCCACGGGGGTCGCTCCGTGCTCCTCACTAACCCCCCCCCCCAGTCCAGTACCAGCGCGGGACATGTGAGCGGGATGCCAGGCTCTGGCCACCCACTGATTCATCACTCCCAGACGCGTGACTGCTGAGGACCCCGGAGGATAAGGTAAGGAACTTTATAATATTTTATATATATAAAAAAAAAAAAAAAATATGATTTTGGAGTGTGTGTGTGTGCTTGCATGGCAGAGGGCAGCCTTACATGACTGCAGCAAGCAAAAAAATCTTTTTTTTTTACAGTTCGGCCATGGGGCTCCCGCGCGTGTGCCCGCAGGAGCGCACATGCCTCGTGAAGTAAATCTGGCCAGCTGGTGTCAGCAACCCCTCTGCCTCAGCGGCTCCAGCGCCCTTCCCCAGGGGAATCCCAATCTGGAATGCCCTGGGCGGAAGGTCAGAGGCCAGCCCCCACAACACCCATAGACACTCACCTTTTCCCGGTCCAATGGTGCATGCGCAAGCTCTGGTCCAGTGAGAGCCGGCCACTGTCACTAGGTAATTCGGCAGGTGGCTTTCATTAGAATCAATAGGGATCCTATTGCCTGTTGAATTACGCAGTGACGGTGAGCGGCTTTCATTGGACCAGAGCCCGTGCATGCACCGTTGAAGCCAGGTAAGTGTTAACTGGACTTTCTGGGGGTTATACACAGCAAGGTATTCTAAACTGGTATGCTCCGCTGGGTAACCCCCCCCCCCAGAAGCCCCATTTCACTCACCTTGTCCCAGAGCCCTCACCACATATCTGCACAGCTGCCGCATCCCGGCACACCTCTGCCCGAACCTGCGCTTGGACTTTCTGAATTGGTGCACCACCCACACGTCCACCGCACATGCAACGGCTGATAGGTGAGCGGGGAATGCGGCTGGATGCGCACTCTGCTCCCTTTGGCTGCTTAGCCTTCAGTGGTGCCAAAGGGAACCAAGTGAAAGGCGCTCAGGCTATCAATCAGTGCGCTCGTTCTGACCCCAGTCTGGGCTGTGGGAGCAACAGGAAGCAGGAAGGTGAGTGAATAGGGCAACCTGGGAGGGTACACACAGTGGGGCATCCCAAATCAAGATGCCCTCACCGAGAGGAACAACACCAAGTGAAACAAGTGAAAATCTTTAAAGTGGACCAACACCCAGGATTTTGACTATCCTGGGTTTGGTCCTTTCCAGATCGGGGTGCCCTGCTATGTGAAACCCCCCAGATCGCAAGTTACAACTCACCTCACCCTGCTCCTACGGCGCATGCGCGGGCACTCGTCCAATCAGCGCGCTCTGAGCCGCCGTGGTATGCGCGTCAATGAGACGTCTTACCGCAGCGGCTCCGAGCGCGCTGGCTGCTGCATCTCACGCTTCCCTCTAACAGGGAGCGCGCCCTCGCCGGCCATTCACAAATGTGAATTCACAAATGTGAGCTGGGCTTCTCAAGCTTGACTGCGATAAAAACTAAAAACAGGGAGAGACTGAGAACTGTTGAGGAAGAGCTTCGTGTGTGTCTTTCCACCATTCCTGCCAGGATATCCCTTTTGTGTTCATCGAAACAGGCCCAGGTTTCACACCGAGTGGTAAGAAATACATTTAGAATCTATATTATTAACTATATGTAAATACCCCCCAACTGTCCTGATTTTCGCGGGATTGTCCCGCGAATGGCTCCTTGTCCTGCCGCCCCGGATCGCTATTCGATGTCCCGGGACAGTTGGGGACTCGGGAGCTGTGGCGTGTGTGGGGGCGGAGCCAGAAGCAGGGCCTGCTTCCTCTTCCTACCTGCTGCCCCGCCAGTGCGGCGCTTTCGCTCTACAAAGGGAGGTAAGAGTGAGGGGTGGCGTGCAGCCCGGCCTCCAATCCCCACTCCATTCACAGCCTTTTTCCGGCAAGAAGGAAAAGCCGTAAGCTCACTCCTGATTGGCTGCCGGTCTGTGACGCTGCTTTGGGTTACCCATGAGGAGGAAAGCCGCCAAAACATGACTGTGAACTGTGGAGAGGAGATGGCGGTGCCCTGTAAAGCCATGTCTGGGCATCCAGGTAGTGTGTATGTGTGTTAATGGGTGTGAGAGAAAGGTGTTTTACTCAGTCCCCACAAAAATAAGCCGAGCTGTGTGTGAGGGGCTCCTCGCTGCTGCCCTATCATGTGACCTCCTGACCCGCTGCCTGCCTCACCTGTGCAGTGTGGCTGCTCTGCTGTCACACCCCTATTCTCTCGCTGCGTCCTGTGTGGAGCATGTGTGTGTGTGGGGGAGCTTGCATGCAGTGTGTGTGTGTGTGTGTGTGTGTATGTGGGGGTGTTTTCATGTAATTTATTTGTTACAATGTATTTATTAGGTGTCATTTCCCTTCAAGGGTGTCGCTGGGGGGGCGTGACCGGGGGGCGTGGTTTAAGGACAAAAATGTCCCTCTTTACTATTTTCAAAAGTTGGGAGGTATGATATGTATAGTATGTACTGTTTTAGTGTCATTTTGTGCCATTTTGGTTGGTGGTGTGCCGCGGGATTTTTTAAGTATAAAAAGTGTGCCGCGGCTTAAAAAAGGTTCAAAATCACTGTTCTAAGATATGGGAATAGATGGCTCAGAATAATAACCAGATCTGAGAAGGTTGGCATACAGCCTTAAAGAGGAACAACACACATGAATTTGACTTTCTTGTGTGTTGTTCCTCTCTGCGGCAGCATCCCCAATTGGGATGCCCTGCTGTGTGTACCCCCCAGGTCGCCCTGTTTCACTCACCTTTATTCCCCTCCCACGGCGCAGACTCAGGCTCGCTCAGCCAATCACCGCGCTCGCTGTCACTCAGCTCTCTTCGGTGCTGAACGGCGCTGAAAGGATCCGAGCAGCGCAGCCAGATGCATCCCCCGCCCACCTGGTAGCTGTGGCGTGACCCATTCAGGAATGTTGCAGAGGTGTGCACATGGCTAGGGGTGAGCGGGGATGCAGCCAGCATGCACAGATGCGGCGAGGGCTCTGGGAGATGGTGAGTGTTCTGGGGGGTTTTACACAGTGGGGCATCCCAATCCGGGATGCCACAAGGACTGGAACTCGGGAGGCCCTGTTCCTCAACAGTCTGCTTTTGTTTTGTATGCCTGGGTTTGAATCCCACATGTTGGCTCACAGCGTTCCTTTCCCTGTTTTCATTTACTTTTACATTTTGGAAACACACCAAATCCCAGCCTTGCTTGCTAGTGCCTACACGTTGGTTGGAAGACACGATAATACCAAATAAAAACTGCTGACCAATCCAGCTACACAAGTGGTGTGGTCTGCTAATTGCTGCTGCTTTGAAGGAACGACGTTCGAAACCTGGTTTTGTTGGTTCTTTACTTCCCCACCTCTTCCCGTTTAGCCATGACATTGAGACATGTTTACCTGGTTGTTGAATCCAAGGCTGAAGTAGAAGTCACCATTTATTGAAGCTGAATTTCATTCAGGATGTTGTCGCTACACTTGTGTTGCATATTTTGTTTTTCTTTACAACAGAACGAGAAGGTCAGCATTTGAGCAAAGATGGTAGCAAAGAAGATAAGAGCAATGACCTCTGTCATGAAGACATGTGTTTGAGTCCTAGCGTAAGCTCTCTGGGTGGTAAACATTGAATCACTTGCTCCTTATGGTACATAAGGAGGTGCTGTCTGCAGGTCATAGAAAGTCGCCTGCAGTGGAACCTAAAGATGATGGATTGACAAGCACTGTGACATCTAAACCTGTGGAACCTTCACTTCATGGATGGAAACGCACTGTGACATCTAAGCCTGTGGAACCTTCAGACCATGGATGGACAAGCACTGTGACATCTAAACCTGTTGTACCTTCACACCATGGATGGACAAGCACTGTGACATCTAAACCTGTTGTACCTTCACACCATGGATGGACAAGCACTGTGACATCTAAGCCTGTGGAACCTTCAGACCATGGATGGACAAGCACTGTGACATCTAAGCCTGTGGAACCTTCAGACCATGGATGGACAAGCACTGCGACATCTAAACCTGTTGTACCATCACACCTTGGATGGGTAAGCACTGTGACATCTAAACCTGTGGAACCTTCACACCATGAATGGACAAGCACTCTGACATCTATGCCTGTGGAACCTTCAGACCATGGATGGACAAGCACTGTGACATCTAAACCTGTTGTACCATCACACCATGGATGGACAAGCACTGTGACATATAAACCTGTTGTACCATTACACCATGGATGGACAAGCACTGTGACATCTAAACCTGTGGAACCTTCACACCATGGATGGACAAGCTGTCAGGGACACCGCTAGACACCCTTCTCTCGTGAGCCAACAATCCCCAATCTCCACCACCTCTTGTGCCTATAGACAAGCCCTCCCTTGCTGGAGACACGGGTTATGCCTCTACAGACTCTGTTGCCCCCAGGACTTACTGGCGCAAAGATTGCTGGCTTACGATAAAAATGGATGAACTGCGGGGTATTCCAAAACAGGAGTTCATGCACAAAAGTCCGTAAACGTCAAAACCAAGGGGCAAGGCAAAGAGTAGTCGGGACTGGCAAGGGTCAAGTCCGGGTGATCACAGAAGCGCGGTATCCAAGGGGTTAAGCAGAAAACGAAGTCAGACAGGCAGAAGGTCGGTACAGGCAGCGAGCAGGAGTAGTCAAGGACGAAGCTGGATCAAGAACACTAAGACGAGAATCAGAAGCACACCCAAGCTAGTAAATGGCTATAACGGGCACTGGTGGTCCGGGCAGGAAAATATTTAAATGGTGACTGACCAATGGGAAGGGGAATGTGCTGATTGGTGCAACACACAATCTCACCCCTGATAGGAGAAACCCCAGGGACTGGACCACCCTGGCCAGTCAGGCTGTCCAGTACCTGACTTCCCCAGAGCAGAGGATCCCTGGGCCAGGGTTGGATCTTTTAAATCTGCCCCCGGTGAATGCTCTGGGAGCAGCGCCGCCGGGGGACATAAAAGGAACGTGCGAGCACGTGCACAGCCGCTGGAGGGGTGCCCCCAGGTAAGTTCCTTACATTACCCCCCCCTTGAGGAGGGGCCTCTGGACCCTCCAAGCTGGGTTTCTGAGGGTTCTCTCTGTGAAACTTCCTAACCAACCTCCCCACGTGGACATCTCTGGCCGGGACCCAAGACCTCTCTTCTGGACCGTATCCCTTCCAATCTACTAGGTACTGGAGAGAGTTTCGGAAGAAATGCGAGTCTAATATCCGGGCTACCTCGAATTCTTGCTGCCCGTCTACCAGGATGGCAGCAGGGGAAGTATCTGGCTCAATACCCTTGGCAGATTTTAAAAGGGAAACATGAAAAGAATTGCAAATTTTCATGGAGGGCGGGAGATCAAGGCGATAAGTAACTCGATTAATCTTCCGTAGTATAGAAAAAGGGCCAATAAACCTTGGACCTAGCTTGGCAGAGGGTTGACGTAATGCCAAATTTTTGGTGGAAAGCCAAACTAACTCCCCCACCTCATAATCAGGGTCACTAGACCGACCGTGATCGCAAAAGTTTTCTGCTGGCCAACAGCCCTGATCAAGTTTTGCTGGATCTTTGCCCATAAGTCCGGCCATTGAGACAACCATTCCTCAAGCGAGGGCACGCTAGAGGGTTCTTCGGACAAAGCAGAAAACTTGAGGTCCCTACCGAAGACACAGCGAAATGGGGAAACCCCTGTGGAAGTATGGGTGGCATTATTTAGAGCAAACTCTGCAAACGGAAGGTACAGTAACCAATCTGTCTGGACATCGGAAACAAAACATCGAAGGTACTGCTCCAGTGATTGGTTGGTTCTCTCTGTCTGCCCATTTGATTGGGGATGAAATGCAGAGGACAGAGAGACAGAGAACCCCAACCTGGCACAAAATGCCCTCCAAAACTCAGAGACAAACTGTACCCCCCGTCTGAGACCACATCCTCCGGGATTCCATGGAGTCTGAATATATGGGTTAGAAAATGTTGTGCAAGGTCTTGAGCGGTTGGTAACTTTTTTAACGGGATAAAGTGTGCCATCTTACTGAACCGATCTACCACCACCCAGATGACGGTAAACCCCCTGGGATTATGGCAGATCAGTGATGAAATCCATGGCAAGGTGTGTTCCATGGTCAGGAAGGAATGGATAAGGGCAACAGTGAACCTTCAGGAGAATGTCTAGGGGTTTTACTCCGGGCACAAATCTTACAGGCTCGCACATAATGCTGAGCATCTTTTTTAATAGAAGGCCACCAAACATGACGTGACAACATGGAAATGGTTTTCTTAACTCCAGGATGGCCTACAGTTTTAGAGGCATGAAATTTCTGTAGGATGGCCGAACAATGTGACGCAGGTACAAACTGGACATGAGCCGGTTTACCAGGTGGAGATTCAGACTGAAACTGATTCAGGTCAGAGAGGTCCGGCTGAATCACAGCTACCACCATGTGTTGTGGCAGTATGGGCAAATTTTCCCCTCAGGTAAGTTAGTCGTGGAAAAACTTCGAGACAAGGCATCAGCTTTTACGTTCTTTGACCCCGGTTTGTAAGTAATTGTAAAGTTAAATCTGGAAAAGAACAGGGACCACCGAGCTTGCCTAGGGGTTAACCTCTTTGCAGACTGAAAATATTCTAAATTTTTATGGTCCGTGAAGACCGTAACAGGGAACTGGGCCCCTTCTAACCAGTGTCTCCACTCTTGAAAGGCTAGTTTAACCGCCAAGAGCTCCCGATTCCCAATGTCATAATTCCGCTCAGCAGGGTTGAATTTTTTCGAGAAAAATGCACAAGGGTGAAGTCGTTCCGGGGGAACCGCTGTACTGCGAGAGAACTGCCCCAATGCCAAGCTCGGAAGCGTCAACTTCGACTATAAAAGCTCGTTGACATTCTGGGTGAACTAATACTGGGGCAGAGCTAATGACCTCTTTTAACTTTCTGAAGGCTTGAAAGGATCGTTCCGGCCAGGGTGATGGGAAGCCCCCCCTCTTGGTGAGATCTGTGAGAGGTGCTACTAGGGTGGAGAAGTTCTTAATAAGTCTCCTATAAAAGTTGGCGAATCCCAGGAATCTTTGTAGCCCCTTTAAATCTCTAGGTCGCTCCCACTCAAGTACAGCTTTGACCTTGGCCTGATCCATAGATAACCCAGTGTTAGAAATTATATACCCTAAAAAAGGGACCTCAGGAACCTCGAATACACATTTCTTGAGTTTAGCGTATAAGCAATTATCTCTTAATTTTTGTAAGACAAGACGAACATGTTCACGATGTTCCATTAAAGAGGAAGAAAAAATCAAAATATCATCGAGGTACACTACTACAAAGCGACCCAAATACTCTCTGAAAATTTGGTTTACAAAGTCCTGGAAGATGGCCGGGGCATTACACAAACCAAAGGGCATCACAAGGTACTCGTAATACCCATCTTGGGTGTTGAAGGCGGTCTACCATTCATCACCCTGATGGATCCTTATCAAGTTATAGGCCCCCGTAGATCCAACTTGGTAAAGACTTGGGCCCCAATGATCTGTGTAAATAACCCATCAATCAGAGGAAGGGGGTATTTATTTTTAATGGTTATTTTATTCAAACCCCGGTAATCTATATAGGGGCGGAGCCCCCCCATCTTTCAACGAAGAAAAAACCCGCCCCAGCTGGAGAAGTGGATGCCCAGATGAACCCCTTCTGTAAATTCTCAGCTATGTAATCTTTCATAGCTTTGTTTTCCGCCCGGGTCAAATTATAGATTTTTTCCCCTGGGCGGCATAGTCCCCGGAAGAAGTTCTATGGGGCAGTCAAAGGACCTATGAGAACATCCGCCGCTTTTTCACGCACCGGGACTTCCAAACAGGACTGGAAACATGGCGGGCCCCATTTAGTAATCTGCCTCGCAGCCCAGTCAATCTGAGGGTTATGCTTTTGTAACCAAGGCAACCCGAGTACTAATGGAGTTAAGGGCATTTTTAAGACAAAAAAGCAAATCCACTCAGAATGCCCTGCTCCCACTCTAAGAAACACTGGTGGGGCCTCAAAGTGTATGAGGCCCCCGCAATAGGTGTGTCATCAATGGCTGAAACCCGGATAACCTTAGACAGAGGTTGGAGCGGAATCTTCAAACTTTGATCTAGCTTTAAGTCAAGAAAATTCCCTGCAGCCCCACAATCAAGAAGGGCCTCCAAATGTTTAAATTCGAGGTCCACTTTAATCTGGACTGGGACCATAAACTGGGAATAAATTTGAGGAAATACCTTGCAGCCTAGGTGGGTTCCCTCGACCCCACCTAGGCTCTGAAGTTTACCAGCTGCTTCTTGGGGCAGGCTCTCACCAGGTGACCGGTCCCCCCACAGTAGAGACACAGTCCTTCTGTCAATCGCCGACGCCTCTCAGCCTCAGAAAGCTTGCTAGCTCCCAGCTGCATAGGTTCCTCGACAGGTAAAGGGGCTGGAGCTCCAGCTTTCCAGCTGGTATTGGGATGCGCCCCTCTTTCACAGCGTCTTTCTTGTAAACGTCGGTCGATTTGGATAGCGAGTTGCATGGTTTCGTCCAGAGACTGAGGTACAGGGTGATTCACAAAAATGTCCTTAATGGCGTCAGATAGCCCAACCAGAATTGACCACACAGGGCAGGGTCATTCCACCGAGAGTCCACAGCCCACCGACGGAATTCAGAACAATACTCCCTGGCCTGCTGGCGACCCTGTCGCAAGGAACGCAGTTTGGCATCAGCAGTGGCACCCCTATCTGGGTCATCATAAAGAATTTCCATAGCTGAAAAAAACACATCGATTGCCGTGCTGGGTCCTGAGGTGACATGCCGAATGCCCAGGACTGTGGGTCGCCTTGCAGGAGGGAGATGACCAGGCCCACAAGTTGTTCTTGGGAGCCAGAGGAGTGTGGGCGGAGTTGAAAATAAAGTTTGCAGGCATCCCGAAAGTTGGAAAACTTGCTTCTGTCCCCAGTGAACTTATCGGGGAGTGGGATCTTGGGTTCCACAGGATGGACGGCTGGTGCCCCCAGAGGGACTGGGTTGATAGGAGTTGGACAGTTCTCCTGGGCCGCCACTCGATGAGCCAGGTGCTCAACAGCCGCAGTCAAGGCACCTGCTCCAATATTTGGTCCATAGTTCTGGCCCGTTATACTGTCGGGGACCGCTGGACACCCTTCTCTTGTGAGCCAACAATCCCCAATCTCCACCGCCTCTTGTGCAGATAGACAAGCCCCCGCTTGCTGGAGACACGGGTTATGCCTCTCCAGACTCGGTTTCCCCAGGACTTACTGGCGCAAAGATTGCTGGCTTACGATAAAGACGGATGAACTGCGGGGTATCCCAAAACAGGAGTTCATGCACTAAAGTCCGTAAACGTCAAAACCAAGGGGCAAGGTAAAGAGTAGTCGGGACTGGCAAGGGTCAAGGCCGGGTGATCACAGAAGCGCGGTATCCAAGGGGTTAAGCAGAAAACGAAGTCAGACAGGCAGAAGGTCGGTACAGGCAGCGAGCAGGAGTAGTCAAGGACGAAGCCGGATCAAAAACATTAAGACGAGAGTCAGAAGCACAACCAAGCTAGTAAATGGCTATAACGGGCACTGGTGGTCCGGGCAGGAAAATATTTAAATAGTGACTGACCAATGGGAAGGGGAATGTGCTGATTGGTGCAACACACGATCTCACCCCTGATACGAGAAACCCCAGGGACTGGACCGCCCTGGCCAGTCAGGCAGTCCAGTCCCTGACCTCCCCAGAGCAGAGGATCCTTGGGCCAGGATTGGTCCCTGTAAATCTGCCCCCGGCGAATGCGCTGGGAGCAGCGCCGCCGGGGGACATAAAAGGAACGTGCGAGCACGCGAGCACGTGCACGGCCGTTGGCGCCTCCCGAGGAGGAGGAAGAGGCTGCCGGCGCGCCCGACGCTGGCGCGCGCGGAGGCGCCATGGGACAGACTCCCAGGTAAGTTCCTTACACAAGCACTGAGACATCTAAACCTGTTGTACCTTCACACCATGAATGGACAAGCACTGTGACATCTAAACCTGTGGAACCTTCACACCACGAATGGACAAGCACTGTGACATCTATGCATGTGGAACCTTTACACCATGGATGGACAAGCACTGTGACATCTAAACCTGTGGAACCTTCACACCATGGATGGACAAGCACTGTGACATCTAAACCCGTTGTACCTTTACACCATGAATGGACAAGCACTGTGACATCTAAACCTGTGGAACCTTCACACCATGGATGGACAAGCACTGTGAAAGCTAAACCTGTTGAACCTTCACACCATGGATGGACAAGCACTCTGACATCTATACATGTGGAATCTTCAGACCATGGATGGACAAGCACTGTGACATCTAAACCTGTCGTACCATCACACCATGGATGGAAAACCCTGTGCCATCTAAACATGTTGTACCATCACACCATGGATGGACAAGCACTATGACATCTAAACCTGTGGAACCTTCAGACCATGGGTGAACAAGCACTGTGATATCTAAACCTGTTGTACCTTCACACCATGAATGGACAAGCACTGTGACATCTAAGCCTGTGGAACCTTCAGACCGTGGATGGACGAGCACTGTGACATCTAAACTTGTACTTTCACACCCTCGAAAGGGTGTTACCTCGTTATTACTGGGGAAGGAAGGGACAGAGGTCACTGCAAAAATCTCCACCTGGGAGAGCTCCTGTAATTAGCCCTCTCCCCCGTATGTCTGGGTTTAATTAGCTCCCGTCTCTCGGGATGCAGGGATCGATCTCCAGTGCCGCGTGACCAGCGTCACTAATGTGATGGAAAATCTCTGACTGCCGAGAGAGTAATGATTTGTGTTGTTGCGTGAAGGAGCGTGCCAGCGAGTCATCAAGCCACTCATCACAATGTAACAGCATGAAGGTATTGATTACCTGATTAATTGCTGAGTCAATCCATAGCATGTGTTCCTCAAGTGTTTCTAAAGCAACCAGTGTACATGATCTGGCAGCAGGGCATGCTGTGAATTGTAGAGGAGGGACAGGTCTGTAGCCCGACTACAGGAAGACAAATAAAGCCGCCCCACATACCTTCCTAGCCGGCCGCTAATTCAACATATATCTGGCATTGACATAGGCAGGCCATCCATTGCTCCACCTGAGTCATTCCAAAGCGGACACCCTGGCTGGGTCACCCTCTTGGCATTCTCACCAGAGACAAGAGATGTCTTTGGAGCCAAATATCATGTTCAAACTAAATACACCAGCACTTCCCACCTGCTGGAAAGTAATGGTAACGCCCCATAACTTAGCTACAAGCACTGGTACCACCCCTGCTGGACACTAAAGGTAAATCGGGAGCTCTATAATGAAGCTGAATGCCCCAGCCCTCCCCCTGATGGACACTAGTGGCAAATCTGGACACTATGGGTATATCAGGATCTTCATAATTAAACTGCATGAAACAGCACTCCCCCTGCTGCAGTAAATCAGGAGATCCATAATCAAGCAACATGCCCCAGCACTCCCCCTGCTGGACAATAGTGGAAAATTGGGCACTACATAATAAAGATGCATGCAGTGGCACACCACCTGCTGGTCACTAGTAGTAAATCAGGCAATCCATAACCAAGCTGCATGTCCCAGCACTCCTCCTGCTGGACACTAGTGGAAAATCGGACACTACATATTAAAGATGCATGCAGTGGCACTCCACCTGCTGGACACCAGTGGTAAATCAGGCACTACTTAATAAAGATGCATGCACTGGCACTCCACCTGGCCCTCTGCTGGACACTAGTAATAAATCAGGCAATCCATAACCAAGCTGCATGCCCCAGCACTCCCCCAACTGGACACTAGTGGTAAATCAGGTTCTCCAATATTAAGTACTTTTGCACCCCTGCTAGAGCTTCATAACCAAGCTGCATATACCACCATTAAAATCAAGCTCTAAAATCAAGCTTCCGTATTTTTCGCCCTATAAGACGCACCTGCCCATAAGACGCACCTAGGATTTGGGGGAAGAAAATAAGAAAAAAAAATGTTAAACCAAAAACGCACCATTACAGACAGTGTTGCATATCCCTATCAAATTCCCATAGGCAGTGTGGGATGCCCCCATCCCATTCCCCGTATATCCAGTGTGGCATCCCCCCCTCCCATTCCCCATATACCCATTGGCTGTGTGGCATACCCCTCTCCCCCCATTAGTATAGGCTGTGTGGCATCCCTCTCCCCACATTCCCATAGGCTGTGTGGCATCCACCTCTCCCCCCATTCCCATAGGCTGTGTGGCATCCCCCTCTCCCCATTCCCATAGGCTGTGTGGCATCCCCCATTCCCATAGGCTGTGTGACATCCCCCTCCCCCCAGGCTGTGTGGCATACCCCTCCCCCCATTCCCAAAGGCTGTGTGGCATCCCCATCCCCCCATTCCCATAGGCTGTGTGGCATCCCCCTCCCCCCATTCCCATAGGCTGTGTGGCATACCCCTCCCCCCATTCCCAAAGGCTGTGTGGCATCCCCATCCCCCCATTCCCATAGGCTGTGTGGCACCCCCCTCCCCCCATTCCCATAGGCTGTGTGGCATCCCCCATTCCCATAGGCTGTGTGGCATCCCCCTCCCCCCATTCCCATAGGCTGTGTGGCATACCCCTCCCCCCATTCCCAAAGGCTGTGTGGCATCCCCCCATTCCCATAGGCTGTGTGGCATCCCCTCCCCCCATTCCCATAGGCTGTGTGGCATCCCCCATTCCCATAGGCCGTGTGACATCCCCCTCCCCCCATTCCCATAGGCTGTGTGGCATACCCCTCCCCCCATTCCCAAAGGCTGTGTGGCATCCCCATCCCCCCATTCCCATAGGCTGTGTGGCATCCCCATCCCCCCATTCCCATAGGCTGTGTGGCATCCCCCTCCCCCCATTCCCATAGGCTGTGTGGCATCCCCCTCTCCCCATTCCCATAGGCTGTGTGGCATCCCCATCCCCCCATTCCCCCAGGCTGTGTGGCATCCCCATCCCCCCATTCCCAAAGGCTGTGTGGCATCCCCATCCCCCCATTCCCATAGGCTGTGTGGCATCCCCATCCCCCCATTCCCATAGGCTGTGTGGCATCCCCCTCCCCCCATTCCCATAGGCTGTGTGGCATCCCCCTCTCCCCATTCCCATAGGCTGTGTGGCATCCCCATCCCCCCATTCCCATAGGCTGTGTGGCATCCCCATCCCCATAGGCTGTGTGGCATACCCCTCCCCCCATTCCCAAAGGCTGTGTGGCATCCCCCTCCCCCCATTCCCATAGGCTGTGTGGCATCCCCATCCCCCCATTCCCCCAGGCTGTGTGGCATCCCCATCCCCCCATTCCCAAAGGCTGTGTGGCATCCCCATCCCCCCATTCCCATAGGCTGTGTGGCATCCCCATCCCCCCATTCCCATAGGCTGTGTGGCATCCCCCTCCCCCCATTCCCATAGGCTGTGTGGCATCCCCCTCTCCCCATTCCCATAGGCTGTGTGGCATCCCCATCCCCCCATTCCCATAGGCTGTGTGGCATCCCCATCCCCATAGGCTGTGTGGCATACCCCTCCCCCCATTCCCAAAGGCTGTGTGGCATCCCCCTCCCCCCATTCCCATAGGCGGTGTGGCATCCCCCTCCCCCCATTCCCAAAGGCTGCGTGGCATCCCCCTCCCCCCCATTCCCATAGGCTGTGTGGCCCCTCTCCTCCCATTAGAATAGGCTGTGTGGCCCCTCTCCCCCCATTCCCACCCCCCTCCCCCCATTAGTATAGGCAGGCGCCATATTAAAAAAAAAAAAAAAGTTAAACTCACCTGTCCGCTGGACCTTCGTGCTCGCGTGTGCTCTGAGCCCGGCAGCAGATGGAGGAGCGGCAGGGGCTCTGTCTCTGGCCCCGCCGCTGTCATCGCTGCCTGAAAAGACAGCGATCGCAGCGGCGGGGCCGGGACAGAGCCCCCGCCGCTCCTCTGGCCTTTCGCAGTGTGCCAGACAACGCGGGAGCGCCGGGGACGGGTGAGTTTTTTATTTTTTTTTTTTACATTCGCCCGATAAGGCGCACTGACATTTTTCCCCAACTTTTGGGGAAAAATAAGTGCGTCTTATAGGGCGAAAAATACGGTACATTCAATGACTGATTTCTATAAATTGCTATAATTTGCTTCACATTAATCTCCAATATTTCCACTAGAGATTAATATTATAAATATCGCAAATACTAACAATCATATCAGCCCAGCGGCCACTAATTTGATAAAAACCAATGGTCGCTGAGGCTGTCCTCACATCCAGTGAGATGTCCCAAGGAGAAATAGGTTATGCCTTAAATACTTTGCACATACAATCTATTGTGTGAGAAATTATCCACCACACACACAGTAAGATGTATATATTAAAACGGGTTTAATTACCAGCACAGTAATTAACCTTACTAACCCAATATGTTCCTAAAGTTTCCCCAAGATAACCTTATATAGGCAGTTGTTACATAAATGATAAGAGTAAGTTTACAGTACAATAAATGTTATAATGGTAAGAGAGAGTTAAAGATACTTAGAGACTCATGGTTGATCCATCATCCTGGTAAGAGTCCCAATCATCGACTGCCTGCCTCTGCACACAGCTTCCTAATGTATGAATAGGGGGAGTGGCTAGCATTCCCCGCCTCGTGGGAGTGTCTGCCAAGGTCGGCCCACATCAGGTCTCTATGGGATTAGATATATATTTCATAAAGGGTATAACTCCTACAATATGCATGTTATATTGTAACCAAGAAATTCATGATCCCCATTCATTTCTTAGTTAAATGAACCCAAACACCCAATACATATCATCCAGGGTCCGATACTATGTGGATTATCAGATTCTGAACAACATATACATGCCATGTTATATATCAAATGAAAGGTATCATAGTCCTGAATAAGACAGTCTCATTAATATAGTCATAACTGACAAATTACAAGAATTACAATACTTCCCAGAAATAACACCCAATGCCCATATGCCCAACTTGTATTGAAATGACTGAGTCTGGAGACCTAATTAGGAATTCAAGGATTCCTTTTCAAGTACAGCTTGCTGCCAGCTAGGTGTGAATATGTGAATATAGGTGTCTGTTGACATGGTCTGTTTTCTTATAGACATGGCAGGATGTGGGACCACTATTTGAATGTTAATTTGAGGGACAGTGTCCTTTAACACTGCTGGACACTAATGGTAAATCAGAATCTTCGTAACGAAGCTGCATGCAGCCGCACTCCCTCTGCTGGACACTAGTGGTAAATCAGGATCTCTATAATAAAGCTGCACGCACCAGCCCCCCCCCCCCCCCCCGCTCTTTTCTAAATGAATATGTTTTTCCTGGAGTTAGGCTTTAGCATAAGCCATCCTGTACCAAAATCTGACTCACACCCCTACCCCAAATCCAGCCCGAGATGCTGGGCCCCTGTAGGTCTCCAGGGCTCAGTGTGAATGCTATACACTCACTCCTACAATGCTGGAGAATCGTACAGAATCAGAATTTATGGAGGATTCCCATGAACCTGGATATTGATTTATCTTCCTAATAAATCCCCCTCCGCATAACAAAACATCTTTTATCCCCTCTCCAGGCTTCTTATCTCTCACTGACATTTCCAGGGAATTAGCACTTAAAGGCCCCACGTATGCAAAACCAGAAACTTCTAATCTACACTGATGGATTTCCACCCAAGTGGGCATGCTGGGAAAATACATTTCTTTATTTTTATTGAATTTCAATGCAATGTTTGTACAGAATGAAAGAGACATGATAAAAGGTCACATCAATAGCATGTGGTCTTATGAATTATAACCATGGCAAATTAGGACACAACCAGATCGAGTAACCAGCAATATAGTCTTTTAACAATCCCTGGACTCATGACTCGGGGTTATACTTATACATGGGTTTAGTAGTAACTCAGAGGAGCCCTACTAGCCCACCAGGCAGACACCCGAATCCCGTCACTCAGAGGGACCCTTCCCACTCTCTAAAGGTTGTTGTTTTATTGCATTGTGCGATCAGGGGCATTTTGGTTCCGGCTGCTTATATCCTTATTTATTAAGTAACTAGTTAGCCAGTGGAGTGGGGGAGTACTGGTTTAGTAAGGTCTGAGATTAGTTCAGTAGATCGGGTAATAAGGATATTACCAAATCAGATGGATATAGTGTAAGATAGTGTAAGATGTGCCATTTGTGTAGCTAGACTTATATGTTTCCCAGACCCTGTACATACAGATTGTCCACATTGAAAATCATCCTACCTGCATATACTGCCTGTTATGAGCCTTTAAACATCCAAGATGGCGGCTTATGGAAGCCGCCATCTTATCAGGCAGCCTGCAAACAGGAAGTGCCTCCTGACTGTGCTGCTTTGCATTCTGGGACTGCTGACCTTTACCTGACCCCAGCTCTGCTCTGTCTGAGCAAAGCACAGCTATAACCCGCCCCCTGTACCTTATCCCACTCTCCTCAGTAAGTGTGATGCTTCTGAGTCAAGATGGCGGCGCCCGTATCCTAAATTCCTGAACAGAGTTGCAGCCCAGTGGGGGAAAGAATAATAAGTTAGTGACTAAAAACATAAAATATATTAATTTTAGATGCTGGGGAATCATTTTATAAGGGTTTGGGCTTTTCATTAAATCACGCTGAAGGTCCGGTTTAAAGGAATACAGCAGACAAAAGCTATAGTTAGAGCGTTGTGTCGGAAATTATCTTGGACTGTTCTAAAAGGTTTTCAGTTTTTAAATTAAAGAGGAAATGGCCGAGATATCGAGGTTTACACTTTCACCTTATGATTTTTTTTAATGATTATTTTAAGAAACAAGGCATGGCTCTTGGCTCTGTGATGCCGCATAATAAATAAATATATAAATAATAAACATTAGGTTCAGGGTCTGCAAGGCCAAGATAATGTGCTGCCGACACAGGCATTCTCATCACCATGCGCACACTCCCACACATATGCATATATTTATATAATGTCATTGAAATGAATATGATACACTATAACCTCATTTTTTTTTACATAATAGTAGACAAAAATATGGCAATTATATTTATAAACTATAAACTCATTTATAAACTATTAATAGTGTTCTTATACTTTGGTTAGAATCAGTTGTTACACACCAGCAGTCATTTCTAATCCACTCTCTAATGATCAATGATGCGGCTCTATTGTCTGTTCCAGTGCTGTGGTGTCACAAGCACACAGGTAGCCATGGGTAATTGAAACGCTAATTATGCGATACAGTGATTGAAACACGAATTAGATGACTATTGATATGGTAATTTGTCTCATCGTTGGGGGAAAGGGCACCTGTGCTGGCACAGGCTTGCTGACAAATGGGGCGGAGCTATAGACCACCAGGAGAGCTCTGATTAGTGGTCTGTGGCAAAGGAATTCAGAGGTGTGCCACTACTTTTTACCTTGTTTCTACTTCCAGGAGCAGCTGCGTTCTAACAGGAAGTGAGAGGGCTGCCTTTAGGAGGTGAGCTGCTGATAGTTTACGCATTTTGCCTAGAGTTTCCCTTTAAAAACCTTTAAATAGATGGAGATAGAGATTTAGGAAGTTTAAGTGGACCAAAATGCAGGATTTTGAATATCCTGGGTTTTGGTCCTTTCCCCATGAGGTATCCCGATCGGGGGAGCCCTGCTGTATGAAACCCCCCCAGATCGCCAATGCCAGCTCACCTCTTCCCAGTCCTATGGCGCATGCACGGCCGCTCGTCCAATCAGCATGCTCGAAACCTCTGACGTCATGTTGTCTAAGCCTACGTCAGCGGCTCTGAGTGCGCTGGTGGCCGCATCCCCCGCTTCCCTTTAACAGGGAGCATGCCACTTTAAAGCAAAGATGTGAACTGATTTTGACCCTTTTGGATGTTTTTTGTGAAGCAGGGCAGTCCAAAGGTCCTTTTTGAAGGTAATATGGGAGTTGATCAAGCTGACAATTTTGTTCCCAAAGAGAATTGCATAGGGACAGGATCACCAGATATGGAGTACAGTACCACTCCACAGGATGAGTAGGGGTCATGTGATTAACGCGGCTTGGGACCAGGTATGGCATGATATGCCATTTCTATGGAGTGTATATTGATAGAGACCGAGGAGACAGTGGAGGACATTGCCATTCACGATTTGGGAGAGGTTAGTTCATTATAATATAAATAATTTCATGTCGTGCATGAGTGTTATAGAAGTTTAGTTATGATTGAGGCTAGTAATCGATACAAAAGATTTTTTTAAAAGGGTGGCACCAACCCAAAGGTAAGAAATACATGGTGCACTGCTCTGTGGATCCCTTCTTTAAGAAATACAGGTACACAATAGGGGGTACCTCTATAATCCCCCTCTAATGGGCCGACAGAGTCTAACTATTGCACTCATACGGTAACTATAGTTAAATCAATTTAATTCTATTGTAGCAATTCATTACACATAGATAAAAACATTTAAAATCCATCTAACATGCCATAAGCGTTTTTCGCCACAGGGGGTGTGCTGTCTCTCAGATTCACTCAATATTAAGATATCTCTATCAACTATGCTGACTAATAATAAATACATCTAAATGTGCAAATCTAAATGTGCAAATAACAATATAATCAAAGTGCTAGTGCCATTTGTTCACTGTACATCATGTGCAAAATAATCCAAGTTTAAAGTAGGGTAAAGTGCAAGCAAAAAACACAAGTCACAAAAGCAAGCAGGATGCTCGGCTGCATAGCTCGAGGCATCACCAGTAGGAAGAGGGAGGTTGTGATGCCGCTGCATAGAGCCCTGGTGAGGCCACAGCTAGAATACTGTGTGCAGTTCTGGAGACCTTATCTGCAAAAAGACATTATTCAAATAGAACGTTTCCAAAGGCCGGCAACGAAAATGGTGGAAGGACTTAAACTTAAAACTTATCAGGAGTTTTTCGGGTGATCGGGGGGGTTTCACACAGCGGGGCACCCCGATCGGGGGTGCCCCACCGAAGTGGACCAAGACCCAGGATAGTCAAAATCCTGGGTGTTGGTCCACTTTAATAGTGAGTGAATGAATTGCTACAATAAAATTACATTGATGTAACTATAGTTACCGTGTGAGTGCAATAGTTAGACTCTGTCTGGCCATTCGAGGGGGATTATAGAGGCACCCCCTATTGTGTACCTGTAGTTATTATTGAGGGTTAAAGATCAACTAACCATAAAATTACAACCAGTGACATAACTGAGAATGCCACCTATCCAATCACTAGAGATCAGTGACATCAATGAGAATGACACCTATCCAATCACTAGAGATCAGTGACATCAATGACAATGACACCTATCCAATCACTAGAGATCAGGGACATCAATGACAATGACACCTATCCAATCACTAGAGATCAGTGACATCACTGAGAATGACACCTATCCAATCACTAGAGATCAGTGACATCAATGAGAATGACACCTATCCAATCACTAGAGATCAGTGACATCAATGAGAATGACACCTATCCAATCACTAGAGATCAGTGACATCAATGACAATGACACCTATCCAATCACTAGAGATCAGTGACATCAATGAGAATGACACCTATCCAATCACTAGAGATCAGTGACATCAATGAGAATGACACCTATCCAATCACTAGAGATCAGTGACATCAATGAGAATGACACCTATCCAATCACTAGAGATCAGTGACATCAATGACAATGACACCTATCCAATCACTAGAGATCAGTGACATCACTGAGAATGACACCTATCCAATCACTAGAGATCAGTGACATCAATGAGAATGACACCTATCCAATCACTAGAGATCAGTGACATCAATGAGAATGACACCTATCCAATCACTAGAGATCAGTGACATCAATGACAATGACACCTATCCAATCACTAGAGATCAGTGACATCAATGAGAATGACACCTATCCAATCACTAGAGATCAGTGACATCAATGAGAATGACACCTATCCAATAGCTAGAGATCAGTGACATCAATGAGAATGACACCTATCCAATCACTAGAGATCAGTGACATCACTGAGAATGACACCTATCCAATCACTAGAGATCAGTGACATCAATGAGAATGACACCCATCCAATCACTAGAGACCAGTGACATCACTTAGAATGACACCTATCCAATCACTAGAGATCACTGACATCACTGAGAATGACACCCATCCAATCACTAGAGACCTGTGACATCACTGAGAACGCTGCCTGTCCTATGGGGTTAGCTGGGCATGATGGCAGAGAGTGCCATTCAAGCCAGGAGGGGGGTCATGGTTCAGTTATGGGATCTGAGAGATGATTGGTGGCCCGCATCCGAAACCCCGAGTGTGGAAGAGGAATTCCTAACTAACAGCAACAAGCTGAGAATAATGACATAGCTGGAGGAACGTTTGGAAAGGTAAGCTGCTGCTTATTTATTTTATTTTTTTATTTTTACCTGAGCCCTATTTGGATTAACTGAATGCTTTTCAACTGTGCTGAGATTGGTCTTTGGATTGGAATTAAAGTCTGCTTTCTTCTGTGGCTGCGATATGAGCTTTTGTCTTGCCAACAATTGAAGTGGAACTAAACTGGTTAAAGCAGACCTTCACCCTGAATAAGAGCCTATCTTATATATTTCTCACACCCTGTACATACAGATTGCCCACATTAAAATCATCCTACCTGCATCTACTGCATGTTATGAGCCTTTAAACATCCAAAATGGTGGCTCATGGAGCATCAGGCAGCCTGCAAACAGGAAGTGTCTTCTGACTGTGTTGCTGTGCATTCTGGGATTGCTGTCCTTTCCCCAGCTCTGCTCTGTCTGTGCAAAGCACAGCTATAACCCGCCCCCTGTACTTTATCCCGCTCTCCTCTCAGTATGTGTGATGCTTCAAGATGAGTCAAGATGGCGGCACCCGTATCCTAGAGTCCTGAACAGAGTTGCAGCCCGTTGGGGGAAAGAATAATAAGTGACTAAAAACGTATAATATATAAGGGTTTGGGCTTTTCAATAAATCATGCTGAAGGTTCGGTTTAAGGAAATCAGTAGCGGTGTAAGTCTGTTGGCCTGCTGTGAAAGCACTGGAGTATAAGAACTGGGCATTTGACTGACATATTTTTGTGGAAAGCAAGTTCAATCTGCCCTTTATTTTACTACTGCAGCTAGTGACCGAGGGGGCCCTGGAGCATCTGCTGACAGGAAGAAAAATACAATTCTGTGAAACTCACCTGTAGAATTGTTATTCCAAGTATGTCTCACACCCTGCTTCGGAAGATTAATTACACGTGGGTTATGTCCAGTAGAGGGCGAACTTCTGCAGAGATGACTAGAAAAAAAGAAGCCCCTCCCGGCCCATAAATACCTGGGACCTCCCACACATTCCCCAGTAATCGTCTCTGCAGACGGCGAGCAAGTCAGAAGATGGCCGTCTCCTTCCTTACAGGTAAGCCGGGTTTACACCCGGCTAATTTATTGGCTAAGCCTCCCAGCCTCGGCTGTAGGTCCGGACGAGGGTAGGGACAGCCTACGGGTGTTCAATTTAGGAGCTACGCTCCTCTGTGAGACCCCATCCTAGGGGTAGGAGGATACCAGTTTCGGGATCCTGGTTTGGGATGCCCTGTCCGTAATTCCCTGAGCCGCATTAGGTGCCGGGGGTCCCCATCCGTTACCCTCTGTCCCCGGATCGTGGTGGTGGGGGGGCGGCTTCCCCTTTTATTCACATCGCAGTCTGGTGTCCGGGCCGGCTCCGCGGCTGTCCTGGGAGCTCGGCCATTGTTAACTCTTCAGACCTAGTGGAGGGGGCGGGGCTGCGAGCTCGGCGCGCTGCTGAGGCCCGCCCCCCTCTTTTTGGCGCCTGTGGAGTTTCCCAGCCAATGGCTGGGAACCGCGGCTCCTCTCCTGTGCAGGAGGGGACGGGGCCACGCACGGCGCGCGATCCGCGCTGGCCCGCCCCCCCCTTCTCTTCCTTCCTGGCTGCGTTATGCTGAGGCTGCTGCCTGTCCGGCGCCATATTGCTTCAAAAGTGTGAGTGCCCTGCGGGGCCCGTTCTATTATCCCTATTGCATACTGTGAGGCCTTGTATGCTATTTTGTCTGTGAAAGATATAGACTTTGTTTAATATGCAGATATATTTGGTGTGACTGTTTTATGGCTGGATGTATGTTTATTGTACTGGCTTCTTGCTTATGGTACCCCCTTTTTGAACTCCTTTCCCTTATAGTTAAAAAAGGGGGGTTCTCCTGGTCCTTAGGCCCCTCACTCTAAATTTGGGGCTTTACAAATCCTCCCACTAACGGATGTTAAGGGGCATCCCGGGAAGCTTACTAGCGTAATTCCCACTGGTCATTACGACTACCATAAAAAATCACCATATGGAGGCTTCCTAGGATACCAGGCTCGGACTCCCTTCGGGGCAACCCCGGCAGTGTGTGGTTGTGGGGTATCCCTTGTGGGGGATAATGTGCTTATTTGCATTCCATTTGCACAGCAGGCCATTACGCGGCAGTCGGGGTGCCAGGCGTCTGGGTCAGCGCTGCCGGCCTCATCACCTACACCCCCACGCCTGATTCTGACCCCAAGTGATGTTGTCATTAGCGGGGAGTCACAATCTGATGTCTGTGCTAGATTGGCCAACATTGAGAAATTGATTGCTAGCTCTGCGGCCGGAAAGTCCCCAGCTAAGAGAAGGCATGTGGCACCGGCTGCGCCGGGTTTTGATTTTGAGGAATATGACTCCTTTGGCTGGTCTGATTATTCCCCGCTGGAAGAAGGGGAATTGTTTTCAGAATCTGATGGTTCTGACGATCAGCAGTACCTGGGTGCTGATGCTGGGCAGGAGCGTGGGGGTAACGTGGATACCCCCAGACTTCTGGCCCATATTTTTGAGGTTCTTGCTATTTCCCCGCCTGCGGAGGCCCCTCCGCAAAAGGGGGAATTTTTGGGGGCCACTAAGCTGCGCTTGGAGTTTCCAGATCAGAAACATTTTGACAAGTTGATTCTTAAGGAATGGGAAAGGCCCAGCCGGCTTCCCGGCGTCTCTCAGGCGTGGTGGACATGGTGAAGCGCTGGTCGTCACCCCCAGAAGTCGATGCTCCGAGTCTGGGGTTGTCCAACACATTGGTTGTGCACTCACCCGACTCCACCACGCTGAAGGGTGGTGAGGACTAGAGATGAGCGAACTTTTGAAAAATTCGATTCGACTGATTCGCCGAATTTTCCGACAAAAATCGTTTCGACCCGAATAAATTCGCGACGAATCGCTATTAAAAACGGCTATTTCTGAGCCTCCTACAGCCTCAATAGGGTTGTAAACCATTCAGCCTTGCTGTAACACGCACAGGATGCGTGCTGGGTTAGTTAAATAATACTTTTAAGAAATATCACATGCAGATCAGAGGCATCGCTAATAGAATCGCAGAGCGGCACAATTGCAGAGAGTTGAAGTGGCATCACTATGAGGGGCAGAAGGAGCCCAAATATACACTGGAGTTGGCCTCAGGAGCCCAAAAATTGGATGAATCACACCCTGGAGTTGGCAGAAGTTGGCAGCAGCAGCAGCAGGAGCCCAAATATACACTGGAGTTGGCTTCAGGAGCCCAAAAATTGGATGAATCACAGCCTGGAGTTGGCAGGAGTTGACAGTAGCAGCAGCAGGAGCCCAAATATACACTGGAGTTGGCCTCAGGAGCCCAAAAATTGGATGAATCACACCCTGGAGTTGGCAGGAGTTGGCAGCAGCAGCAGCAGGAGCCCAAATATACACTGGAGTTGGCTTCAGGAGCCCAAAAATTGGATGAATCACACCCTGGAGTTGGCAGAAGTTGGCAGCAGCAGCAGCAGGAGCCCAAATATACACTGGAGTTGGCTTCAGGAGCCCAAAAATTGGATGAATCACACCCTGGAGTTGGCAGAAGTTGGCAGCAGCAGCAGCAGGAGCCCAAATATACACTGGAGTTGGCTTCAGGAGCCCAAAAATTGGATGAATCACACCCTGGAGTTGGCAGAAGTTGGCAGCAGCAGCAGCAGGAGCCCAAATATACACTGGAGTTGGCTTCAGGAGCCCAAAAATTGGATGAATCACACCCTGGAGTTGGCAGGAGTTGACAGCAGCAGCAGCAGGAGCCCAAATATACACTGGAGTTGGCTTCAGGAGCCCAAAAATTGGATGAATCACACCCTGGAGTTGGCAGGAGTTGACAGCAGCAGCAGCAGGAGCCCAAATATACACTGGAGTTGGCTTCAGGAGCCCAAAAATTGGATGAATCACACCCTGGAGTTGGCAGAAGTTGGCAGCAGCAGCAGCAGGAGCCCAAATATACACTGGAGTTGGCTTCAGGAGCCCAAAAATTGGATGAATCACACCCTGGAGTTGGCAGAAGTTGGCAGCAGCAGCAGCAGGAGCCCAAATATACACTGGAGTTGGCTTCAGGAGCCCAAAAATTGGATGAATCACACCCTGGAGTTGGCAGGAGTTGACAGCAGCAGCAGCAGGAGCCCAAATATACACTGGAGTTGGCTTCAGGAGCCCAAAAATTGGATGAATCACACCCTGGAGTTGGCAGGAGTTGACAGCAGCAGCAGCAGGAGCCCAAATATACACTGGAGTTGGCTTCAGGAGCCCAAAAATTGGATGAATCACACCCTGGAGTTGGCAGAAGTTGGCAGCAGCAGCAGCAGCAGGAGCCCAAATATACACTGGAGTTGGCTTCAGGAGCCCAAAAATTGGATGAATCACACCCTGGAGTTGGCAGAAGTTGGCAGCAGCAGCAGCAGGAGCCCAAATATACACTGGAGTTGGCTTCAGGAGCCCAAAAATTGGATGAATCACACCCTGGAGTTGGCAGGAGTTGACAGTAGCAGCAGCAGGAGCCCAAATATACACTGGAGTTGGCTTCAGGAGCCCAAAAATTGGATGAATCACAGCCTGGAGTTGGCAGGAGTTGACAGTAGCAGCAGCAGGAGCCCAAATATACACTGGAGTTGGCCTCAGGAGCCCAAAAATTGGATGAATCACACCCTGGAGTTGGCAGGAGTTGGCAGCAGCAGCAGCAGGAGCCCAAATATACACTGGAGTTGGCTTCAGGAGCCCAAAAATTGGATGAATCACACCCTGGAGTTGGCAGAAGTTGGCAGCAGCAGCAGCAGGAGCCCAAATATACACTGGAGTTGGCTTCAGGAGCCCAAAAATTGGATGAATCACACCCTGGAGTTGGCAGAAGTTGGCAGCAGCAGGAGCCCAAATATACATTGGAGTTGGCTTCAGGAGCCCAAAAATTGGATGAATCACACCCTGGAGTTGGCAGAAGTTGGCAGCAGCAGCAGCAGGAGCCCAAATATACACTGGAGTTGGCTTCAGGAGCCCAAAAATTGGATGAATCACACCCTGGAGTTGGCAGGAGTTGACAGCAGCAGCAGCAGGAGCCCAAATATACACTGGAGTTGGCTTCAGGAGCCCAAAAATTGGATGAATCACACCCTGGAGTTGGCAGGAGTTGACAGCAGCAGCAGCAGGAGCCCAAATATACACTGGAGTTGGCTTCAGGAGCCCAAAAATTGGATGAATCACACCCTGGAGTTGGCAGAAGTTGGCAGCAGCAGCAGCAGGAGCCCAAATATACACTGGAGTTGGCTTCAGGAGCCCAAAAATTGGATGAATCACACCCTGGAGTTGGCAGAAGTTGGCAGCAGCAGCAGCAGGAGCCCAAATATACACTGGAGTTGGCTTCAGGAGCCCAAAAATTGGATGAATCACACCCTGGAGTTGGCAGGAGTTGACAGCAGCAGCAGCAGGAGCCCAAATATACACTGGAGTTGGCTTCAGGAGCCCAAAAATTGGATGAATCACACCCTGGAGTTGGCAGGAGTTGACAGCAGCAGCAGCAGGAGCCCAAATATACACTGGAGTTGGCTTCAGGAGCCCAAAAATTGGATGAATCACACCCTGGAGTTGGCAGAAGTTGGCAGCAGCAGCAGCAGGAGCCCAAATATACACTGGAGTTGGCTTCAGGAGCCCAAAAATTGGATGAATCACACCCTGGAGTTGGCAGGAGTTGACAGTAGCAGCAGCAGGAGCCCAAATATACACTGGAGTTGGCTTCAGGAGCCCAAAAATTGGATGAATCACAGCCTGGAGTTGGCAGGAGTTGACAGTAGCAGCAGCAGGAGCCCAAATATACACTGGAGTTGGCCTCAGGAGCCCAAAAATTGGATGAATCACACCCTGGAGTTGGCAGGAGTTGGCAGCAGCAGCAGCAGGAGCCCAAATATACACTGGAGTTGGCTTCAGGAGCCCAAAAATTGGATGAATCACACCCTGGAGTTGGCAGAAGTTGGCAGCAGCAGCAGCAGGAGCCCAAATATACACTGGAGTTGGCTTCAGGAGCCCAAAAATTGGATGAATCACACCCTGGAGTTGGCAGGAGTTGACAGTAGCAGCAGCAGGAGCCCAAATATACACTGGAGTTGGCTTCAGGAGCCCAAAAATTGGATGAATCACACCCTGGAGTTGGCAGGAGTTGACAGCAGCAGCAGCAGGAGCCCAAATATACACTGGAGTTGGCTTCAGGAGCCCAAAAATTGTATGAATCACACCCTGGAGTTGGCAGGAGTTGACAGCAGCAGCAGCAGGAGCCCAAATATACACTGGAGTTGGCTTCAGGAGCCCAAAAATTGGATGAATCACACCCTGGAGTTGGCAGGAGTTGACAGCAGCAGCAGCAGGAGCCCAAATATACACTGGAGTTGGCTTCAGGAGCCCAAAAATTGGATGAATCACACCCTGGAGTTGGCAGAAGTTGGCAGCAGCAGCAGCAGGAGCCCAAATATACACTGGAGTTGGCTTCAGGAGCCCAAAAATTGGATGAATCACACCCTGGAGTTGGCAGGAGTTGACAGCAGCAGCAGCAGGAGCCCAAATATACACTGGAGTTGGCTTCAGGAGCCCAAAAATTGGATGAATCACACCCTGGAGTTGGCAGAAGTTGGCAGCAGCAGCAGCAGGAGCCCAAATATACACTGGAGTTGGCTTCAGGAGCCCAAAAATTGGATGAATCACACCCTGGAGTTGGCAGAAGTTGGCAGCAGCAGCAGCAGGAGCCCAAATATACACTGGAGTTGGCTTCAGGAGCCCAAAAATTGGATGAATCACACCCTGGAGTTGGCAGGAGTTGACAGCAGCAGCAGCAGGAGCCCAAATATACACTGGAGTTGGCTTCAGGAGCCCAAAAATTGGATGAATCACACCCTGGAGTTGGCAGGAGTTGACAGCAGCAGCAGCAGGAGCCCAAATATACACTGGAGTTGGCTTCAGGAGCCCAAAAATTGGATGAATCACACCCTGGAGTTGGCAGAAGTTGGCAGCAGCAGCAGCAGGAGCCCAAATATACACTGGAGTTGGCTTCAGGAGCCCAAAAATTGGATGAATCACACCCTGGAGTTGGCAGAAGTTGGCAGCAGCAGCAGCAGGAGCCCAAATATACACTGGAGTTGGCTTCAGGAGCCCAAAAATTGGATGAATCACACCCTGGAGTTGGCAGGAGTTGACAGCAGCAGCAGCAGGAGCCCAAATATACACTGGAGTTGGCTTCAGGAGCCCAAAAATTGGATGAATCACACCCTGGAGTTGGCAGGAGTTGACAGCAGCAGCAGCAGGAGCCCAAATATACACTGGAGTTGGCTTCAGGAGCCCAAAAATTGGATGAATCACACCCTGGAGTTGGCAGAAGTTGGCAGCAGCAGCAGCAGGAGCCCAAATATACACTGGAGTTGGCTTCAGGAGCCCAAAAATTGGATGAATCACACCCTGGAGTTGGCAGAAGTTGGCAGCAGCAGCAGCAGGAGCCCAAATATACACTGGAGTTGGCTTCAGGAGCCCAAAAATTGGATGAATCACACCCTGGAGTTGGCAGGAGTTGACAGCAGCAGCAGCAGGAGCCCAAATATACACTGGAGTTGGCTTCAGGAGCCCAAAAATTGGATGAATCACACCCTGGAGTTGGCAGGAGTTGACAGCAGCAGCAGCAGGAGCCCAAATATACACTGGAGTTGGCTTCAGGAGCCCAAAAATTGGATGAATCACACCCTGGAGTTGGCAGAAGTTGGCAGCAGCAGGAGCCCAAATATACACTGGAGTTGGCTTCAGGAGCCCAAAAATTGGATGAATCACACCCTGGAGTTGGCAGGAGTTGACAGTAGCAGCAGCAGGAGCCCAAATATACACTGGAGTTGGCTTCAGGAGCCCAAAAATTGGATGAATCACAGCCTGGAGTTGGCAGGAGTTGACAGTAGCAGCAGCAGGAGCCCAAATATACACTGGAGTTGGCCTCAGGAGCCCAAAAATTGGATGAATCACACCCTGGAGTTGGCAGGAGTTGGCAGCAGCAGCAGCAGGAGCCCAAATATACACTGGAGTTGGCTTCAGGAGCCCAAAAATTGGATGAATCACACCCTGGAGTTGGCAGAAGTTGGCAGCAGCAGCAGCAGGAGCCCAAATATACACTGGAGTTGGCTTCAGGAGCCCAAAAATTGGATGAATCACACCCTGGAGTTGGCAGGAGTTGACAGTAGCAGCAGCAGGAGCCCAAATATACACTGGAGTTGGCTTCAGGAGCCCAAAAATTGGATGAATCACACCCTGGAGTTGGCAGGAGTTGACAGCAGCAGCAGCAGGAGCCCAAATATACACTGGAGTTGGCTTCAGGAGCCCAAAAATTGGATGAATCACACCCTGGAGTTGGCAGGAGTTGACAGCAGCAGCAGCAGGAGCCCAAATATACACTGGAGTTGGCTTCAGGAGCCCAAAAATTGGATGAATCACACCCTGGAGTTGGCAGGAGTTGACAGCAGCAGCAGCAGGAGCCCAAATATACACTGGAGTTGGCTTCAGGAGCCCAAAAATTGGATGAATCACACCCTGGAGTTGGCAGAAGTTGGCAGCAGCAGCAGCAGGAGCCCAAATATACACTGGAGTTGGCTTCAGGAGCCCAAAAATTGGATGAATCACACCCTGGAGTTGGCAGGAGTTGACAGCAGCAGCAGCAGGAGCCCAAATATACACTGGAGTTGGCTTCAGGAGCCCAAAAATTGGATGAATCACACCCTGGAGTTGGCAGAAGTTGGCAGCAGCAGCAGCAGGAGCCCAAATATACACTGGAGTTGGCTTCAGGAGCCCAAAAATTGGATGAATCACACCCTGGAGTTGGCAGAAGTTGGCAGCAGCAGCAGCAGGAGCCCAAATATACACTGGAGTTGGCTTCAGGAGCCCAAAAATTGGATGAATCACACCCTGGAGTTGGCAGGAGTTGACAGCAGCAGCAGCAGGAGCCCAAATATACACTGGAGTTGGCTTCAGGAGCCCAAAAATTGGATGAATCACACCCTGGAGTTGGCAGGAGTTGACAGCAGCAGCAGCAGGAGCCCAAATATACACTGGAGTTGGCTTCAGGAGCCCAAAAATTGGATGAATCACACCCTGGAGTTGGCAGAAGTTGGCAGCAGCAGCAGCAGGAGCCCAAATATACACTGGAGTTGGCTTCAGGAGCCCAAAAATTGGATGAATCACACCCTGGAGTTGGCAGAAGTTGGCAGCAGCAGCAGCAGGAGCCCAAATATACACTGGAGTTGGCTTCAGGAGCCCAAAAATTGGATGAATCACACCCTGGAGTTGGCAGGAGTTGACAGTAGCAGCAGCAGGAGCCCAAATATACACTGGAGTTGGCTTCAGGAGCCCAAAAATTGGATGAATCACAGCCTGGAGTTGGCAGGAGTTGACAGTAGCAGCAGCAGGAGCCCAAATATACACTGGAGTTGGCCTCAGGAGCCCAAAAATTGGATGAATCACACCCTGGAGTTGGCAGGAGTTGGCAGCAGCAGCAGCAGGAGCCCAAATATACACTGGAGTTGGCTTCAGGAGCCCAAAAATTGGATGAATCACACCCTGGAGTTGGCAGAAGTTGGCAGCAGCAGCAGCAGGAGCCCAAATATACACTGGAGTTGGCTTCAGGAGCCCAAAAATTGGATGAATCACACCCTGGAGTTGGCAGGAGTTGACAGCAGCAGCAGCAGGAGCCCAAATATACACTGGAGTTGGCTTCAGGAGCCCAAAAATTGGATGAATCACACCCTGGAGTTGGCAGGAGTTGACAGCAGCAGCAGCAGGAGCCCAAATATACACTGGAGTTGGCTTCAGGAGCCCAAAAATTGGATGAATCACACCCTGGAGTTGGCAGAAGTTGGCAGCAGCAGCAGCAGGAGCCCAAATATACACTGGAGTTGGCTTCAGGAGCCCAAAAATTGGATGAATCACACCCTGGAGTTGGCAGGAGTTGACAGTAGCAGCAGCAGGAGCCCAAATATACACTGGAGTTGGCTTCAGGAGCCCAAAAATTGGATGAATCACAGCCTGGAGTTGGCAGGAGTTGACAGTAGCAGCAGCAGGAGCCCAAATATACACTGGAGTTGGCCTCAGGAGCCCAAAAATTGGATGAATCACACCCTGGAGTTGGCAGGAGTTGGCAGCAGCAGCAGCAGGAGCCCAAATATACACTGGAGTTGGCTTCAGGAGCCCAAAAATTGGATGAATCACACCCTGGAGTTGGCAGAAGTTGGCAGCAGCAGCAGCAGGAGCCCAAATATACACTGGAGTTGGCTTCAGGAGCCCAAAAATTGGATGAATCACACCCTGGAGTTGGCAGGAGTTGACAGTAGCAGCAGCAGGAGCCCAAATATACACTGGAGTTGGCTTCAGGAGCCCAAAAATTGGATGAATCACAGCCTGGAGTTGGCAGGAGTTGACAGTAGCAGCAGCAGGAGCCCAAATATACACTGGAGTTGGCTTCAGGAGCCCAAAAATTGGATGAATCACACCCTGGAGTTGGCAGGAGTTGACAGTAGCAGCAGCAGGAGCCCAAAAAATGGCCTAAAGACATAAATATGTTTTGCACCATTTGGAAAGTGTAAAACGTGGCACCATGCTGAATCTAGTCGCATGCATCAGGCATTGGTGGGTGGAAATCCTGGCTGATCCATCCCTGATTCATTTTGACAAAGGTGAGTCTCTCCACATTTTTAGTTGACAGACGAGTTCTCCTCGCCGTAACTATGGCCCCCGCCGCACTAAACACCCGCTCAGATGGCACGCTACTTGCCGGGCAGGACAGCTTTTCCAGGGCAAACTCTGCTAGTTGCGGCCACAAATCAAGTTTGGCTGCCCAGAAGTCCAGCGGATCCTCAAGGTGTGTTGGCATGGTCATGTCAAAGTATGACATGACCTGCTGGTTCAGGTCCTGCTCCAGGTCTTCCTGCTGCTCATGAGTAGCCTCACTATGCGGGTGTAGAAAGCTACTCATTAGCGACTGAAGACTGAGGCTGCTGCTGCTGATGGAGCTTCTGCTGCTGCTGCTGCCAACCCCCCCAGCGGCCATGGCAGTGGAAGGTGAGCGCAGAGGTCCCCTCGAGTCAGACCTGCGAGAGTATGTACCATGGCGCAGATAGGCATCGGCCAACTGCCTACGTAGAATGTCTTTGTAGTAGTTGAGTTTGTCCTCCCTCTCGGTGGGTTTAAAAAATGCCCCCATTTTGTGCCGGAAGCGAGGGTCCAATAAGGTGGACAGCCAGAAGTCATCCCGCCGGCAGATGGAAACAATTCTGGGGTCACTACGCAAGCACGTGAGCATGCTTCGTGCCATTTGCGCAAGTGACTCGGATGGACTACCTGTCTCCATCTCCACTGCATACTGCCACGGTGTGCCCGGGTCCTCTGTCTCTCCTTCCTCAAAAACCTCTAGCTCCTCTGGCTGCTCCTGCTCCTCCTCTCCTGTCCGCTGACTAGATAAACCAGCCATTTCGCCAAGCCTAAACTGTGTTTCGCTGGGCAACTCCTCCTCCTCCTCTTCCTCCTCCTCCTCCTCCAGTTCAGCTCCAAGGGGGTTCATGTGGCCGTAAGATGTAAACGCCATGTCTCCAGTGCCCTGACCAGCCATGGTTTCCAACATGTGCTGTAGTACATGAAGCAGTGGAATCACGTCGTTCATCCCGTAATCCTGCCGACTGACAAATAAAGTGGCTTCCTCAAAGGGCCTGAGCAAACGGCAGGTGTCACGTATGAGCTGCCACTGGTTGACATTGAAGTTACACAGGGGAGTCCCCCTATCTGCTTGGATCATCAGGAAATCCGTGATGGCTTTTCTCTGTTCATATAATCGGTCCAACATGTGAAGGGTGGAATTCCAACGGGTGGAAACATCGCAAATCAGACTATGTTGGGGGATACCATTCTGACGCTGTAGCTCAAGAAGGGTGTGTTTGGCAGTGTAGGAGTGGCTGAAGTGCATGCAAAGTTTCCGTGAAGTTGTTAGGATGTCCTGCAGATGGGGGGAACACTTCAGAAACCGCTTGACAACCAGATTGAAGACGTGAGCCATGCAGGGGGCATGGGTCAGGCTTCCTTGGCGCAGCGCAGACAAAATGTTCTTCCCATTGTCGGTAACCATGATTCCCATTTTAAGTTTTCTCGGAGTAAGCCATGTTTGGATTTCCTGATGAATACATTTAAGCAGTTCCTCCCCTGTGTGACTCCGTTCGCCAAGACAAACCATGTGAAGCACTGCGTGACACCTCCGTGCCCTGCACACATGGTAGACTGGAGGGGCACTGAGACTTGAGCCTACAGTGGAGGGTGAGGAGATGGCGGAGGATGAGGAGGCCGAGTCGCACGGTGTCACAGGCCCAATGGGCAGAGAGCGCGGAGGCCGAAGCGGCGTGACCTGTCCAAGTTGCTGCTGCAAAGGGACCACATTCACCCAGTGGGCCGTAAACGACATGTACTGCCCCTGACCGTAGTTACAGCTCCAGATGTCGGCGCTGCCATGTATTTTGCTACACACCGACAGGCTCAAGGACTGGCCCACCTTCTGTTCAACAAAAGTGTGCAGCGCTGGTACTGCCTTCTTGGCAAAGAAATGACGGCTTGGGACTCTCCACCTCGGCTCGGCACAAGCCATCAGTTCTCTGAAAGGTGCAGATTCCACCACCTGAAAAGGGAGCGACTGCAGCACCAGCAACTTGGACAGGAGCACATTCAGCTTCTGCGCCGTAGGATGAGTGGGCGCATACTGCTGTCTCTTGGACATGGCTTCGCTGATGGATTGCTGGCGGGATGCATGACTTGGAGGAGGAGGAGCAGGAGCCTTCGGCTGAGGTGCTGGAGCCTTGGCTGGCAGAAATTGGGAGCTCACTTGGTGAGGAAGCAGACTGGACCACCCCTTGGGAGCCTCGGTTCTCCCAGGTCGTTTTATGGTGACGCATCATATGTTGACGCAGGGCCGTGGTGCCAACATTTGGACCCTGGCCACGCTTCACCTTTTGCCTACATATCTTGCATGTGGCCATGTTACCCTCCTGCGGATGCCTCAGGAAAAACTGCCACACTGCCGAGTAGCTACTTTTCCCACCCCCTGGCCTCACTGATTCACTGCTGCTGTTGCCAACTCCAGGAACCCCTGCTCCACTACCTCCCGATAAGGTAGACTGCCGCACAGCAGGTGCTCTACCCCGGCCCCGGCCCCGGCCGGCTCCAGCCTTTGGAATTGTGCCCCCATGCTGACTGCTACCACCTTGCTGCCTCAGCTGCTGACTCCGGGGCAACCTGCACCCCTCTTCTCCTGATGATGACGATGAAGCCCCTTCATCACCCGGCTCCCAAGTGCGATCGGCTTCATCGTCATCATCATCATCATCACCGGGTTGTGGCTGTACGTCACTGATGTTCGTGGATTCGTCAACAGTGTCTGGCGCAGGAGCTGGAACGCTCGCAGCACCCACGACACTGTCCACATCACTATTTGTCTGCCTAGCTAAAGAAGCCACCTCCATTTCTTGGCTGGGCAGTAGCTGCTGACTGTCCTCTATCTGATGGTCCTCCTCACTAAAGAGTGGAGCTGAACCCAAAGCATAGGATACGTCGCTGGGGGAGGGAACGGCGTAGGCCAGAGGCAATGGGAGGACAGGGACTGCTCTCGGGGCATGCCAACTCAGGGTTGTGTCAGAGGAACCTACCGACCCTAGACTGGGGGTCTCAGACGTAAGTTGTGATGATGTTGTTGATGAGCGCGTCAACCAATCTACCACGGCAGATGCGTTACTGGTGGAGACCCGACCGCTAGCAGATACTGGCAGATTAGGTCTCTCAGCGTGACTCCTGCTGCTACTGGCCCCCAGTCTGATGCGAGCTCTGCCTGCGGAATCTTGGCCTCTGCCACTCCTCTTTTCACTTCCAGGCACTTGTCTGCCCGACATAGTCTAACTGGCGTGGTAGTAGGTGATATTTAAAAAAACCCCGGGCAGCGGTGGGTCTATATGAAACAGAATATAATGCACACCAAAAGTGAGCAGTAACACTCAGCCTCCAACAGGCCTGCTTAGTGTAAATAAGAGAGCTGCTTAGTGTAAATAAAGAGGGGTATGCTATGTTACAGAATGGGATGCCTCAACAGAAGTGCACCTGGCAGGCAGCAGTAAGCCTATGCCCAGCAAAAGTGTCTTATAATATAAATATAATAAGAGCAAATGCTTATATGGTCTTAAACAGAGGCTGCTTTAGTCACAGAATGGGATGCCCCGGGCAGGAATCGAGCTGGCAGGGTCCAGTAGTGCTTTGGCCAGCAAAAGTGTCTTTATCAGGCCTAATTTCAAATATGATAAGAGCAAATGCTTATATGGTCTTAAACAGAGGCTGCTTTAGTCACAGAATGGGATGCCCCGGGCAGGAATCGAGCTGGCAGGGTACAGTAGTGCTTTGGCCAGCAAAAGTGTCTTTATCAGGCTAATTTCAAATATGATAAGAGCAAATGCTTATATGGTCTTAAACAGAGGCTGCTTTAGTCACAGAATGGGATGCCCCGGGCAGGAATCGAGCTGGCAGGGTACAGTAGTGCTTTGGCCAGCAAAAGTGTCTTTATCAGGCCTAATTTCAAATATGATAAGAGCAAATGCTTATATGGTCTTAAACAGAGGCTGCTTTAGTCACAGAATGGGATGCCCCGGGCAGGAATCGAGCTGGCAGGGTACAGTAGTGCTTTGGCCAGCAAAAGTGTCTTTATCAGGCTAATTTCAAATATGATAAGAGCAAATGCTTATATGGTCTTAAACAGAGGCTGCTTTAGTCACAGAATGGGATGCCCCGGGCAGGAATCGAGCTGGCAGGGTACAGTAGTGCTTTGGCCAGCAAAAGTGTCTTTATCAGGCTAATTTCAAATATGATAAGAGCAAATGCTTATATGGTCTTAAACAGAGGCTGCTGTAGTCACAGAATGGGATGCCCCGGGCAGGAATCGAGCTGGCAGGGTACAGTAGTGCTTTGGCCAGCAAAAGTGTCTTTATCAGGCCTAATTTCAAATATGATAAGAGCAAATGCTTATATGGTCTTAAACAGAGGCTGCTTTAGTCACAGAATGGGATGCCCCGGGCAGGAATCGAGCTGGCAGGGTACAGTAGGGCTTTGGCCAGCAAAAGTGTCTTTATCAGGCTAATTTCAAATATGATAAGAGCAAATGCTTATATGGTCTTAAACAGAGGCTGCTGTAGTCACAGAATGGGATGCCCCGGGCAGGAATCGAGCTGGCAGGGTACAGTAGTGCTTTGGCCAGCAAAAGTGTCTTTATCAGGCCTAATTTCAAATATGATAAGAGCAAATGCTTATATGGTCTTAAACAGAGGCTGCTTTAGTCACAGAATGGGATGCCCCGGGCAGGAATCGAGCTGGCAGGGTACAGTAGGGCTTTGGCCAGCAAAAGTGTCTTTATCAGGCTAATTTCAAATATGATAAGAGCAAATGCTTATATGGTCTTAAACAGAGGCTGCTGTAGTCACAGAATGGGATGCCCCGGGCAGGAATCGAGCTGGCAGGGTACAGTAGTGCTTTGGCCAGCAAAAGTGTCTTTATCAGGCCTAATTTCAAATATGATAAGAGCAAATGCTTATATGGTCTTAAACAGAGGCTGCTTTAGTCACAGAATGGGATGCCCCGGGCAGGAATCGAGCTGGCAGGGTACAGTAGTGCTTTGGCCAGCAAAAGTGTCTTTATCAGGCTAATTTCAAATATGATAAGAGCAAATGCTTATATGGTCTTAAACAGAGGCTGCTTTAGTCACAGAATGGGATGCCCCGGGCAGGAATCGAGCTGGCAGGGTACAGTAGTGCTTTGGCCAGCAAAAGTGTCTTTATCAGGCTAATTTCAAATATGATAAGAGCAAATGCTTATATGGTCTTAAACAGAGGCTGCTGTAGTCACAGAATGGGATGCCCCGGGCAGGAATCGAGCTGGCAGGGTACAGTAGTGCTTTGGCCAGCAAAAGTGTCTTTATCAGGCCTAATTTCAAATATGATAAGAGCAAATGCTTATATGGTCTTAAACAGAGGCTGCTTTAGTCACAGAATGGGATGCCCCGGGCAGGAATCGAGCTGGCAGGGTACAGTAGTGCTTTGGCCAGCAAAAGTGTCTTTATCAGGCCTAATTTCAAATATGATAAGAGCAAATGCTTATATGGTCTTAAACAGAGGCTGCTTTAGTCACAGAATGGGATGCCCCGGGCAGGAATCAAGCTGGCAGGGTACAGTAGGGCTTTGGCCAGCAAAAGTGTCTTTATCAGGCCTAATTTCAAATATGATAAGAGCAAATGCTTATATGGTCTTAAACAGAGGCTGCTTTAGTCACAGAATGGGATGCCCCGGGCAGGAATCGAGCTGGCAGGGTACAGTAGTGCTTTGGCCAGCAAAAGTGTCTTTATCAGGCCTAATTTCAAATATGATAAGAGCAAATGCTTATATGGTCTTAAACAGAGGCTGCTTTAGTCACAGAATGGGATGCCCCGGGCAGGAATCGAGCTGGCAGGGTACAGTAGTGCTTTGGCCAGCAAAAGTGTCTTTATCAGGCCTAATTTCAAATATGATAAGAGCAAATGCTTATATGGTCTTAAACAGAGGCTGCTTTAGTCACAGAATGGGATGCCCCGGGCAGGAATCGAGCTGGCAGGGTACAGTAGTGCTTTGGCCAGCAAAAGTGTCTTTATCAGGCCTAATTTCAAATATGATAAGAGCAAATGCTTATATGGTCTTAAACAGAGGCTGCTTTAGTCACAGAATGGGATGCCCCGGGCAGGAATCGAGCTGGCAGGGTACAGTAGTGCTTTGGCCAGCAAAAGTGTCTTTATCAGGCTAATTTCAAATATGATAAGAGCAAATGCTTATATGGTCTTAAACAGAGGCTGCTTTAGTCACAGAATGGGATGCCCCGGGCAGGAATCGAGCTGGCAGGGTACAGTAGTGCTTTGGCCAGCAAAAGTGTCTTTATCAGGCCTAATTTCAAATATGATAAGAGCAAATGCTTATATGGTCTTAAACAGAGGCTGCTTTAGTCACAGAATGGGATGCCCCGGGCAGGAATCGAGCTGGCAGGGTACAGTAGGGCTTTGGCCAGCAAAAGTGTCTTTATCAGGCCTAATTTCAAATATGATAAGAGCAAATGCTTATATGGTCTTAAACAGAGGCTGCTTTAGTCACAGAATGGGATGCCCCGGGCAGGAATCGAGCTGGCAGGGTACAGTAGTGCTTTGGCCAGCAAAAGTGTCTTTATCAGGCCTAATTTCAAATATGATAAGAGCAAATGCTTATATGGTCTTAAACAGAGGCTGCTTTAGTCACAGAATGGGATGCCCCGGGCAGGAATCGAGCTGGCAGGGTACAGTAGTGCTTTGGCCAGCAAAAGTGTCTTTATCAGGCCTAATTTCAAATATGATAAGAGCAAATGCTTATATGGTCTTAAACAGAGGCTGCTTTAGTCACAGAATGGGATGCCCCGGGCAGGAATCGAGCTGGCAGGGTACAGTAGTGCTTTGGCCAGCAAAAGTGTCTTTATCAGGCCTAATTTCAAATATGATAAGAGCAAATGCTTATATGGTCTTAAACAGAGGCTGCTGTAGTCACAGAATGGGATGCCCCGGGCAGGAATCGAGCTGGCAGGGTCCAGTAGGGCTTTGGCCAGCAAAAGTGTCTTTATCAGGCCTAATTTCAAATATGATAAGAGCAAATGCTTATATGGTCTTAAACAGAGGCTGCTTTAGTCACAGAATGGGATGCCCCGGGCAGGAATCGAGCTGGCAGGGTACAGTAGTGCTTTGGCCAGCAAAAGTGTCTTTATCAGGCTAATTTCAAATATGATAAGAGCAAATGCTTATATGGTCTTAAACAGAGGCTGCTTTAGTCACAGAATGGGATGCCCCGGGCAGGAATCGAGCTGGCAGGGTACAGTAGTGCTTTGGCCAGCAAAAGTGTCTTTATCAGGCCTAATTTCAAATATGATAAGAGCAAATGCTTATATGGTCTTAAACAGAGGCTGCTTTAGTCACAGAATGGGATGCCCCGGGCAGGAATCGAGCTGGCAGGGTACAGTAGTGCTTTGGCCAGCAAAAGTGTCTTTATCAGGCTAATTTCAAATATGATAAGAGCAAATGCTTATATGGTCTTAAACAGAGGCTGCTTTAGTCACAGAATGGGATGCCCCGGGCAGGAATCGAGCTGGCAGGGTACAGTAGTGCTTTGGCCAGCAAAAGTGTCTTTATCAGGCTAATTTCAAATATGATAAGAGCAAATGCTTATATGGTCTTAAACAGAGGCTGCTGTAGTCACAGAATGGGATGCCCCGGGCAGGAATCGAGCTGGCAGGGTACAGTAGTGCTTTGGCCAGCAAAAGTGTCTTTATCAGGCCTAATTTCAAATATGATAAGAGCAAATGCTTATATGGTCTTAAACAGAGGCTGCTTTAGTCACAGAATGGGATGCCCCGGGCAGGAATCGAGCTGGCAGGGTACAGTAGTGCTTTGGCCAGCAAAAGTGTCTTTATCAGGCTAATTTCAAATATGATAAGAGCAAATGCTTATATGGTCTTAAACAGAGGCTGCTTTAGTCACAGAATGGGATGCCCCGGGCAGGAATCGAGCTGGCAGGGTACAGTAGTGCTTTGGCCAGCAAAAGTGTCTTTATCAGGCCTAATTTCAAATATGATAAGAGCAAATGCTTATATGGTCTTAAACAGAGGCTGCTTTAGTCACAGAATGGGATGCCTCACAGCAGACTTAAGATCAGTTCAGTATATATGCACAGTTAGTTACTATAAGCAGCCTGAAAACGCTAACAAAGGCTGGATGAAAAAAAAAAAATCTCCCTGTCAGCCAGCTCCGTTTTTCCTACCTTTCCCTGGCTTTCTGTCTGTCTCCTGTCTGTCTCCTGCCTGTCTCCTGCCTGTCTCCAGCCTGTCCCTGTCTGTCCCTGTCTCCAGCCTGTCTAACTGCCTCAGCTACACAGCGTTCTGTCTGTCTGTCACGAATGCAATAGAGAAATGAGGAAAAGCAAGATGGCCGCCATTAAATACCGCTGTGTGACGTCACCGGGCTTGCTGGCTGCTGATAGGCTGCATGTGACTGCCCCAGCTTGCACTGGCGCGGGATACATGTCCAGACATGTCCCGCCCGCCATCTTAGAATGCCTGTAATGTAAATGAATGGATGTTAAAGGAAAACTTCGAGTGATCGAATCGCGGGGAAATTCGGATTCGATCCGAATCGAATTTTTCCTGAAATTCGGATCGAATCCGGGTTCGTCCGGATCGATTCGCTCATCCCTAGTGAGGACCGTCGTCTTGATCAAATGGTGTCACACGCCTTTGCCAGTGTGGGTTCGGCCCTGCGTCCCGTTTGTACTTCCGCACTCTCGGCCGTGGCTACCAGATCTGTAATTAGGGGCTTGTTGAATGGTCCCCTTCTTAACCCTGCTAGTGTTGAATTTGCAGCACTTACGCGGTGTGATCTGTTCATGACCTTTGTCTTATCAGCCTTGGACGATACAATATGCTTGTGTAGTAGAACCTCGGATTTGCTTGTGGCTATACGCCGCTCGGTTTGGTTGCGCCAATGGGTGGCTGATATGGCGGCTAAGAAGGCGCTTACAGGGCTACCCTTCTTGGGTAGGCGCCTGTTTGGAGATAAATCGGACTCAGAAAAGGAAAGTTGCCACAGCGCGGGAAGCAGCGCCGGTCCTTTCGGGGGGCAGGCTCCTTTAATCCTTCCTTTCGTGGCTCTCGAGCAAGCAGGGGAGTTGCTTACTCTGGGTTCAGAGGTGACTCCTGGGGTAGGGGCAGTGGACGTGCCTGCCCCGGGACTGCCTGGGGTACCAAACCCAAGGCTTCTGCCAAACCTTCTCAGCAATGAGGGGGCGCCCTCACCCTCGCGGGTGGGGGGACGGCTAAGGCTCTTCGCCCAGGTCTGGACCCGGGAGGTCACAGACAACTGGATCCTGGAAGTGGTTTCTTCCGGGTACAAGCTGGAGTTCGAGTACCGGCCTCCTCCCAGATTTCTCAGGTCTCGGGTTCCTTCAGACCCCTGGGCCGCGCAGGGGCTGTTATTGGCAATACAAAACCTTCTGGACAGGGGGGTCGTTTGCCCGGTGCCCTCCTCAGGGAGAGGCCGGGGCTATTACTCCAACCTTTTTTACAGTGCCCAAAAAGGATGGCTCCATAAGACCCATTCTGGATCTCAGGATTCTCAACAGGTTCATCAGAACCAGGAAATTTCGCATGGAGACTGTCACGCTCGGGGTAACTCCAGCCCTCTTAATAAGCTCACAACCCCCAATCTCCACAGCCAGCTTCACCTGTAGGAGCCCCCGCTTGCCGGGACGCAAGATACGCCCACCCGGGATCGGTTGCCCCCAGGACTTAATGGCTCAAAGGATGTAAGCTTATATGTGGGAGGACTGGAGAACCAATAGCAAGAGCGTGAGTGACGGAAGTCCAGAGACAGGCAATAGGTCGATAACGGGAAGGCAGAGATCGTAGCGGCACCAGGGGTCAGGCAAGACGTAGTCGGGGTTAAGGCAGAGGTCAGCAACTGGGGATCAGGATCTAGAAGCGTCAGTTCAGGCAAAGGTCGGCAACAAGGATTCAGGATCGAGAGGCGTCAATTCAGGCAGAGGTCGGCAACAAGGATTCAGGATCGAGAATGGTCGTACAATCAAATCGGCAACAGGCTAGACTTCACAGGAGTAGGTAACACAGGGTTCTGAGCGCTATCACAGGCAATTCACAACTGAGAGGGAATTGCCTTTATAGGAACAGGTCTGAGGGAAGCAGTGTACTGATTGGAGCACATAGGATTCCAAGGGTAATTGGCTGCAGAGCAGAAGAGGGCGAAGCCCTCAATCCCCTAGGATTCATTAACCCTTTAATTGATCCTCCGGCGGGTGCGCGCCGCACAGCGCCGCCGGAGGGCATAACAGACACAGTCTCCTGGAGGAGGAAGCGGGGGGCGTGGCTGAGCTGGGCGCCGCTCTAGCCGACGCTGCTCGAGCCGACGCTGCTCGGCGCGGCCGCCGCACAGTGACAGCTGCAGCTGGCCGCCTGGAGACGTCGCTGGAACGGGGATCAGGTAAGCGGTTCCTGACACTACCCCCCCCTTCACGAGGGGCCTCCGGACCCTCACCCGGTTTCCCTGGATTGTCACAATGGAACCTTCTTACAAGAGCCATGGCATGAACATTCCTCGCTGCCACCCAGCATCTTTCCTCCGGACCATAGCCAACCCAATCCACCAAGTACTGTAAAGAATTACGCACTTTACGTGAATCCAAGATCTTATTCACTTCATACTCGGGCTCATTATTAAGAAGAATTGGTGCAGGACCAGCAAGAGGAGCATTCTTCGCCGGTTTTAACAGTGAAACGTGAAAGGAATTAGGTATTTTCATAGTTGGCGGGAGTTGAACTTTAAAAGACACATTATTCAACTTCTTGACGATTGGAAAAGGACCAATAAATTTTGGACCTAATTTGCTAGATGGCTGACGGAGCGCAATATTTTTAGTGGAGACCCAAACTAGATCACCTACTCGAAGAGTAGGTTCCTGTGATCTGCGGCGGTCGGCAAATTTCTTATACCTCAAACCAGTGGTCTTAAAAATCTCCTGAACGTGTGTCCAGATATTCTTCCGTTCTTGAAGCCACTCCTCCAACGCCGGCAGATTGGAAGGTGACCCTGAAAGGGAAGAAGCTCTAGGATTTTTCCCTAAGTTACAATAAAAAGGAGATACCTTGGTACTCTCACTAGGCGCGTTATTGTAAGCAAACTCGGCGAAATCAATAAATTCTGCCCATTGTTCTTGGGCATCAGAAACATAACACCTTAAGTATTGTTCCAAAGTTTGATTAGTTCTTTCCGTCTGCCCATTAGTCTGGGGATGGTAGGCAGAAGAAAGAGAGATCTGTATTCCCAACCGCGAACAGAAGTGTTTCCAAAAACGGGAAGTAAATTGAACACCCCGATTAGAGACTATATTGGACGGAATACCATGAATACGAAAAATATGCGAAGTAAACAGCCGCGAAAGCTCAGGTGCAGAAGGAAGTTTGGCCAAAGGAACGAAATGTGCCATCTTACTGAAACGATCTACGACCACCCAAATGACAGTATTACCATGTGAGAGAGGCAAATCTACAATAAAATCCATAGAAATATGGGTCCATGGCTGAGCAGGAATTTCAAGAGGAACCAAACTGCCACTAGGAGCCTTGTGAACTCCTTTACTTCGAGCACAAATAGCACAAGCGTCGATAAAGGCAGTGATATCGCTTCTCATGGTAGGCCACCATACATGACGACGGGCAAGCATAAACGTCTTACCCAAATGACCAGCAGTTTTGGCATCGTGAAATTCGCGAATTACATCCGAACGCAGGTGCGGCGGAACAAACTGGCACCCCAAGGGTACATCACTAGGAGATTCATCTTGAAACGGCGCCAAGGTATTGGAGAGATCAGGAAGTAACGCCCCCACCACACAACCTGTGGGTAAAATTGGTTCACCAGAATCACCCCGATCCTTACATTCACCGAACATGCGAGATAGAGCATCAGCTTTAGTATTTTTTACACCCGGCTTGAAAGTAATAATAAAATTGAAGCGCGAGAAGAATAATGCCCAACGTGCCTGACGAGAGTTCAGCCTCTTGGCAGAACCTATGTATTCGAGATTTTTATGATCGGTATACACAGTTATAGGATGTAATGAACCCTCCAACCAGTGTCGCCATTCATCAAATGCCAGTTTAATAGCTAATAGTTCCCTATTGCCAACATCATAATTTTGTTCCGCTGTACTGAATTTACGCGAAAAATAAGCGCATGGATGGAGACGCTCAGGGTTACCAGAATATTGTGACAAAACTGCACCCACTCCCAGCTCAGAAGCATCCACTTCAATAATAAAAGCTTTATGAATATCTGGATGCACTAAGACAGGTGCCGAAGTAAAGGCCCGTTTCAAGGTTAGAAAGGCCTCACAGGCAGAGGGGGACCAGTTAGCAGTAAAAGCCCCCTTGCGGGTAAGGTTGGTAAGGGGTGCAACAACATGGGAAAAGCCTTTTATGAAACGCCGATAAAAATTTGCAAAACCTAGAAAACATTGCAATTCCTTTAAAGTTTTGGGTTGGACCCAATCCTGAACTGCTGAAACCTTCCCCGCGTCCATCTCCAAACCCTGGTTGGTAATAACATACCCTAGGAAGGGAACTGTAGTGACTTCAAACACACACTTAGACAGTTTAGCAAATAAGTTGTTCTCTCTTAATTTTTGTAGCACCAACTTAACATGGTGTCTGTGCTCCGGTAAAGAATTAGAAAAAATGAGAATATCATCCAAGTAGATGACTACAAATCTACCGAGATATTCCCTGAATATATCATTAACAAAATCTTGGAAAACAGCTGGCGCATTACAAAGACCGAAGGGCATGACCAGGTACTCATAGTGCCCATCCTTCACATTAAATGCAGTTTTCCACTCGTCCCCCTGTCGGATGCGAATCAGATTGTAAGCCCCTCTCAAATCCAATTTGGAGAAAATTCGAGCTCCTGTGACTTGATTGAACAGATCCCCAATCAAGGGTAAGGGGTATCGTTTTTTTACAGTGATCTTATTCAAGGCTCGATAATCTATGCACGGTCTCAAGCCACCATCTTTTTTCTCTACAAAAAAGAACCCGGCCCCAGCAGGCGAGGTAGAGGGACGGATAAATCCTTTCCTAAGATTTTCGGTAATATACTCCCTCATTGCTTGCTCCTCGGGCAGGGTAAGGTTATAAATCTTTCCCCTCGGGGGAATTGTGCCAGGCAGCAAGTCAATGGGGCAGTCATAGGACCGATGTGGAGGAAGAGTATCAGCAGAGCGTTCAGAGAATACATCGATCCAATCAGCGTATGGCTGAGGTAATTCCTGTGGTAAGACTTGAACGCTTCTGAGGCCTGTATTAAAACAGTGACCTTTACAGTGGTCACTCCACTTGACCAACTCCCCAGCCCGCCAATCTAACACCGGGTTATGGAGTTGCAACCAGGGGTATCCCAAAACCACCGGAGTTTCCGGACAATCAAAAATAAAGAATTCTAAGAATTCAGAGTGAGAAGAGCCGACAATTAGTCTGAGAGGTGGGGTCTTGGTATTTATAGGACCTCCCTGGATTGCCTTTCCATTGATAGCTAAAACTTGTAGGGATCTTTCAAGGGGAACTACAGGGATCCCTAAGGTGGAGATCATGTTCCTGTCCAAAAAGTTTCCAGCCGCACCACTGTCTATGAAGGCGGAAACTGTCTGCTTAGAGGACCCCCAAAACAAATCAATAGGTACAAGCATCTTATTCTGGCGAGAGTTACAAACTGACTCACCCAGATCAGTACTCTCTACCTGGTCTGGGTGCGGAAGTTTTCCGCCGGTTTCCCCTTGTTGGGACAGGACCCTGCAAAATGACCAGAATTCCCGCAATACAGGCATAACCCCTTGGATCGCCTACGCTGTTTCTCCTCTTGGGATAAGTGGGTTCTCCCTAATTGCATAGGTTCTTCCTGGGAAGATGATGAGGTATTTTCTCCATGGGGAACCGGGGATCTATGACTCTGGACTGGTCTAAAGGACGTGGGAGCCCCGACTCTCTCCCTGGCCCTTTCTCTAAGACGTCGGTCTATTTTAATGGAGACCTGCATTAATTGATCTAGGTCCGCTGGCGGGGGAAAATTGACTAAGGCATCCTTGATGCTATCCGACAGTCCCACCCTGTACTGACTACACAAAGCTGGATCGTTCCACCTAGCTTCGATAGCCCAGCGGCGGAATTCAGCACAGTAGTCTTCAGCCGAATTCCGTCCTTGTTTTAAGGCCCGAAGCCTATTCTCTGCGGTAGACTGTATATCTGGATCGGCGTATAAAACGCCCATAGCATTGAAGAAGGCAGTCACTGATTGTAGAACAATGTCATGGGACGGTAAACTAAAGGCCCAGGACTGTGGGTCTCCTTGAAGCAAGGAAATGACTAGGCCTACTCGTTGGACCTCTGTGCCAGAGGAGATAGGTCTTAACTTAAAATATAGTTCGCAGGCATTCTTGAAATTGGAAAATTTTGCTCGTTCTCCAAAAAATTTCTCAGGCAGTGGAATCTTAGGTTCGGAGAAATGAGGTGGTACAGAGGAAGTTGGCACTTGACGAGATTCCTGAGTGGCCACTCTTTGAGCGAGTTGGTTGATCGCTGTGGCCATAGCTTGCACCTGCTGTACCAGGTCATCCATTTTTTTGGCCTGTGATAATGTCACGCTCGGGGTAACTCCAGCCCTCTTAATAAGCTCACAACCCCCAATCTCCACAGCCAGCTTCACCTTTAGGAGCCCCCGCTTGCCGGGACGCAAGATACGCCCACCCGGGATCGGTTGCCCCCAGGACTTAATGGCTCAAAGGATGTAAGCTTATATGTGGGAGGACTGGAGAACCAATAGCAAGAGCGTGAGTGACGGAAGTCCAGAGACAGGCAATAGGTCGATAACGGGAAGGCAGAGATCGTAGCGGCACCAGGGGTCAGGCAAGACGTAGTCGGGGTTCAGGCAGAGGTCAGCAACTGGGGATCAGAATCTAGAAGCGTCAGTTCAGGCAAAGGTCGGCAACAAGGATTCAGGATCGAGAGGCGTCAATTCAGGCAGAGGTCGGCAACAAGGATTCAGGATCGAGAATGGTCGTACAATCAAATCGGCAACAGGCTAGACTTCACAGGAGTAGGTAACACAGGGTTCTGAGCGCTATCACAGGCAATTCACAACTGAGAGGGAATTGCCTTTATAGGAACAGGTCTGAGGGAAGCAGTGTACTGATTGGAGCACATAGGATTCCAAGGGTAATTGGCTGCAGAGCAGAAGAGGGCGAAGCCCTCAATCCCCTAGGATTCATTAACCCTTTAATTGATCCTCCGGCGGGTGCGCGCCGCACAGCGCCGCCGGAGGGCATAACAGACACGTGCTCGCGGCCGCGCGCGAGCACATCTCCTGGAGGAGGAAGCGGGGGGCGTGGCTGAGCTGGGCGCCGCTCGAGCCGACGCTGCTCGAGCCGACGCCGCTCGGCGCGGCCGCCGCACAGTGACAGCTGCAGCTGGCCGCCTGGAGACGTCGCTGGAACGGGGATCAGGTAAGCGGTTCCTGACAGAGACTCTGCGCTCGGCCATCAACTCTCTTCGTCCAGGTGTCTTCGTGACATCCATAGACATCAAAGAAGCTTACCCTTCCGGTTTGTGGCTCTCCCTTTCGGGCTGACCTCAGCACCAAGGTGTCGGCGGGCATAATGGCCCTTCTCAAAGACCAGGGCATTCGCATTGTGCCATATCTGGACGACCTTCTCATTACGGCATCCTCTCTCAGTCAAGCGGAGCTGGACACCAGGTTGGTGGTGACTACACTGGAGAGTTTCGGTTGGGTGATCAACTACCCCAAGTCTTCTCTCTCCCCGTCAAGGGAGATTTCCTTTCTGGGCATGAATCTGGATACCATTCAGTCCAGGGTGTTCTTACCTCAGTCGAAGGTGCAGATGGTTCAAGATCTGATACGTCTTCTTCTGTCCCACCCTCGCCCGTCCATCCGGCAAGGGATGAGGCTGGTGGGGTTGATGGTGGCCTCCTACGAGGCGGTTCCTTTTGCTCAGTTTTCACAAGAGGTCTCTTCAAATCTATCTGTTATCGGATTGGGACAGATGTCCTCTGGCCTTGGATCAGTCCTTTGCTATGTCTCCCTTGGTCCGGCAGTTTCTTCAGTGGTGGCTGGAACTGAGAAGTCTTCTGAGGGGCAGATCCTTTCTGGCTCCTTGTTGGGAGACGGTCACCACGGATGCCAGCCTGTCGGGCTGGAGGCGGGTTTCTGGAAGAAACATCAGTTCCAGGGGCTGTGGGGTCCTCTGGAGGCGCAGATCCCCACCAACGTCTTGGAGCTGAGGGCTATTCGGTTGGTTCTGTCACACTTGACGCATCATCTCCAAGGGTTTCCGGTTCAGGTTCGATCAGACTATCGGACTGCGGTCGCTTACATCAGTCACCAAGGAGGGACTCGCAGCAGGAGTGCCCTCAGGGAAGTTTCTCTGTTTCTTGCATGGGCCGAGAGCAATGTTCCATGTTTCTCGGCGATGTACATTCCAGGAGTGGAGAACATGGAAGCGGACTCCCTCAGCAGGGGGTCCTCTCGCCGAGGGGAATGGTCCCTCAACAACAAGGTATTTCTATCCATTTGTCACAAGTGGGGGTTCCCGTAGGTGGATCCCTTTGTCTCCCGTCACAACCACAAGCTCCCTGCTTTTGTCTCTCTGTCTCAGGATCCTCTGGCTCTGGCAGTGGATGCCATGTCTCTTGCCTGGCGGGATCTTGGTCTCCTGTATCTGTTTCCCCCCTTCTCCATGGTAGGCAGGGTGGTTCACAAGCTGCTTCAAGAGGGTGTGCCAGCAATACTGGTGGCTTCAAGGTGGCCAAAACAGGTGTGGTTCGCAGCCGTCGTGCGGCTGGCGGTCGGTCAGTACAGGTTGCCCCTGTTTCCGGATCTGGTTACTCAAGGTCAGCTATGTTACCCCAATTTACAAACGCTGGCTTTGACGGCATGGCTGCTGAGACCTCCATCCTAAAAGAGGAAGGTTTGTTTGATGCGGTGATCTAGACGCTTGTTAGGGCTAGGAAGAAGTTTTTCCTCTAACATCTACTACAGGACCTGGCGGTCCTATATTGATTGGTGTGAGGCTAGGGCCTTGCCTTGTAGGGTTTTTTCGATTCTCAGAATTTTGGAGTTTCTCCAACACGGTTGGGACCTGGGTTTTCAGCTTAGTACTCTAAAAGGGCAGGTCTCCGCCCTGGCGGTTTTCTTTCAAGGGTCTTTTGCTCATCCTTTGGTTAAGACTTTTTTCCAGGGGGGCACTCATGTGCGGCCCCCTCGCAAGACCTTGTTGACTGTTTGGGTCTTGAATTTGGTTTTGTCGGTTCTCCAGGAGCCTCCTTTTGAGCCGGTGCAGGTTGTTGCACTTTCTATTTTCACACAAAAGGTTGACTTTTTGGTGGCTATTACCTGTTCGATGTGTTTCTAAGTTGGCGGCTCTGTCTATTCAGGCCCCTTACTTTGAAAGACACCAGGACAAGATGGTCTTTCGCTTTAAGCCAGACTTCCTACCTAAGGTGGTTTCTGCCTTACATCTCAATCAGGATGTGGTTTTCCCTTCCTTGTGTCCTAAGCCTAGCAATGACAAGGGGAGGGCCCTGCACTCTTTGGATGTTGTGCATTGTGTGAAGTACTATTTGGTGGCTACTTCTCTTTTCTGTAGGACAGACGTCTTGTTTGTGGTGCCCTCTGGGCCCAAGAAGGGTTTGGCGCCCGTCAACTCTACCATTAGTAAATGGATACGTCAGGCCATTGTTGGGGCCTATACTGCCAAGGGGAGGGATCCCCCTTTCCAAATCACTGCTCATTCTACTCGTGCTGTTGGGTTTTCCTGGGCTTTTCAGCACCAGGCCTCTGTTGAACAAGTTTGTAAGGCTGCTACTTGGTCTTCTGTTCATACTTTTTCCAAGTTTTATAAGGTTGATGTGCGGGCCTCAGCGGATGCTGTTTTTGGCCCCAAAGTTCCACAAGCTGCAGTAGCTTAATTTGTGCACTATTGCGTATTGGGATCCCCACCCTTTTTGGACACTGCTATTGGATGTCCCACGTGTAATTAATCTTCCGAAGCAGGGTGTGAGACATACTTGGAATAATACCATTTTGTGATTACTCACCTGTAAAATGAGTATTATAAGTATGTCTCACACCCTGCTTCGTCCCACCCTGAGTTGTAACTTGGATCCTCTATATGGTGGAAATTTTTTCTCGTTGCTTTTATTGGCTCTTCCTGGTCCCCTTACTGCTTTCTTATACTGGGGAATGTGTGGGAGGTCACAGGTATTTATGGACTGGGAGGGGCTTCTATTTTTCTAGTCATCTCTGCAGAAGTTCGCCCTCTACTGGCTATAACCCACGTGTAATTAATCTTCCGAAGCAGGGTGTGAGACTTATAATACCCATTTTACAGGTGAGTAATCACAAAATGGTATTTTTGTATCCATCCAGTCCAGGCCATCCCAATATCTTCATGACTGGGTGTTCGCTTCCAGAGGGCGCCCGACTGCAAGATCAAAGATGTAGCTCCTCCCGGCTCCCTATAAAGGCAGCTGTCCCTCTATCATTCCCCAGTGGTTTAAAAGCAGTACTCAACAAAAGAAGACAGGTGGGAGGCCTAAGAAACCATGTTACTTCACATAGCTTCAGCTTGTACTCTCTCCAATGCAAAAAAAACTAGAAGAACTAGTGTCCTATGAACAAAAATGGTTGATCACCATAACAGGCATACAGGACATAATGAACACAAGTGCGGGGTGGGACGACCTGGACTGGATGTATACAAAAACAATTCTACAGGTGAGTTTCACAGAATTGAATTTTTCCCTACATTCAGTCCAGGCCGTCCCAATATCTTCACGATTGGGACATCCAAAAGCAGTGTCCCTATGGGCGAAATCCCCAGTGCGGAACAGCATGTAGTTCATTTCACTACCGCCTGAAGCACCTTTCGTCCAAAAACAGTGTCAGCTGAGGCCCTGACATCCACCTTGTAAAACATTGTAAAAGTATGAACAGAAGACCAGGTTGCGGCCTTACAACCTGTTCCATCGATGCCTGGTGCTGAAAAGCCCAAGAGGCACCAACAGCTCTGGTAGAATGAGCTGTGATCTGAAAAGGGGGTTCCTTCCCCTTGGCAGAATATGCTTGCACCACCACCTGTCTGATCCACTTACTGAGAGTGGACTTGGCTGGTGGCAATCCTTTCCTAGACCCCTCTGTTAGGACAAAGAGCAAATCCGATTTCCTGAAGGATTAAGTCGCGGCAAGGTAATACTTTATGGCTCTGACCAAAGCATGGAGGGTCCGTTCTTTGGAATTAGCCAGTGCTGGGCACAAAGAAGGTAAGACAACTTCTTCATTAAGGTGAAAGGGAGAAACGACCTTAGGTAAGAAATCAGGTTTGAAACGAAAAACCATCTTATCCCTGTGCAGCTCAAAGTAGGGTGGTTTCATACAAAGCGCAGCCAGCTCAGATACACGACGCACCAAGGTGATCGCTACCAGAAAGACCACTTTGAGGGTCAATATAGACAAGAAAACATCGCTCAATGGCTCAAAAGGAGGACCCTGGAGAGCAGATAGTACTAAATTCAAGTCCCACACCGGTAATACTGACTTACACGGTGGCCGGACATGGGTAACTCCCTGGAAAAAAGACTTGATCAACCTGTGGTTGGCAATGGATCTCTGGAAAAAGATGGCTAAAGCCGATACCTGACCCTTGAGGGTGCTCAGCTGGAGACCCAAGTCTAAGCCGTGTTGTAAAAACTCCAGAATCCTAGAAATAGCAAATTTTCCGCAAGGGAGGCTCTTGGCCTCGCACCAAGCGAGGAACCACCAGGATGGTAGCTACCCCTCCCTGGGCTATCTTGCGCAGCACTCTGCCCAGGAGCAGAAACAGAGGGAATGCATACAGAAATTTGAAATCCGTCCAAGGAATCGCCAGAGCGTCTGTTGCAATGGCCAGAGGATCTCTTGAGAGGGAGACCGAACCTTGGAAGCTTGTGATTGTGTCTGGACGCAAACAGATCCACGTCCAGCTGGCACCAGCGAAGAAACAGAGCCTGAAAGGTCTCGCTGCTGAGGGACCATTCTTCCAGGCGCAGGAAACTCCTGCTCACGGAGTCTGCCTCCTGATTTTCCACCCCGGGGATGTAGACCGCCGAGATGCAGGGAACATTCTCCTCTGGCCAAGTCAGAATCTGTGTTACCTCCTTGAGGATCTCTTGCTCCGAGTCCTGCCCTGGTGATTGATGTAGGCTACAGCAGTCTGATTGTCCGAGCGAACCTGGATTGCCCAGCCTCTTAAATGGGGAGTCAAGCATAGAAGAACCAACCGGATTGCTCTCAGCTCCAAGAGATTTATGGGTAAATGGTTCTCCTGCGGACCCCACTGACCCTGGATCTTCTGGGTCTGCCAAACACCTCCCCAGCCTGTCAGACTGGCATCCGTGGTAACTATCTCCCAATGGGGAGTCAGAAAGGACTTGCCCACCAGCAGGTTCCGGGAGTCCAACCACCACAAGAGGGACTGCCTGGCCAGGGGGGACAGCGAAAAGCCTTGCTCCAGAGATTCCTGCATCCGATTCCAGCCGGTCAGCAGGTTCAATTGTAGAGGTCTCATGTGAAATTGGGCGAAGGGTACTGCCTTGAAGCATGACACCAATCTCATCCCAAGACAAACCGACGGCTGCTGACAAGACAGTAAGGCCTGCACTTGCGTCTGGAGCCCCAAAACCTTCTGCTGTGGCAGAAAAACCTTGACCTGAGCGGTGTCTATCGTCATTCCCAGGAAGGATCTCACTGTTGAGGGAGTGATAAAGGACTTGGGGTAATTGATTACCCAGCCGAAGCCTTCTAGGGTTGACAACACCGTCCGAGTATCGCTCTCGGCCTGCTGAAGGGTCCGGGCTGAAATCAGCAAATCGTCCAGATAGGGTAACACATGAATACCCTGACTCCTCAGGATAGCCATGATGCCCGCCAGCACCTTGGTGAACACACAGGGGGCTGAGGATATCCCGAATGGAAGAGCTACAAACTGGTAATGTTGGTCCTCCAGAGCAAACCTCAGGAACTTCTGATGTCCCTGGAAAATTGGGATATGCAGATAAGCATCCTTGATGTCCACTGTGGTCATGAAGTCTCCGGGCCAAAGCGATCTCACCGCCGACCGCAATGTTCTTCTTCCTTCTTGGGCACTGTGAACAGATTGGAATAGAATCCCTGACCCTGTTCCTGCGAGGGCACAGGGCAAATCACACCTATCTGCAGGAAGTGTTGCACAGCCGTTCTCAAAGCTTGAGCCTTTAGCAGGTTTCGGGATATCCTTGAACAGAGGAATTTTATAGGCGGCCTGGCTGCCAGCTCTATCTTGTAGCCGGAGGACACTACCTCCTGAATCCACTGATCCGAGACGTGACCGTCTCCAGCTCTGAGCAAACAGCAGAAGCTGTCCCCCCACCCGGATGGGTGAGGGCGCCCCCTCATGCCTGAGAGGGCTTGGCAGGGGGCTTGGACTTAGCTCCCCATGAGGGATTGGGTCGGCTGCGGGACCTACCTCTGCCCCAGGGATCTCTGCGGGCACCAGGAAATGAAGAGACTCCTCGAAAGAAACGATAGGTAGAGGTATTCCAAAAGGACCGAGCAGGTTTCCTTCTCTGAGGGAGACTACCATCCTTGACCAAAAGGTCCAGGCGCTCCCCAAACAGGCGTCTTCCCACAAAAGGTAGACCTGTGAGGGACTCCTTGGCAGCTGCATCAGCCGACCACTGCTTCAGCCAGAGCAAACGGTGGAGAGCAACAAGCAAGGCCGAAATCTTGGCACCAAGCCTGACCACATCATCCATGGCAGTAACAACAAAGCCAATGAAATCCAAGCAAGCCTTGAGTTCCTTATACTCCTCAGCCCGCTTGCAAGTCTTAGCTCTAGCCACAAGGTGTCTCACCTTTCTCCTGTTGGCTAATGAGACGATTGCCGAGGCACACGCAGGCCGAAATAGGGCACCAGTAAAGGTGAACGCATGGCAGACCAGCTGATCCATGCGCTTGTCTGCAGGGTCACGTAAGGAAGTATTGTCAGGAGACGGCATAACAGTAGTGTTGGACAAGCCTGACACGGGAGGATCCACCTCGAGAGGGTGACACCATAACCAAACCAACTCATTAGGGAAAGGATACCGCCTATCCAGGCCCTTAGGGACCGACGGTAACTTGTTGGGCCTTTCCTATTCTTTAAGGATCATGTTAGAAAAGTGAGGCTGCTCAGGGAAGACCCGTCTTTGCCTCTCAGGCCGAAATAAATCACCCTGCTTCCTCTTAGCCGCTCTGGGAGGAACAATGTGTAGTGTAGCAAACACGGAAGAGAGCAAATTCTCCGTATCATCCGGGAGCCAAGAATCCTCGTCCGAGGAGGAACCAGAAATACTGTCATCGCCAGCAGAATATTCCACCGTTGAGCCCGAATCATCTGGCAACTCACCTTCCTCCGCAGAACCCAAGCAATCAAACAGATCGTCATCCGAGTAAATCGGCCCCAGAAGCCGCTTCTTACTCAAGGCTTTCATAGGGGCTGTCAACGAGATCTGCCTCTCAAGACTAGCCTGCCTATGCGCAAAATCAGTATGAGACTCCTTGCTGGCTCCCCCTTCACTAGGGGCTGAATGTAGCGGCGGAGGGTCCAGAGAGGCCGATGGTAATACAGGGCTAGGGTCAGGGGCGACCACCCGCTCATGGTCCAAAATAATGCCTCTGGTGCAAATGGTACAAACAGTGCTGAATTCGCCCAGAGGATTCCTTCTGCACAAGGGGCAGAGCCTATCCTGCCCAAATGGGGCCCCCAGCTCACTATCCCCTGATGCCTCAATTATGGTGATTAAGAATAGCAAATTCAATAAGGCTACAAGACTCTACTGTCTTAAGCCTATAAACGATCCCTCTTATTAAAAAGGGGGACCGGGAGGAACCACAACCCTCAACCTTAGCCCACGATCTAGACAAAAGAGAGAGAGAGAGCCCCTGGTCAGCCTTAGCATAAATACAATTGGCAGAAAGCAACAGCATCAAAAGAGGGACTCACAACACCGACAGGAGGGATCACTGCAGCCCTGAGGGGTTGAGTCGGCGTCCGCAGCAGGAAGGCCTGAGCCTGGTCCCCAGCAGGAGCAGAGCAGCGCATCTGGACAGTCGCCTTCTGAAAGGATCCTCAGGGGGGCAGCACCGACGCGACGTCAGCAGCGTGCCGACGCCAGGCCCTGGCCCCCCTGCGGCGCGTCATAAGAAGAATGCCGCCTCCTTCAGTGCTGCTCACAGCGATGCAGAGGAGGCCCGCAGGACGCAACAGCCGAGAGGCACGCGTCCCGGGCACCCGATGGGGGAACGCAGGGAGGTGAGTAGGAAGCCAGAGACCGCTCCTCACTGCAGTCAGTGAGGAGCACCAGTAAATCACACCGAACAGCAGTACATACACAGAACAATAAAGCTTGTGGGCAGGGAGGGACATATACAAAAATACCATAAGCCTGCGGCCGGTTACCTTTTAGCATAAGGTCTGCAGTCCAGAGCATGAGCTCTGCCGAACGCCACAGACCCCGGCGTTCACCCTACCGTCACGGATCCCGTAGCAGCCAAGGGCTGAGAGGCAGGAATGGGTCAGAAGGGATCCATGGAAAAAGAGTCCACAGCGGCCGACGGGCTAGGTGGCCCCGCTCTGCTGCCAATATCTGAGAGAGATTGCCAACGATCTTATGCAGCCAACTGCAAGATGAACAACTGGGGAATGATAGAGGCCTTTATAGGGGGCCGGGAGGAGCTACATCTTTGATCTTGCAGTCAAGCGCCCTCTGGGGGCGAACACCCAATCGTGAGGATATTGGGACGGCCTGGACTGGATGTAGGGAAAAGTCATAAGCGCCTAGCAGCTCTCGGGTAGAGGAGGGGTGGCTTTCATCGCTGGGATGCTGGAAACACACAAGAAAGGTAAAAACCTTTTTACCTTCAAAATGCCCCGAGTGCCGCCATGTGTGGGAGGACGCTGTTTTTTGTTAAAAGGGGAAACATATGGAGGAGTCCTATCACAGCCTCACAGGAGGGACACACCTGCAGATAAGAGACCAGGAAGTGCACCTTCCTATTCTAACTGCCACTGCCGTACAGCTCCATTGATTACATACCCTCCCGCACCCGGGCCCCATCTCTGACACACACCCTCCCACACCCGGGCCCCGTCTCTGACACATACCCTCCGTGCACCTTGGCCCTGTCTCTGACACCCCCACACCCGGGCCCCATCTCTGTCAACCTTGCACACAGGGCCCTGCTTTGGTGCACCCTCCACACCCTGTCCCTTTTTCAGACACCCCCCTCCATTTGTCTTAAACCCCCCACACATGGGCCTCTTCTCTGTCAACCTCCATCCAGCTCTGCCTCTTAAGATCCTGCCTCTGCCAACCCGCACCCTGGCCCCGCCTCTGACAACCTGCACCCGGGCCCCATCTTTGAAAGGTATATGGAATGTGGACTAGGCAGAAGAGCTCACACTATACAGGGGTATATGGAAGGTGGACTAGGCAGAAGAGCTCACACTCTACAGGGGTATATGGAAGGTAGGCAGAAGAGCTCACACTATACAGGGGTATATGGAATGTGGACTAGGCAGAAGAGCTCACACTCTACAGCGGTGTATGGAAGGAAGACTAGGCAGAAGAGCTAACACTCTACAGGAGTATATGGAAGGTAGGCAGAAGAGCTCACACATTATAGGGGTATATGGAAGGTAGGCAGAAGAGCTCACACTCTACAGGGGTATATGGAAAGTGTATTATGCAGAAGAGCTCACAATCTACAGGGGTATATAGAAGGTAGACTAGGCAAAAAGCTGACACTCTACAGGGGTATATGGAAGGTAAAGTAGGCAGAAGAGCTCACACTCCACAGGGGTATATGGGAGGTAGATTAGGCAGAAGAGCTCACACTCTACAGGGGTATATGGAAGGTAGATTAGGCAGAAGAGCTCACACTCTACAGGGGTATATGGAAGGTAGATTAGGCAGAAGAGCTCACACTCTACAGGGGTATATGGAAGGTAGACTAGGCAGGAGAGCTGACACTCTACAGCGGTATATGGACGGTAGACTAGGCAGAAGAGCTTACATTCTACAGGGCTATATGGAAAGTGGACTAGGCAGAAGAGCTCACACTCTACAGGCGTATATGGAATGTGGACTAGGCAGAAGAGCTCACACTCTATAGGGGTATATGGAAGATAGGCAGAGGTGCTCACAATTTAAAGGGGTATATGGAAAGTTGACTAAGCAGAAGAGCTCACACTCTACAGGGGTATATGTAAGGTAGACTAGGCAGAAGACCTCACACTCTACAGGGGTATATGTAAGGTAGACTAGGCAGAAGACCTCACACTCTACAGGGGTATATGTAAGGTAGACTAGGCAGAAGAGCTCACACTCTACAGGGGTATGTGGGAGGTAGATTAGGCAGAAGAGCTCACACTCCACAGGGGTATATGGGAGGTAGATTAGGCAGAAGAGCTCACACTCTACAGGGGTATATGGAAGGTGTATTATGCAGAAGAGCTCACACTCTACAGGGGTATATGGAAGGTGGACTAGGCAGAAGAGCTCACACTCTACAGGGGTATATAGAAGGTGGACTAGGCAGAAGAGCTCACACTCTACAGGGGTATATGGAAGGTGGACTAGGCAGAAGAGCTCACACTCTACAGGGGTATATGGAAGGTGGACTAGGCAGAAGAGCTCACATTCTATAGGGGTATGTGGAAGGTGGACTAGGCAAAAGAACTCACACTCTACAGGGGTATATGGAAGGTGGACTAGGCAGAAGAGCTCACACTCTATAGGGGTATATGGAAGGTGGACTAGGCAGAAGAGCTCACACTCTACAGGGGTGTATGGAAGGTGGACTAGGCAGAAGAGCTCACACTCTACAGGGGTATATGGAAGGTGGACTAGGCAGAAGAGCTCACACTCTATAGGGGTATATGGAAGGTAGACTATGCAGAAGTGCTCACACTCTATGGTCAATAAAGGGTAAATCTACATATATTGGGAAGGGGAGGGAGGATGGTAATAGCGCGCCCCCGCTGCTCCAACATCTGATCGATTCCTTGCACATAATACTCACCTGATAAATCTCAATAATACGAGTCTGTCTCTCACCCTAAAAAAATACAAGAAAAATCACCCAAATATTAAATATTCGATATTACTACTTAATAATCATCTCCGAATTAATATTCAAAAATCAATCATCATAATATCTAACATTGCCATTAAATTACTAGTTAACCTTTAGGGAGAAGCAAAAAGAAGATATATGTAGAAAATCTATAAGACACACACTTGTTTCCTTAATCACATGGTAGAATATCTTCAGTACACATATGTGGTACATTAACATTTAGATAACTTGTTCTGCTTGTTATATTTATCATTGGTTCTCTCCTATATACACATATATGCGCCAATGCACCTCTGCATTCACTAGGTGGCAATATTATTCAGAAATCTCATTAAAGTGGACCAACACCCAGGGGGGATCATCCCCGCGGGGCATTCGAAATCAGGATGCCCCGCTGTGTGAAACCCTGCAGGACGCCCAGAAACCTCACCTTATCTCCGTTCCAACGGGGCATGCGCGAGCCGCATCTCGCGCTTCTCTCTAGCAGGGCGCGCACCCTGTTAGAGGGAAGCGCGAGATGCGGCCTCCAGCGTGCTCAGAGCCGCTGTGGTTGTCCGTCACTTGTCCGTACATACCACAGCGGCTCTGAGCGCTCTGATTGGACGAGCGCTCGCGTAGGAGCGGGGTGAGGTGAGTTTTTTAGGGTGATCTGGGGGTTCCACGCAGCGGGGCACCCCGATCAGAAGTGGACCAAAACCCAGGATAGTGAAAATCCTGGGTGTTGGTCCACTTTAAATCCATTCTGTATATGGTAACCAGGCTAACACAGGAGACATACCGTACATAGTTTACTTGTTCTCTAGTGTGCAGCAGGGCCGGCTCCAGGTTTACATGGGCCCTTGGATGGCATGGTCGCAGTGGGCCACTTTGTGGTGAAGAGTCGAGTCACATCCCCAAGGAACATTCCAAATCTGGATTCCCCCTAAGGATCATGCTATTTGAAGGATACCAAACCCCTTTAAACCTGACCTCGGAGTCTAAATGAATCTAGATTCTCCTGATTTTGGATGCCCCTGTGTGTGACCCCCCCCCCTTTGTTCATTACTTTCCAGGAACTGGTGAATGCACTGTGGGATCCCCAGTTTATGTTAACTGCCAAACTAGGGGGGTTCTTTCACAAACAGGGGCATCCCAAATTGAGATGCCCCTGTAAAGAGGACCAAAACTCAGAGGTGGAATTGCTTACATAGTGGGTATGCCAGCGATCCCAGGGGGTTTCACACAGGAGGGTATCACAGATTGGGATGATCCAGAGATAGGAAATCAGCTGAGGTGAGCAACTTAAAAACAGATCAAAACTCAGCTCTTCCTCGTCTGGAATCTAAATCGAGATGCCCCTTTGTGTGGAACCCCGCCATTCCAGGAGATGTGGGCACCAGCTGTGGCGGTGGCTACAAAGAGGGCAGATGGGCAGGAGAGGGCACGGGGGCAGAGTGATGATCCCGGCAGAGATACTCTCCCCCGCGTGTACTGGTTACTCGCTCTGATTTGTGCGTCTGTAACATCTATTGAGTATATTTGTTCTTCTATTAATGTAATGAGATTCTGCGATCATCCGCCTGGCTCCTCCTGCCCCGTCCTATGTGCTGCTGCTCTGATCGCCCCGTACACACGAGATGTGATCAGGAGCAGCAATGAGGCACACAGAGCCAGAAACATCCTTCAAGGACAATTATTATTTCAATAATAAGAAGCATGGATACTACTGCTCACCAGTGCATCCCATGTCCTCCCTTCTGTTACCATCAGGTTAGGAGTAAGGTTAGTGTTGGTCAGGTTACATGTAAGAGTTAAGGTCAGTGTGATGCAATATACTATATATTCCCCTTTAAAATAATCTCTCGCTTTACTCCATGTATCTAAGTGGACGAGAGCACATGCATGTGGCGTTGGACCATGGAAAAGTGTGACTTGGGGGAACTAGGGAGTTCACACAGTGGGGTATCCCAAATCGGGATGCCCCTGGGGCAAGAACCATTTCTCAGGATAGTGAAAATACTGGGTTTTGGTCCACTTTAAATGTATGGTGCAGGGCTAAGGTTATAAGATAAGGCTCTAAGGGTTGGGCTCAGCTTTAGGGCGGAGTAAGTTTTAGGCTGGAACAAAGCAACTGGACATGTGGTTTTGTTTCGCTAGTCATCCTAATGGCTTGCTCGGTTTAGAGCAACTTGTACAAGGTACTGGCAGCAATAAATGATAGCTCCAATCCACAACTCCTGTTTACCATAAACAGTGGGGAGGCGACGCGTTGATTGCATGCACATAAATAAGATTTATGAGATATTAGTAGCCTCCTATAGCGCCTTCAGACAACAGCATGTCCTGGAGGAATGAGAACTTTCACGGACATTGGGTGGGTCAGGTGAATAGTTAGAACTGGGGTCAGTGTTATAATGGCTTGGGGGTAACAGCAGGGTTAGTGTAAGGTGTGGAGTAGGGTTAGCGGTAAGATTGATTAAGGATAGGATAGAGGATAGAGTTACCACTTGTTCCTAAATATTGCCAACACATTCCGAAGGCCCTGCAGAAAACTGTCATGTCTCCTTGAACAGCGGATGAGACAAAAACAATGAACAGCATGTCCTTTAATAGGATTAGAACCCCTACCAGGGCTAGGTTGTAAATAAGGGGCCTTTATGGAAAATCAATATTGTTAATAATTTTGCTCATATATAAATATATGGATATACAGCAAAATAGTTCATGGCGTGACATCAGTGGATATCAGCAGGCCTAGGTTGCTGGGGCAGGAACTGTATTCGCAGTAGATAGCATCAGCATTCTGAGACAAAGCAATAAAATCAGTTTCATCCAAACAAGCAATGCAGGTTTGAGAGAGCAGTTGCCCGGAAATTCTGTTACGTGCCCACCTACAAGTCAGCAAAGCAGGTTGGGACATGTTCAGAGTAGCCAGACGAGGAAGACCAGCCTAGAGATCAAAGGGATATCACAGTATAATTGGAGGGGAGGAAGGCAAGAAGGGGAGAGGGAGGAGGAAAGAAGGCTGCCAGCTGAAAGACCTGCTTGTTGCTTCCCGTTTCAGGGGGGTAATGCTTTTAATGTTGCCTTAATCCCGGTATATGTGTATGCCATTCATCTAACTCTGATTGTGTGTTGTATTTTGTTGTCAGATTGCATTGTTATTTTACCCACAATATATCTCTATACTTACTTTGTCTCAGTGTCCTTCGTATATACCGGAAGTCCAAAGAATATACAGTCTTTTGCGTGTATCCATTGTGTTATCATTGGCCAGATATTAATAATAATTATATATTTGTTTGCCTATTTTAGTCAAGCCCGGCAGGATAAATATATATAATATTATTATTATTTTAGTTAGTCAGGAGTAAAATTGGTTACATATGCATTTGGGAGCCATTCAAGGAGATATTAGATTAAATTGTTTACAAGGTGAGTCTCTTGTACGCCGTCACTTAGTGTCTTATAAACCGCTATGATACAGACAATGAACAGTCTGGAATGTCATAATAAAACACAAAGGAACAGCCTATACAGTATCCATTAGGATATCCCCCTTTTCTCCTGCTCATCCTCTATAGAAACAGCCATACTGGATCATCTGATACCGTCACTCAGTGTCTTATCAACCGCTATTATACAGACAATGAACAGTCTGGAGACTAAGGCCCTTATTTATGAAGGAATAGCGACAGGTAGTGACTGGTGAGCGGCCGGTAATGACGGGCCTCGCCACGAGAACGCCGGCTCCCCACCACAATCACACATTTATCAAGCCAATCCTGCTTAGCGACTGAGATAGCGCCAGATAGCCACTCATTCATCATTATTCCAGCCTCAGCCCACAGCGCCAGGCGCTCTCCAATGCATTTCAATGGAACAATCTTTAAATATTCATAATTGTTATTGTTTTTTGTTTTTTTTTTAAATGTGAAAAATTCTGTGACCACTTCTGCCATTTAAGATAATTTTTTTAAAGTAAAAAAAAAAAAAAATTGTACAGAATTGATATTACAGGTCTGATATTAATGTATTCATATTACTAAATTATTTTAAAAACTTGTTTTTTTTGGTTTCCAAAAATATGGTTGTTTGGGGGTTAAAAAACTACTTTTAACCCATCGCCGCCAGCGCTCTGGGGTTTAAATATGCATTTTACAGCACGAGAACTTTTTGAGCGTGATTTTTTTAATGAATATGGTGGGAGCCGGTCGCTAGGGCCAGTCGCTATCATGCGCTCCCATACATCGCGGAACCTGTCAAATAGCGACTCCTCACCCAATATTCAACATTACAGCAAACCGAGTCGCTATCAACTACCGAACAGAGGCCAAGCACAGCGACTAGCGGGCGCTCTGAAAATGCCGCTACAGTCACTCAACTGTCGCTGCCTGCCGCTGTTAATGAATCGGCCTCCCCGAATCTCATAATAAAACACAAAGGAACAGCCTATACAGTATCCATTAGGATATCCCCCTTCTCTCCTGCTCAACCCCTATAGGAGCAGCCATACTGGATCATGTGATGCCGTCACTCAGTGTAGAGCATCTTATAACACAGAGCTAATGAACATTAAGCCTTTTTATAGGATGAGAAACCAATCGCTTCTTCTCCAGCAGGGGAGGGGCTATACTGACCCCCCCTTCCCCCGCTGGGACAATTCAGTGAATTATCAATTGATAACACACAGGCAGTGAACAGTTTGCCATGTTAGAAGAATGCAATACCTTTCTCTTGAAAAGAATTCGGATTGCCAGAGAGCCAGCGCGCCTGCACAGGGGAGGCTGCTTCCATCACAGAGGAAGATGAGCCCGGAGCCGACACCACCACTGCGCTTACCTGCGCAGGTCCCAGGGCCCACCTCAAATAGTGGTCATGTGACACACCTCTTTCCAAGAGTGGGCGGGCTCATTCCTTCTCCTCTGGGCAGCCCCTGTGCAGGAAGGCCTTAGCAGTAACTAGGACTGTCAGCCAGGGGCAGACTGGCCAATGGGAGATCTTTCTTTTCTTTCATTCCTTCCTTCTATTCTTTCTGACATTTTTTTAATCCTTCTATTCTTCCTTTCATTTCATTATTTTTTTTTTTTATTTCTGAACTTCTTTTATTCCTTCTATTATTTTCCTTTCTGTTTCATTCCTTCTCTTCTTCCTTTCTTTAATTTCTTGAATTCTTTCTAATGTTATTCCTTCTTTTCTGATTTTTTTGTCACACCTTTTGTTCTTATTTAAAACTTCTATTCCCTTTTTTCTGACTCCTTTTCTTTCCTTCTATTCTTTTTTTTTACTTTTATTCCTTCTATTCTTCCTTAATTTAATTTCTTCTATTATTTCTGACTTTATTTTATTTCTTCTTTTCTGACTTTTTTTTGTCACACCTTTTATTCTTATTTAAATTTCTTCTTTTCTTTCTTTATTTCTTCTATTCCTTTTTTTCTGACTTCTTTTCTTTCCTTCTATTCTTTTTTGGGACTTTTATTCCTCCTATTCTTCCTTAATTTAATTTCTTCTATTATTTCTGACGTTATTTTATTCCTTCTTTTCTAACTTTTTTTTGTCACACCTTTTATTCTTATTTAAATTTCTTCTTTTCTTTCTTTATTTCTTTTATTCCTTTTTTTCTGACTTCTTTTCTTTCCTTCTATTCTTTTTTTGGACTTTTATTCCTCCTATTCTTCCTTAATTTAATTTCTTCTATTATTTCTGACTTTATTTTATTCCTTCTTTTCTGACTTTTTTTGTCACACCTTTTATTCTTCTTTAAATGTCTTTTTTATTCTTTAGTCCTTCTATTCCTTTTTCTGCCTTCATTTCTTCTATTCTTTTTTGGACTTTTATTTCTCCTATTCTTCCTTTCTTTCATTTCTTCTACTCTTTCTGACTCTCTTTATTTTCTTCTATTCTTTTTTCAGACTTAAAGTGGACCAACACCCAGGGGTGATCGGCACGGGAATCTATAAGATTCCCGGGCCGATCACCTCCCTCACCGCGGTGAAACCCCCCCAAAACACCTTACCTTATCCACGCTCTGTATTGTCCGTCGCTGTCACCCGTCCGTCGGCGGGGATTGGACGGCGCGGTCACGTGGGAGCGTGGTGAGGTGAGTTTTCGGGGCTTTCTGGGGGGTTTCACACGATCGGGGTGCCCCCCCTGAAGTGGACCAAAACCCAGGATAGTCAAAATCCTGGGTGTTGGTACACTTTAATTTTATTCTTTCTTTTTTTCATTCTCATTTCGATTCTTGATTTCTATCATTCCTTCTTTCTGACTCTCTTTTATTTTTTTACCTTTCTCTCAAAACCACGAGGGGCCCATTGACACATGGTCACCGAAGGGGCCACATTAACCTAAAGCCGGCGCTGGATGAGCCGATCGGATTCAATCAGCTAAATGTCAGCAGAGACTCTTCTCATGCGAGGCTGCGGATTTTCCAGGTCGCTGAGCTCCCGCCAGTCTGGGTGACACCGGAATGTCACATTCATATTACCGTATATATATATAATATATATATAATATATATATAAGCCGAGGCACCTAATTTTACCACAAAAAAATGGAACAAGTTATTGACTTGAGTATAAGTCGAGGCGGCTTTTTTCAATTGGAATTGGAGTTGACACACAGAAAGAGAGACACACACACACACACAGAAAGAGACACACACACACACACACACACACACACACACACACACACACACACACTGTGGGTACCTGCTGCCGCCGCCGCTCTCAGACGTGCAGGTGTCGGGGGTCAGGGTTTGGCCGAGGTTACCCTGCAGAGGGGCAGCGGGGTCCCCCTCCCCTCCTCCTCCTGCCGGTCGCTCGGCACACAACACCCTCCATTCAGCTCCGCCTGGCAGCCGCCGCCGTTCTCATACACACACCAGCACTTCCTGGCTGTTGCGCGCTGGTCGTCGGTGGGCGTGCCCCATATGGCCGGCGTCCAATGAAAACATTGGACGCCGCCCATTGACGACCAGCATGCAGCAGCCTGGAAGTGCCGGTCAGTGTGTGAATGTGTGTGCGTGTTTGTGTGTATGAGAGCGGCGGAGGCGGCAGCAGCGGGTACAGCAGGGACCGGCCGCCCCTCACCCTCCAGCATCTGTTGGGTTCAGGGTTGCGGCCTTCCCTGGCAGTCCGCCCCTGGACTCGAGTATAAGCTTTTTTTTCAGCCCACTTTTTGGGCTGAAAAAAGCCGCCTCGGCTTTTTTCAGCCCAAAAAGTGGGCTGAAAAACTCGGCTTATACTCGAGTATATACGGTATCTGCCGGAATGACCAGACCAGAGAAAATACCCCCAGCCATCTGTTGGGGCAGATAAGAGGCGCCAGACTCATGTGGATGGCGAACAGGAGCGCAAGAAGGGCAGGAGGAGAGAAAGGAGAAAAGAAGGGATGAAAGGAAAGAAGGAAGAGAAGAAAAAAGGAAGAAACAGAAGCACAACTACTGCAGAATAGAGGAAATAAGAATGAACATATTAAAGTGGACCAAAACCCATGCCTCTGGAATCTTTAAGATTCCAGGGCCACTAGAATCCTGCCCCCCTGGGGCATCCAGAATCGGGATGCCCCGCTGTGTGAAACCCCCCAGGTCGCCCGGAAACTCACCTTCTTCCCTGGTCCAGCAGTGCATGTGCAAGCAGTGGCCGCATCCCTCTACTCCTTTAGCCAGGCATTTGTAAATGGCTGTTGTGGGCACGCTCCCTGTTAGAGGGTAGCAGAGGATGTGGCTGTCAGCGTGCTCAGATTCCATCGCCTTAGACAAGCTCTTAACGCTGATTAGACAAGAGGCCGCACATGCAGCGTAGGATCAGGAGAAGGGCGAGACTGAGCGACCTGGGGGGGTTTCACACAGCAGGGCATCCCCGATTGGGATGCCCCGGGGTCAAGGACCAAAACCCAGTATAGTCAAAACCCTGGGGGTTGGTCTACTTTGAGGAAGAAAACTCAAAAAAGAAAAACAAGAGAGAGCAGGAAGACAGAAACGGGAGCAAAAGAGAGGAGGAGCAGAAACAGAGAAGAAAGAAAAAGATGGAAGGGAAATAAGGGGAAAAAAAGATGGGAGGAAATGTAAAGGAGGAAAAAAGACAGAGAGAAGAAAAAAACAGGTGGAAGGGCTAGAAATAAGAAAGCAGGAAGGAAGAGATTGAAGGAAAGTAAAACGGAAGAAAATGATACAAAAGAAAATAGGCAGAGATGGAGCAGAAAGGGGAAAAAGAAGAAGGGAATCAAATTATTGTCATCGTAAAGACATGAGAAAAAGGTGGAGAAATAAAAAGAAAAAAGACACAAGGAAGGGAAAGGATAACAATAGAAGGAACAGAAAGTATGAAAAAAAGGTTGGAAAATATAGCAGGAAAAAAAGGAAGGGAAAGAAGTGAAATGATTGTAGAAATAGATGGATGGGAGGCAAAAAAGTTCTGGAAAGAAGGAGGAAAGAGACAGAAGATGAAGGCATTAAAAGGAAGTAAAAGTAGAAAAGGAAAGGAATGACCATGGAAAGAAGTGAGAGAAAAAGCAAAAGATAGAAACACAAGGAAATAATGTAAGGAAGGATAAAGGAAAGGGGAAAAAAGAGAAGAAAATTTGGAAGTGGACAAAGAGCTGAAAGGAAGGAGAAAAAGAAGGGGAAAAAGGATTGAGGCAAAGGAAGAAAAAGAGAAGAAGGATAAAAAGTAGTGGAAAGATAATGAAAAATCGTATAGTTGCCTACCAGTAATTTTCCTTTCCTAGCGCCTATCCATGGCGGCATACTATAGGTTAATCCGGACCTTCACCCTGAATAAGAGCCTATCTTATATGTTTCCCACACCTTGTACATACAGATTGCTCACATTAAATATCATCCTACCTGCATCTACTGCATGTTATGAGCCTTTAAACATCCAAAATGGCGGCTCATGGGGCATCAGGCAGCCTGCAAACAGGAAGTGTCTTCTGACTGTGTCGCTCTGCATTCTGGGATTGCTGTCCTTTCCCTGACCCCAGATCTGATCTGTCTGTGCAAAGCACAGCTATAACCCGCCCCCTGCACTTTATCCTGCTCTCCTCTCATCAGTATGTGATGCTTCTGAGTCAAGATGGCGGCGCCTGTATCCTAGAGTCCTGTACAGAGGGCTGTTGAGCCCAGTAATAATTACATGCTCACCATTAACCAATAAGACACAAATGACATGATCATGAACAAAAGAGCTGATGCACAGTCACCCTTTATCTGCTGCATTAGCTGCAATGCAAGAAGATAATACAGGTTGCTGAAAATCTAAGAGGCTGATTCACTGCTAATGCCAGGTATCGGCAGATGAGCTTAGAGCGACCACTAGTAGACGCCGTAAGCGGGTATCGGGCGCTGTAACAGAGCGCTCCAGTCGCTATAGTAACCTGGCCCGCATTGATGAATGTGATGTATGTTGGGCGTTCTAACACCAGTACAGCGCCGCAGGGAGCGAAAGGTAGCGCCAGCTCAGTGCAACCGACTCTCGGCGCTCCACATCATATTTATCAAAAAAGAACACACAGATCTTTAGGAGGCTTTTTTCAAGATAAATTTTGAAAAATCAGAGGCCTTAAATGTATCCATCCCCACGGACGTGAGCCAATGCTTGCAGCAACCTTTCCCCTTCAAGTGGGCAAAAACTTCTATCACCTATTAGGGGACCCAACTCCCGAGCCAATTGTCAAACATATTCGTCTTGAATTTCCTCCCCCTGGCCCAGAGGATATAGTCGGACTTAGAGAAATGGGATCTGCCTAGTTTCTCCTGGATGGGCAGAGCTAACATCATTAAAATGTCAGTGTTGCCCTGTTCCCGGCCCTTCCCATCTGTATCCCGATGCAGTTTTTCAGAGATCTTGATAAGACATTCACAAGGTTTGTGTGGTAGAAGCCGGCAAGGCTCAGGGGGCTGGTTCTGTGCAGACCTAAGACCCAGGGCGGGATGGCGATGCCAGACAATTAAACTATATTGGGTCTCTACTCACCCACAGTTATATAATTCCACCAAGTGTATCATAGAAAGACAAATGTGGTATGAAACATCCATCACAAAGTGTCCAAAGTCCATATTAGGTCAAATGGTAAGCAGTGTCCTGAATTCCAACGTTTCGGGGGAGCAGCCCCCTTCATCAGGGACAGACAAACAGACATGTGAGAGGAGGGAGGTCCTTATAAACATTGTAATCAGGAAGTCCCGCCTGACATCATAGTGGCATCAGCGGGAGTTAATAAAGCTCATTAGAAAAAAAAACAAAAAACATTTTTTTCAAGATGAGCATCATCATGATCAAAATTACAATGCTGAAGAAGTAACACCCTGCCTGCACCCATAAGGGTCCCTGAACAGCGGGAACCCCTCCACTGCCAACCACCGCTCGCTGCATGAGCGAGCGGCAATGTCCCTGCCTGTCAGCGGGCCAGGGAGAGAGAGCAGCCGAGCGGCAAAGTCTGCCCGGCAACCCGTGACGTAACGGTCGGCGTGCTCCCATGAGCTTTTGCTCCCACTGCCTCCGGGGAGCGCCCGCAACATTTGGGGCACAGTCCGGCATACCCGTAGGCCCTGTACTCGAGCCTGTGACCGCCGTGATCAGCGCCGCCTGTCACAATGTACCCTGTGAATGCGCCCGCCACTGCCCAATGGGAGCGCGGCGGCCGTTACGTCACGGGTTGCCGGGCAGACTTTGCCGCCCGGCTGCTCTCTCTCCCTGGCCCGCTGACAGGCAGGGACATTGCCGCTCGCTCATGCAGCGAGCGGTGGTTGGCAGTGGAGGGGTTCCCGCTGTTCAGGGACCCTTACAGGTGCAGGCAAGGTGTTACTTCTTCAGCATTGTAATTTTGATCATGATGATGCTCATTTTGAAAATTTTTTTTTTTTTTTTTTTTTCTAATGAGCTTTATTAACTCCCGCTGACGTCACTATGATGTCAGGCGGGACTTCCTGATTACAATGTTTATAAGGACCTCCCTCTTGGCACATGTCTGTTTGTCTGTCCCTGATGAAGGGGGCTGCTCCCCCGAAACGTTGGAATTCAGGACACTGCTTACCATTTGACTTAATATGGACTTTGGACACTTTGTGATGGATGTTTCATACCACATTTGTCTTTCTATGATACACTTGGTGGAATTATATAACGGAGTGCTGGTCATTTGTACAGATTGGATTCACAGCGGAGCCACCGCTGACCTGGCACCCACGCAAAACTAGTAAGTGTGCACCAGCAACTTGGTTTATTCTTTTACTCACCCACAGAGGGTTTTCGAGTGGCAGCTGTGTCAGGGGATGAATAGATGGGTGCAACTGGAGAGAGCCATAGCCCCAACACTATTTGGAAATTATCCCATGGAATAAACAGATCCCCCTGGCAGAGATAAAGGGGCCCCCGACGCTGCCAGCTACCCTGGGCACCTTTTACAGGTATAGAAAACAAGCAGAGATCTCACCTTGGCCCTCCCCTATGACCTCTCTTCTGAACAACCCTGGGTTACCTTTGAGCCGCTCCAGAGCAGATCTCAGAGGATGGGGCGATATAACCTCCCTGAGAAGTGGGGACTTGTTGACTAGGAATGGATGGACCCCCCCCCCCCCCGGGAGAAATGAGATCTAGATGGCCTAGCAGTAACCTCGACCCATGGACACTACTGTACTTTCAGTTCTATCTGTCCCGAATTGGCTTCAAGAGGGAGAGATGTAGGGGCCTCACGGAATTCGAGAGGATCTGTTCCGGTGGACAGCACCACACCCACCTGATCTCAAAAATCTACTCCCTTCTAGTGGGGTAGCAAGTGGATCCTCCGGCTTTCTGGAGGGAGTGGGAGATCGACCTGGGCAGACTCCTTTCGGAGAAGCAGAGGGAAAAGATAGCGGCCCTGGCACACAAGTCTTCTGTTGCAACTAGAGGTTACTATACCCCAGATAGGCTCAGTAAGATGTTCCCAGAAATGGATCCCCACTGTTGGAGGTGTGACAGGGAAAGGGGGACATTAATTCCTATATTCTGGCATTGCCCTAAAATCCAGGAATATTGGGGCAAGGTTACTCCCCTGTTCTCGAAACTTATAGGGGCTCAAGTTCAAAATGATCCGGCATTGCTACTACTGCACCTGTGTGGGACCCGGCTAGTATCTGGCTGTCCCGATGTGGGGCCCGGCTAGTATCTGTCCCGGTGTGGGGCCCGGCTAGTATCTGTCCCTGTGTGGGACCCGGCTAGTATCTGGCTGTCCCGGTGTGGGGCCCGGCTAGTATCTGTCCCGGTGTGGGGCCCGGCTAGTATCTGTCCCGGTGTGGGGCCCGGCTAGTATCTGGCTGTCCCTGTGTGGGGCCTGGCTAGTATCTGTCCCGGTGTGGGGCCCGGCTAGTATCTGTCCCGGTGTGGGGCCCGGCTAGTATCTGGCTGTCCCTGTGTGGGGCCTGGCTAGTATCTGTCCCGGTGTGGGGCCCGGCTAGTATCTGTCCCTGTGTGGGACCCGGCTAGTATCTGGCTGTCCCGGTGTGGGGCCCGGCTAGTATCTGTCCCGGTGTGGGGCCCGGCTAGTATCTGTCCCGGTGTGGGGCCCGGCTAGTATCTGTCCCGGTGTGGGGCCCGGCTAGTATCTGTCCCGGTGTGGGGCCCGGCTAGTATCTGTCCCGGTGTGGGGCCCGGCTAGTATCTGTCCCGGTGTGCGGCCTGGCTAGTATCTGTCCCTGTGTGGGACCCGGCTAGTATCTGGCTGTCCCGGTGTGGGGCCCAGCTAGTATCTGTCCCGGTGTGGGGCCCGGCTAGTATCTGGCTGTCCCTGTGTGGGGCCCGGCTAGTATCTGTCCCGGTGTGGGGCCCGGCTAGATACTGCTCCTTTAAATAACCCCCTCAGATTTACCAGACTACAAGGTATATACCATTATCTAATAAAACACCATCATAAGATATCATAAAACATAAAGCCTGATTCATAGTCACCCTTTAAGTGCTGGATTAGGCTGCATGAGAGGGAGTTACAGGCCATTTCACTGTGTAGGATCAAAATGCATAATATACTGTACTCACTATTCACTGCTGAGGCATCAACACAATCGTTTATGATAATTAGCCTTACCCTTTATATAAAAAATAATGATGCCGGTCTACACTCCCATAAAACATCCATTTATTGTCAAAAATCATTAAAAGCAGCCTATAACCCTTTATATACTGCAACAGTAGAAGGTTATGCAGGTTACTTTATGGTGTATGGTTTTGATTTTATAAAATGCATATACACCCAATTATGTGCCAAGACACCATTGTCAAGATTCATGAAACGTGGTCAACATGAAGCCACCCTTCATCTGTGGGATATAGCCGAGTCCTGAGTGAGAAAAGAGAAGAAAGGAAAGGGAAGGGAAAAGAAGAAGGGATGGAGAGAAAGCAAGGAAAATGAGGAATTGGAGAGGAGAAGGAAATATCCAAATGAGAGAATGAAGAATCTGGAGAAGAAAAAGAGAAAAGGAATAAAGAAATTCTGTGGCTTATATCAGAGTCTCGGCTCCTTTCCCCGGCCCCTCTGGCACTCGCCATTAATTACATGGCTGGAGCGTGGAGGACCGGAGGGAGTAAGATCCTTTAATGTAGTGGATGAGGAAGATGCAACGTGATTAGTGAGTGGGGGAATTATCTAATTTAATGCAATCACATTAATGCTGGAAATCCAAGCTGATTACAGTGGAGCCCATTCATCGGAAGCCCCGGGCATGCAGCCCAATGGTGTCTGGTGATTCCCATTCAATGGACTGGAATCGCTGCAGGCTTTTCCTGATCACAGTGACATTGTGACGACCTGTGCGATGGGCCCCATACTAGGGCCAATAGGGGCAGTGAATTACTTGTTCCACATCTGACGCATTACCCCATAGAAGGCTATTTTGCGTAAAGCAAAGGCAGAAGTTACATTAATTTGCGTATGAGGTCCCCCCTCTCCACGGCTGCCAACCAGTACACCAGTCAATCGGGGCTGGGTCCCCATTCCAAGATAGCAGCCCATATGCCCTTTGGTGCATCCGAAGGGGTGACCCCAGGGCCTGCGCCAATGGGTCCCGGGCTCAGAAATACACCCCTGGCCATTGTGGATACAGGTAACAGGGCAAGGGTAATGTCAAGTCACCACGCCGACAGGTAACCTGCTGCCCCACACTATTTGAACTAGTAAAGGGGGCCCCTCACTAATTCAAGGGAGAAAAGGTAAGGATTACACACCACACATAGCCAGGGGGTTACAGAAGAACAAGGTGTCCACTGGCACAGCTCCTGGAGCATCTCTGAAGAGCATAGGGATGGGTGTTCTGGCATGGCCGTATGGCTTCTGAGTCACGGGGCTCCGCACAGAGGAACAACATGATGTCACGATGCCACCGCTGCACAGAGGAACAACATGATGTCATGATGCCACTGCACAGAGAAACAACATGATGTCATGATACCACCGCTGCACAGAGGAACAACATGATGTCATGATACCACCACCGCACAGGGGAACAACATGATGTCATGATGCCACTGCACAGAGGAACAACATGATGTCATGATACCACCACCGCACAGGGGAACAACATGATGTCACGATGCCACCGCTGCACAGAGGAACAACATGATGTCATGATGCCACTGCACAGAGAAACAACATGATGTCATGATACCACCGCTGCACAGAGGAACAACATGATGTCATGATGCCACTGCACAGAGAAACAACATGATGGCATGATGCCACCGCTGCACAGAGGAACAACATGATGTCATGATGCCACCGCTGCACAGAGGAACAACATGATGTCATGATGCCACTGCACAGAGAAACAACATGATGTCATGATACCACCACCGCACAGGGGAACAACATGATGTCATGATGCCACTGCACAGAGGAACAACATGATGTCATGAAGCCACTGCACAGAGGAACAACATGATGTCATGATGCCACTGCACAGAGGAACAACATAATGTCATGATGCCACTGCACAGAGGAACAACATGATGTCATGATGCCACCGCCGCACAGGGGAACAACATGATGTCATGATGCCACTGCACAGAGGAACAACATGATGTCATGATGCCACCGCCGCACAGAGGAACAACATGATGTCATGATGCCACCGCCGCACAGAGGAACAACATGATGTCATGATGCCACTGCCGCACAGAGAAACAACATGATGTCATGATACCACCACCGCACAGGGGAACAACATGATGTCATGATGCCACTGCACAGAGGAACAACATGATGTCATGATGCCACCGCCGCACAGAGGAACAACATGATGTCATGATGCCACCGCCGCACAGAGGAACAACATGATGTCATGATACCACTGCACAGAGGAACAACATGATGTCATGATGCCACCGCCGCACAGAGGAACAACATGATGTCATGATGCCACCGCCGCACAGAGGAACAACATGATGTCATGATGCCACTGCCGCACAGAGAAACAACATGATGTCATGATGCCGCCGCACAGCGGAACAACACACAGGAACGTGAAATTCCTGTGTGCTGTTCCTCTTTCTTTAATGCAATGAAGATGTGTGAACAAAGCCTAAGGCCCTTTTAAAGTGGACCATCACCCTCCCCGCGGGACATCCGAGATCGGGATGTCTCGCGGGGTGAAACCCCCCCAAAACCCCCTTACCTCAGCTTCGGCGGTGGCGGCTCCCTCGCGCACCTCTAGGCGTGCGCGCGCCCGCGCCGACCGTCTGTGAATGGCCGGCGCGGGCGCGCGCACGTCAGGAGTGACGCGCGGGAGGCAGCGGCGGAGGAGCCGCTTGTCCGTCGGTGCTGGGAGCGGGGAGAGGTGAGTTTTTCGGGGGGTTCGGGGGGGTTTCACACAGCGGGGCACCCCGATCGGGGGTGCCCCACCGAAGTGGACCAAGACCCAGGATAGTCAAAATCCTGGGTGTTGGTCCACTTTAATGTCTCTTGTGTTTGTGTCCTCTATGGAGCTGCAGTTGTGTTGGAAACGCTGCATGAGGGACTTTTCCAAGCGCAACGCAAACAGCAAGAGGTTAAAGCGGTCCTTCACTCTGAATAAGAGTCTATCTTATATATTTCCCCCACCCTGTATCCTACCTGCATCTACTGCATGTTAGGAGCCTTCAAACATTCAAGATGGCGGCTCATGGGACATCAGGCAGCCTGCAAACAGGAAGTGCCTTCTGACTGTGCTGCTGTGCATTCTGGTATTGCTGACCTTTTCCTGACCCCAGCTCTGCTCTGTCTGAGCAAAGCACAGCTATAACCCACCCCCTGTACTTTAGCCCACTCTCCTCTCCTCAGTAAGTGTGATGCTTTGAAGTCAAGATGGCGGCGCCCGTATCCTAAAGTCCTGAACAGAGTTGCAGCCCAGTGGGGGAAAGAGTAATAAGTGGCTAAAAACTTCAAATATATTAATTTTATATGCTGGAGAATCGTTTTTTAAGGGTTTGGGCTTTTCAATAAATCATGGTGAAGGTCCGGTTTAAAGGAGTCTTAGACTCTAAGCTCCTGCAGGGCTCTCAATCCTATTATTCATTGTGAACTCTGTAGCACTGCATTTATAATAGTCTATATACTGTATGTTCTACCCTGTCTGTAATCACCACTTTGTACAGTGCTACGGAAGATGATGGCCCTTTATAAATGCATAATAATAATGAGAAATAACAAAAATATTAAGTCAATAGCACTTGAGTGCAACAGGGAGAGGAATATTTAATAATGATATTAATAATGATAATAAAAATAAATATAATAATAACAGTAAAAACAAGAGAAATAATAAATATAGAGACGTGTAATGGGAAGAGGAATAACTAATAATATATTAACAATACGGGGCAGGGGAGGAGGAGGAGGCATAAAGTGGATAATAATATCAGCGGTCATAATAATAAAGATGGGCGGGGCGGCCATTAAAAGATCGGCGGCAGGTGGGCGGGGCATTACCGACACAGTAGATCCGGTGCTCGGTTCCTGGTCCCTCCCCCCTTCCCTTCTTCGACCCGCCCCTAAAACTTTCCCCCCACCCTGCACTCCGCCCCTCAGTGCTCGGGGGAAATGGCGGTGGTGTTGCGGGCATGGCGGGCCCCGGTGCTGCAGCCGGGTGTGCGGGGAGTCCGCCTGCTGTGTGCGGGCGGGGGGCGGCTGTGCCCGGTACAGGCCGGGAGTGGGCGGCACCTGCCGGATATCTTCCTGCGACTGAGAGGAGGGCTTCCCGCCCGACAGCTGAGCCAGGTGAGGGGGGGCGTCACGTGACACCTGAGTGACAGCTGAGCCAGGTGAGGGGGGCGTCACGTGACAGCTGAGCCAGGTGAGGGGGGGGTCAGTGACAGCTGAGCCAGGTGAGGGGGGCGTCACGTGACACCTGAGTGACAGCAGCTGTCAGTTTGGAGACACCTGGAAGAGACTCAAGGAGTTGCAGTAAGGGCAATCAGGGGATTAGCAGGGGTAGTTTGCCAGGCTCTGGGATTAGCCGAGGGTAGTTTGCCAGGCTCCGGGATTAGCTGGGGTTGATTGCCAGGCTCTGGGATTAGCCGGGGGTAGCTTGGCGGGCCCTGGGATTAGCTGGGGGTTGATTGCCAGGCTCTGGCTTTAGCTGGGGGTAGATTGCCAGGCTCTGGGATTAGCCAGGAGAAGATTGCCAGGCTCTGGGATTAGCCGGGAGTAGATTGGCGGGCTCTGGGATTAGCCGGGGGTAGATTGGCAGGCTCTGGAATTAGCCGGGGGTAGATTGCCAAGCTCTGGGATTAGCCGGGGGTAGATTGCCAAACTCTGGGATTAGCCAGGAGTAGATTGGCAGGCTCCGGGATTAGCCAGGAGTAGATTGGCGGGCTCCGGGATTAGCGGGGGGTAGTTTGCCAGGCTCTGGGATTAGCCAGGGGTAGGTTGGCGGGCCCTGGGATTAGCTGGGGGTTGATTGTCAGGCTCTGGGATTAGCCGGGGGTAGCTTGGCAGGCCCTGGGATTAGCTGGGGGTTGATTGCCAGGCTCTGGCTTTAGCTGGGGGTAGATTGGCGGGCTCTGGGATTAGCCGGAAGTAGATTGGCGGGCTCTGGGATTAGCCGGAAGTAGATTGGCGGGCTCTGGGATTAGCCGGAAGTAGATTGGCGGGCTCTGGGATTAGCCGGAAGTAGATTGGCGGGCTCTGGGATTAGCCGGAAGTAGATTGGCGGGCTCTAGGATTAGCCGGGAGTATATTGGCGGGCTCTGGGATTAGCCGGGAGTAGATTGGCAGGTTCTGGGATTAGCCGGGAGTAGATTGGCAGGTTCTGGGATTAGCTGGGGGTAGATTGGTGGGATTTGGGATTAGCTGGGGGTAGATTGGTGGGATTTGGGATTAGCTGGGGGTAGATTGGTGGGATTTGGGATTAGCCGGGAGTAGATTGGTGGGATATGGGATTAGCAGGGAGTAGACTGGTGGGATATGGGATTAGCAGGGAGTAGATTGGTGGGATATGGGATTAGCAGGGAGTAGATTGGTGGGATATGGGATTAGCAGGGAGTAGATTGGTGGGATATGGGATTAGTAGGGAGTAGATTGGTGGGATATGGGATTAGCCGGGGGTAGATTGCCAGGCTCTGGGATTAGCCGGGGGTAGATTGCCAGGCTCTGGGATTAGCCGGGGGTAGATTGCCAGGCTCTGGGATTAGCCGGGGGTAGATTGCCAGGCTCTGGGATTAGCCGGGGGTAGACTGGCAGGCTCTGGGATTAGCCGGGGGTAGACTGGCAGGCTCTGGGATTAGCCGGGGGTAGACTGGCGGGCTCTGTGATTAGCTGGGAGTAGATTGGCAGGTTCTGGGATTAGCCTGGAGTAGATTGGCAGGTTCTGGGATTAGCTGGGGGTAGATTGGTGGGATTTGGGATTAGCAGGGAGTAGATTGGTGGGATTTGGGATTAGCAGGGAGTAGATTGGTGGGATATGGGATTAGCAGGGGGTTGATTGGTGGGATTTGGGATTAGCAGGGAGTAGATTGGTGGGATATGGGATTAGCAGGGGGTAGATTGGTGGGATTTGGGATTAGCAGGGAGTAGATTGGTGGGATATGGGATTAGCAGGGGGTTGATTGGTGGGATTTGGGATTAGCAGGGAGTAGATTGGTGGGATATGGGATTAGCAGGGGGTTGATTGGTGGGATTTGGGATTAGCAGGGAGTAGATTGGTGGGATATGGGATTAGTAGGGAGTAGATTGGTGGGATAAGGGATTAGCAGGGAGTAGATTGGTGGGATATGGGATTAGTAGGGAGTAGATTGGTGGGATATGGGATTAGTAGGGAGTAGATTGGTGGGATATGGGATTAGTAGGGAGTAGATTGGTGGGATATGGGATTAGTAGGGAGTAGATTGGTGGGATATGGGATTAGTAGGGAGTAGATTGGTGGGATATGGGATTAGTAGGGAGTAGATTGGTGGGATATGGGATTAGTAGGGAGTAGATTGGTGGGATATGGGATTAGTAGGGAGTAGATTGGTGGGATATGGGATTAGCAGGGGGAGGATCTGGGTTGGCAGGTTTTCAGGGGGCAGATGTAGTGGACAGGTGTTAGTGGGTTTCGGGCGGTCAGCTGTGGGTGGCTGGCTGGCAGATGTTGGGGGTGGGTGTCAGTGGGTGGCTGGCTGGCAGGTGTTGGTGGGTGTCAGTGGGTGGCTGGCTGTCGGGTGTTGGTGGGTGGGTGTCAGTGGGTGGCTGGCTGTCGGGTGTTGGTGGGTGGGTGGGTGTCAGTGGGTGGCTGGCTGTCGGGTGTTGGTGGGTGGGTGTCAGTGGGTGGCTGGCTGGCGGGTGTTGGTGGTGGGTGGGTGTCAGTGGGTGGCTGGCTGGCAGGTGTTGGTGGTGGGTGGGTGTCAGTGAGTGGCTGGCAGTTGTTGGTGGTGGGTGGGTGTCAGTGGGTGGCTGGCAGGTGTTGGTGGTGGGTGGGTGTCAGTGGGTGGCTGGCTGGCAGGTGTTGGTGGTGGGTGGGTGGCTGGCTGGCGGGTGTTGGTGGTGGGTGGGTGTCAGTGGGTGGCTGGCTGGCAGGTGTTGGTGGTGGGTGGGTGTCAGTGGGTGGCTGGCAGGTGTTGGTGGTGGGTGGGTGTCAGTGGGTGGCTGGCTGGCGGGTGTTGGTGGTGGGTGGGTGTCAGTGGGTGGCGGGTGTTGGGTGGGTGTCAGTGGGTGGCTGGCTGTCGGGTGTTGGTGGGTGGGTGGGTGGCTGGCTGTCGGGTGTTGGTGGGTGGGTGGGTGTCAGTGGGTGGCTGGCTGTCGGGTGTCAGTGGGTGGCTGGCTGTCGGGTGTTGGTGGGTGGGTGGGTGTCAGTGGGTGGCTGGCTGTCGGGTGTTGGTGGGTGGGTGGGTGTCAGTGGGTGGCTGGCTGTCGGGTGTTGGTGGGTGGGTGTCAGTGGGTGGCTGGCTGTCGGGTGTTGGTGGGTGGGTGGGTGTCAGTGGGTGGCTGGCTGTCGGGTGTTGGTGGGTGGGTGTCAGTGGGTGGCTGGCTGGCGGGTGTTGGTGGTGGGTGGGTGTCAGTGGGTGGCTGGCTGTCGGGTGTTGGTGGTGGGTGGGTGTCAGTGGGTGGCTGGCTGGCAGGTGTTGGTGGTGGGTGGGTGTCAGTGAGTGGCTGGCAGGTGTTGGTGGTGGGTGGGTGTCAGTGAGTGGCTGGCTGTCGGGTGTTGGTGGTGGTGGGTGTCAATGAGTGGCTGGCAGGTGTGGGTGGCTGGCTGGCAGGTGTTGGTGGTGGGTGGGTGGGTGTCAGTGGGTGGCTGGCTGTCGGGTGTCAGTGGGTGGCTGGCTGTCGGGTGTCAGTGGGTGGCTGGCTGGCGGGTGTTGGTGGTGGGTGGGTGTCAGTGGGTGGCTGGCTGTCGGGTGTTGGTGTTGGGTGGGTGTGGGGCGGTGGTCAGTGGGGGGATTATCAGCAGGGTGTGTCGCTATCTCTCCGGCACAGTCTCCTCTCGGGGCCGCGCTGTGTGTTTGGTTTATGTTGTGGTCACGTTGGTGAGATCTGATCCTTCTCTGGCAGAGTGTGGGGGACCGGAAACAGAACGGCGACTGCAGCCCTGCGGATGGTGGGGGAGATAAGCCCAGCAAGACACAGCAGCTGAAACGCGTCTTCAAGGAGTACGGCGCGGTGGCGGTGACCTTCCATGTGGCGATCTCGCTCACCTCTCTCGGGTTCTTCTATCTGCTCGTCTCCAGGTCTGTGTCATGTCTAGAGATGCTGCAGAGCTTACTATCTAATTGTAACCACAGAGCTTACAATATAATTGTAACCATAGTGACCACGGAGCTTACAATCTAATTGTAACCATAATGGCCACAGATCTTACAATCTAATTGTAACCATGGAGACCACGGAGCTTACAATTTAATTGTAACCATAGTGACCACGGAGCTTACAATCTAATTGTAACCATGGAGACCACAGAGCTTACAATTTAATTGTAACCATAGTGACCACAGAGCTTACAATCCAATTGTAACCATGGAGACCACGAAGCTTACAATCTAATTGTAACCATGGAGACCACGGAGCTTACAATTTAATTGTAACCATAGTGACCACGGAGCTTACAATCTAGTTGTAACCATAATGGCCACAGATCTTACAATCTAATTGTAACCATAGAGCTTACAATCTAATTGTAACCATGGTGACCACAGATCTTACAATCTAATTGTAACCATGGTGACCACAGAGCTTACAATTGTACAATGTCGCCAACACCACATTTTTTAGCGAGCACTAAATGAGCCATTGCCCCGTTCTCTCATGTTTTTCTCTGATTGTACAATGGGATTGGAAGGTGGCCCATGTGATCACACACCCTACAATCTGATTGGACAATTCTGTATTCATACAAACCAGAATCAGTATTTGGGGTTTTTATCCATGGTCTTTGGGGTGTGCGGTCACACAGGACGCCATAACAACCTCTCTGTAACTGGAGCAGCAGGCCTCTTTTTTTTTTTTTTTTTTTACCCCCCATCTCTCCCCTTTTTCTGCACATTTTCTTTTGCTTTTTCCTCTTGTATGTCTTGATCCCTCCAATTTCCTCTCAAATCTTCCCACCCTATTTTCATGTTGTTTCCACATTCTTTCAGTCTTTCTCTTGTCACCTTCCCCGCGTCTGCCTCTCTTTTCAGTTTCTTTACGACTATTTTTTTTACCTTTTCTCCATCTGTCTTTTCCAGGCTCTTTCTTTATCTCTTTATTTCTTTTTTTCCTTTCTTTCTATTTCTTCTCCCTATCTTTCATCATCTCTCTCTCCCTCTTTCTCTCTCACTTTCTTTAGCATTCTTTCTTTTTTCTTTCTTTCTTTGCATTCCTATTTTTTCCCTCTATTTCTCTTCCTATTCAACTGTCTTGCTTCTGCTTGCTAAACTTCCCACATTCCCCTAATATTGCTCTCATTTCCACATTCTCTCCATCTTTCTCTTGTCACATTCCTTCAATCTCTTTCTCTCTCTTCCTATGTCATCTTATTTTTATTTAATCCTCTCTTTTCCACACCCTCCCTCCATAGTCTCTCTTTTCATATTACATTCCCTTTTCCTTCCCTCAATCTCTTTTCCACATTCCTTCCACCGTCTTCTCCTTTTCTCCCTATCTTCATATCACATTCTCTTTTCCTTCTCTTTTCCACATTCTCTCCATCATCTCTCTTTTCTCCTTCTTTTCATATTATAATCCCTTTTTCTTCTCTCGATCTTTTTTCCATGTTCTCTCCATCATCTCTTTTCTCCTTCTTTTCATGTTACATTCCATTTCCTTCCACATTCCTTCCATTGTCTTCCCCTTTTCTCCCTCTCTTCATATTACATTCTCTTTTCCATATTCTCTTCATCATCTCTCTTTTCTCCCTCTCTTCTTATTACATTCCCTTTTTCTTCTCTTGATCTCTTTTCCACATTCTCTCCATCATCTCTTTTCTCCTTTTCATATTACCATCCTTTTTTCTTCTTGATCTCTTATCCACGTTCTCTCCATCATCTCTTTTCTCCTTCTTTTCATATTACATTCCCTTTTCCTCTTCTCGATCTTGTTTCCACATTCCCTCTTATTTCTCTTTGTTTACCTTCAGTCTTTCTTTTTCTGCATTGCCCCATCTTTCCTGTTTCCTCTGTTACTCGCTTTCCATTTGTTGTGTGTGTGTGTCTGTCTCTAGGGGGCGCCATTCTGACATCATGCACAGGGTGACACTGACCCTAAGGCCGGCCCTGTTTTTATTCTGCTGAATATTAAAGTTAGGTTGTTCAGCAATTGTGCAATCGGATTGTATAATCTCATGCAATCTAGGAATTAAAGTGACGGTATCTCTCCTTGCAGTGGCCTGGACGTCTCGGCACTCCTCCTCCGGGTGGGCTTCAGTGAGGCGGTGGTCCAGTCGCGGTTGGCGGCGGGCACCAGCACCTTCGTCTTGGCGTACGCCATCCACAAACTGTTTGCACCGGTGAGGATCAGCGTGACGGTTGTGTCAGTCCCCTTCCTGGTGCGCTACCTGCGCAGAGTTGGGATCTTCAAACCGCCATCACCACCGCCCAGCTAATGGAAGCTGGCGGCAGAGTTCGGGGCGACCTGGATGACGCCGCGGATCACGTGACCCGGTACTTGAAATAAAGCGCACATCAGAGACCATTCCACGGAAATAAAATGTTTATTTCTTGACCTGGAGTTGTTCTCTCTTCGGACGTCTCCTGCTTCCTGTCTGCTGCCGGCGCCTCCCGCCTGCTGTCTGCTGCCGGCGCCTCCCGCCTGCTGTCTGCTGCCGGCGCCTCCCGCCTGCTGTCTGCTGCCGGCGCCTCCCGCCTGCTGTCTGCGCCTCCCGCTTCCCATCTGCTGCCGGCGCCTCCCGCTTCCCGTCTGCTGCCGGCGCCTCCCGCCTCCCGTCTGCTGCCGGCGCCTCCCGCCTCCCGTCTGCTGCCGGAGCCTCCCGCCTCCCGTCTGCTGCCGGCGCCTCCCGTCTGCTGCCGGCGCCTCCCGTCTGCTGCCGGCGCCTCCCGTCTGCTGCCGGCGCCTCCCGTCTGCTGCCGGCGCCTCCCGCTTCCTGTCTGCTGCCGGCGCCTCCCGCTTCCTGTCTGCTGCCGGCGCCTCCCGCTTCCTGTCTGCTGCCGGCGCCTCCCGCTTCCGGTCTGCTGCCGGCGCCTCCCGCTTCCGGTCTGCTGCCGGCGCCTCCCGCTTCCGGTCTGCTGCCGGCGCCTCCCGCTTCCGGTCTGCTGCCGGCGCCTCCCGCTTCCGGTCTGCTGCCGGCGCCTCCCGCTTCCTGTCTGCTGCCGGCGCTTCCCGCTTCCTGTCTGCTGCCGGCGCCTCCCGCTTCCTGTCTGCTGCTGTATGATCAGAAAGGAGCAGCGGGTGGCCCGGGGACATCCAGAGAGTTTTTGTAACCCACAACTCCAAGGCAAAAAAGCCAGGAAATGTTGGTGCCCTCCTTAAAGCAGACCAAACCCATGTGACCTGGCTCTGAGGTCTAAAAGAGGCTGGGGGTCACAGCTTGGCCTGATTTGGGATGCCCCGCCTTGATCCCACCAGCACACCTCCATGCCAGACCATCCGGCATTAAATAAATGCTGATTGGAGGGGAGTCCGTGCATGCACCATGGGAGAGGCTGGCTGCTTTGTTCTGGGTCCACTTTAATGTCTGCGACTCCTTTGGGTGGATGCATCCTCCCCTCCCAGTTGTATTGAGCAAGAACTTCATGGGCGTCTGTAAACGCAGCACCCACACCTGCTACGATCTGATTGGCTACAGGAAATTAAATATCTCACTTTCCCCTCTCCCCTACCCCTCCTGCACTTGAAGTACTGAGTCAGCAGATGGTGACAGGGCTATGCAGCCTGACGGGGGGGGGGCAGCTTGTGTCTACTCATAAAGTTTTCAAGCACAGTGTGGTGCCATCAGACAAATCACAATCATAGCTGTGACAGTGCCTTAGGTAATGACTGATGATGGGTCTGGGCTTGGAATCTGTGTGCCTGAAAGCTTTGTGAGCCGACACGGCGGGCTGCTCAGCCCTGTCACTTACTGCTGACTTATTTTCAAACTTTAAGTGGGGAAGTTTTCGCTGTAGCCAATCATATCGCAGCATTTTATTGTCACGGGTGAGTGCAGTCATGCTGGGCATTGTAGTGCTGATTGGAAATATGATAAGCAATAAAGAGGTCCTAGAGTGTTGCCTGGGATCAGACACCTCTGCTGCATAGAGGTTTCATGACGAATAAAGCAGAGGCTGATGGCGGTCTCTACCTGCATCCTGTTTCCTGTCCACCACTCACTCCCTGCTTGTCGCCTGAGACTTCAGCTTGCAGCCTAAAAGAGTCTAGGGCCAGCTGAGCGTCCTGCACATGTGCAAGGGAGGGGGAGTCGTCCTAGTGACACCCATGTGTATGGGAGATGAGGTTATAGAGCGCGCAGAACAGCCAATCACTGAGCAGGTCACATTACCAGGTCAGGGCTGGGTAACAGCTCTAGGGCATCCTGTAGCTGAAAGACTCCAGGGCTGGATTACAGCTTGCCCCTGGGGCATCATGTATCTGAAAGATTCCAGGGCTGGGTTACAGCTTGCCCCTGGGGCATCCCATATCTGAAAGACTCCAGGGCTGGGTTACAGGGCTGGGTTACAGCTTGCCCCTGGGGCATCCCGTATCTGAAAGACTCCAGGGCTGGGTTACAGCTTGCCCCTGGAGCATCCCCTATCTGAAAGACTCCAGGGCTGGGTTACAGCTTGCCCCTGGAGCATCCCGTATCTAAAAGACATGGGATTACAGCTTGCACCTGCGGCATCCAAAATCTGAAAGACTCCAGGCTACAGCTTGCCCCCTGGGGCATCCCGTATCTGAAAGTCTCCAGGGCTGGGTTATTAAGCGAGCTGGTGCTGTAGGAGAGGTAGGACTGGGCCATGTATCTGGATTACCCATGATCCTCTGCACATGGCAGGTGATGGTTTTGGGTAAGCCGCCAGCAGGGCAATGACTGATGGCAACTCCAGGCTCCGCCCCCACAGGGTGGACTTTGGATTGCAAGCTGCACAATAAAAACATGGCGCTGGTCGCAATCCTCTGTTATCTGTCAGTGTATTAATAGGAGATATAAGGAATAGGCTGGACCCCTATCATTATTGGCCAAGCAAAAACCCCCATGATGCCTCATTTCTAGACCTGGCTCAGCCCTGGCCAATTCAATTACCTTCATGCTTACTCCCTCCTAAATCACCAAACACAAAACCCTTTAAAAGTGGACCTAAACCTGTGATTTTCACTACCTTGGGTTTTGGTCCTTACCCCTGGGACTAGATCTAGACCAAAACCAGGCAAAGCACCTTTAAGATGCCAATTCCAGTGATGTATCCACCCCAGGTCCCGATTGATGGAAGCCCCAATGGTCACCCAAAAGCACACCTCTGCTCCAGCTTCTCATCAGCATCAGCTTCTCTGACTGCGCATATTAATGTGGGGCTAAGGAAACTGAATAGGAGCTTAGCCAGCATCCCTCTATACCAGTGCCCAGCCATGGTGGCCATTCACATACAGCAGAGGTGGCAACGCACAGACATAGAAAGTCTCACCAGATGCTAACCGGGCATCCGCAGTAGGAGGTATTTAAAGTGGACCTATAGCCTTAAACGTCAGCCCTAGAATCTAAAAATACAATTCTGTGATTACTCACCTTGTAGAATTGGTATTATAAGTATGCAGCACGTCCTGCTCCAGATAATGATTCATAACAGCTGGGATTACCTCCACTAGAGGGCGCTTTACTGCAGAGATGGCAAAAAAGAGGCCCCTCCCGGTCCATATATACCCGGGACCTCCCACTAATCCCCCAGTATAGAAAAGCAGTAAGGAAAACCAGGAGAAGCCAATTGAAAATTTTACAACGTTAACAAGGATAACAATCGCCATAGGATCCAAGAATAAAGCAATCAGGGTGGGATGGAGCAGGACGTGCTGCATACTTATAATACCAATTCTACAAGGTGAGTAATCACAGAATTGTATTATTCTAAGTATGCAGCACGTCCCGCTCCAGATAATGATTCATAACAGCTGGGACATCCAATAGCAGTGTCCATAAATAGGGTGGGGATCCCAAAAAAATGACAACGCGCAGTTCAAACCACTGCAGCCTACAGAAGGCCAAGAAGCAGCCTTACAAACTTGTTCCACAGAAGCCTGGTGCTGGAAGGCCCAGGAGGCCCCAACAGCACGTGTAGAATGAGCAGTAACACGGAAAGGAAAGGAGGATCCTTTCCCTTGGCAGAATAGGCCCTAAAAATAGCCTGACGAATCAATTTGCTAATGGTAGACTTAGCCGGAGCCAAACCCTTCTTGGGACCCGAGGGGACCACAAACAAGGCATCCGTCTTTCTGAAAGGCGCAGTAGCCACCAAATAGAACTTCAAAACCCTGACCACATCCAGGGAATGCAAGGCCCTCTCCTTAGAATTACCAGGATTAGGGCACAAAGAAGGGAGCACAATGTCCTGATTGAGATGGAAGGCAGAGACAACCTTGGGCAAGAAATCTGGTTTAAAGTGGAAAACCACCTTGTCCTGGTGTCTCTCAAAGTAGGGGGCCTGAATAGACAGTGCCGCCAACTCCGAAACACGCCTGACAGAGGTGATAGCCACCAAAAAGGCAACCTTCAGAGTAAGGATAGAAAGAGCAGCCTGCTATACCGTCCCAGACCGGCAACAGAGGTTTGCGGGGAGGCCGCACATGAGCAACCCCCTGGAAGAAAGTCTTGACCAGAGGATGTTGAGCGAAAGATCTCTGGAAGAAAACAGCCAAGGCAGAAACGTGACCCTTTAGAGTGCTGAGCTGAAGTTCCAGATCTAAACCAGGTTGAAGGAACTCCAGGATCCTAGGAATGGAAAACACCCGACAAGGAAGGGCCCTAGACTCACACCAGTCAATGTAGGCCCGCCAGATCCTATAGTAAATGGTAGAGGAAGATTTATTCCTAGCCCTGATAGGAGTATTAACAACAGAATCAGACAGTCGTTCTTCCCTTAGGATGGAGGTTTCAGCAGCCAGGCCGTCAAAGCCAGCATTTGTAAATTGGGATAACATAGTTGCCCTTGAGTGAGACGGTCCAGAACCAAGGGAAGAGTGTACTGATCTGCTGCTAGCTGCACGACGTCTGCGAACTACACCTGTCTTGGCCACCTGGGGGCCACCAGAATAGCTGGCACCCTCTCTTGCACCAGCTTGCGCAGAATCCTGCTCAGAAGTGGAAATGGAGGAAAGAGGTACAGGAGCAGTCAGAGTCAAAGCATCCACCGCAAGGGCCAGGGGATCCTGGGAAGAGCGACAAATGCTGGGAGCTTGTGATTGTGGCGAGAAGCGAACAGATCCACGTCCGGCACCCCCCCAACGGTAACATAAGGATAGGAAGACCTCGCTGCTGAGGGACCATTCCCCCAGGCGAGAGGCCCCCCTGCTCAGGGAGTCTGCCTCCAGGTTCTCCACTCCCGGGATGTAAACTGCCGAGATGCATTGTCCGAACATTGTCCTCGACCCAGGACAGAATCATGGACACCTCCTTGAGGGCAGTCTTGCTCCCTGATTGATGTAGGCGACCACCGTCTGGTTGTCGGAGCGACTTGGACCGGCAGGCCCTGAAGGTGAGAAGTCAACTTTGCCAGTAACAACCGAACCGCCCTCAGCTCCAGGACGTTGATGGGAGCATGGGCCTCCTGAGGACCCCACAGCTCCTGAAATTGAAGGGATCTCCAGTAGCCCCCCCAACCAGACATACTGGCATCCATAGTGACAGTCTCCCAACACGGTGCCAGAAATGATCTGCCCCCCAGTAGGTTCCTCGAGTCCAGCCACCACCGGACGGACCGCCGAGCCAGAGGAGAGAGAGCAAAGGCCTGACCCAGAGACAGGGGACTCTTGTCCCGGACTGACAGAAGATGGAGCTGAAGAGGTCTCATTTAAATCTAAGCATAAGGGACCGCCTTGAAGCAAGCCACCATTTGTCCCACCAGCTGCATCCATAGCCGGATGGAAGGACGAGGGCAGGACAGAATGACATGAACCAGAGCCTGAAGAGAGTCCACCTTCTGCTGAGGAAGAAAAATCCTGGCCTGAATAGTATCCAGAGTCATGCCCAGGAAGGGGGTCACCCGAGACGGGGAGAGGGAGGACTTGGGATAATTGATCACCCATCCGAACGTTTCCAGAGCAGTCACCACCTGCTGGGTATCGAATTCTGCCTGCTGGAGAGAATGAGACGTGATGAGAAGGTTGTCCAAATAAGAAAGGATGCGAATGCCCCGAGCTCTGAGAAGGGCCATCACACCCGCCTGCACCTTGGTGAACACTCTGGGGGCTGAGGTGAGACCGAAGGGCAGTGCCACAAATTGGTAGTGCTGGTCCTCCAAGGCGAACCTGAGGAACCGCTGATGCCCTGGGAAGACTGGCACATGAAGGTAAGCATCCTTGATGTCTATGGAGGTCATGAAGTCCCCGGGGCACAAAGAGCTGATCGCGGAGCGCAGGGTCTCCATGCGAAAGCGTCTGGTCCTGATGAACTTGTTGAGAAGTTTTAATCCAGGATGGGTCTGATGGAACTATCCCTTTTTGGGTACTGTGAAGAGATTGTAATAATAACCCTGACCTCTCTCCCCTGGTGGGACCTGACAGATGACCCCCATTTTCAATAGGCTTTGCACTGCCAGAAATAGACCCTGAGCTGCCAGGGGCTCTAGAGGAATCCGAGACCAGAGGAATCTTGGAGGTGTCCAGGCAGCAAACTCTAGCTTGTAGCCGGAGGACACAACCTCCAGAATCCACCTGTCTGAGACCTGTTGTCCCCAGACATGAGCGAAGAGCCGCAGCCGTCCCCCCACCCGCACGGGTGAGGGCGCCCCTTCATGGCTGAGCGGGCTTGGTGACAGATTTAGGCTTGGAGCCCCAGGAGGATCCGGGACGAGCACGACCTCTGCCCCTGCCCCAGAAATCTCCCCTGTGCCCCGCAAAAGGATACCCCTCTCCCCGACCTGGACCCCCGAAAGGAGGGAGTAAAGGCCCCCGAACGGGCCGCGGTTGTCTTTTGCTTTGGAGCTTTTTGCTAAGGGAGGTAAGTTGCCCCAAACGGTCATCAAAAAGGCGCAGCCCCTTAAAGGGGAGCCCTGTGAGAGCCTTCTTAGCAGCATTGTCAGCTGCCCACTGACACAGCCAAACCGAGCGGCGTATAGCAACAACCAAAGCAGAGGTCCTGCTACACATCCTAATGGTGTCATCTAAGGCAGAAAGGGTATAAGCAATAAACATCTCACATTGTGATAAAGCTCTGAATTCGGCACTAGAAGAATCATCAGGGGAACCTTCCAGAAGGCCCTTGACCAGAGTCCTAATAGCCACAGCAGTAATAGCAGAAGCACAGACAGGGCGCAAGGCAGATCCCACACAGGCAAAGGCATGGGAAGCCAGCTGGTCAATACGCCGGTCCTCACTATCCTTCAAGGTAGTGGAATCAGGGGAATGCACCACAGACGTGTTGGACAACCCTAAAACAGGGGCATCCACTTCTGGGGGAGTTGACCAACAATTAACCACATCCGAGGGAAAAGGATACCTTTTATCCCATCCCTTAGGGATACCGGGAAGCCAGCTAGGCCGCTCCCATTCCTTGAGAACCAGATTATTGAAATGTGCCTATTCTGGAAATTCCAAACGTAGCTTTGCAGTATCAAACAATTCCCCCTGCTGCTTGGGAGCCGCAGCAGGAAGGGAAATGGAAAGCACTTCAAAGACTTGAGTCAAAAGTCTATGGGTGTCATCAGCATCCCAATGCTCTGAGCCAGCATCAGCGCCAAGGAAATGCTGATCATCAGAAAGTTCTGAATCCGAAAATAATTCCCCTTCCTCAAGAGGGGTATAGTCAGATAAATCAAGGAAATCTTCAGTCTCCATAGGGAAGGCTGACGCAGCAGGCGCCACATGCCCTCTCTTAGCCGGGGCCTTACGGGCCGCAGAGCTAGCAATCAATCTCTCAATGTTGGCCAGCCTGGAAGACACATCAGGCCGAGACTCCCCACTAGTATTGAGTTCGCTGGGAGTCATAATCAAGCGGGGAGGAGTGGGTGAGGACATGGTGGGCGCAGACCCAGAGACAGACAGCCCAGAGTGCTGCAAGCGCCTGTTAGGCGCAAGGTAAACAGACCCGCACATCATCGCTCACAGGGGATGACCCACACAGCCGGGCTTGTCCCAATGGGACCCCAAGCGCAATATCGCCTTATCCTGTGAAGCCTCCATATGGTGATTTTCAGTGGCACAACTGGCCAATGGGAATTACGCTATACAGCTACCCGGGATGCCCCAAATGTCCGCTAGTATAGTGGGAGGATTTAACCACTAGGCCTATAATAAAGTTACACAGAACTAAAAGAGGAGACAGGACCGGGAGAAACCTCTAATAAGTAGTCCTCCTGCCTGTAAGACATAATAATATACAGTAATGAGCAAAGAGAAGCAATAATACAATTCTGTGATTACTCACCTGTAGAATTGGTATTATGAGTATACAGTACGTCCTGCTCCAAATCTAATACTTACAGTTGGGATATACTCCGTCAGATGGCGCTGGACTGCCGAGACATCGAAAATAGGCTCCTCCCGGCCCCTCAAATACCCAGGGACCTCCCACAAATCCCCAGCATTGAAAAGCAGTTCATGAGAAGCCGGGAGAATTAAACAATCCAAACTATCAAATATAACAATGATAACAATCACCATACAGGGGATCCAAGAAAATGCAAACCAAGGGTGGGTTGGAGCAGGACGTACTGTATACTCATAATACCAATTCTACAGGTGAGTAATCACAGAATTGTATTATTCTTAGTATACAGTACGTCCTGCTCCAAATCTAATACTTACAGTTGGGACATCCAATAGCAGTGTCCATAAAGTAGGGTGGGATCCCCAAGAAAATCAGCAGCAGGCAGTTTAAACCACTGCCGCCTGCAGAACCTTGCGGCCAAAAACAGCATCAGCTGAGGCCCTAACATCAACCTTGTAAAACTTTGAAAAGGTATGAACAGAAGACCAAGTAGCAGCCTTGCAAACTTGTTCAACAGAAGCCTGGTGCTGAAAAGCCCAAGAGGCACCAATAGCACGAGTGGAATGAGCAGTAAGGCGGAGGGGAGGATTCTTCCCCTTAGCAGAGTAGGCCTGAATCACAGCCCGACGAATCCACTTGCTGATAGTAGACTTGGCAGGAGTCAAACCCTTCCTAGGACCAGAAGGGACCACAAAAAGAGCATCAGTTTTCCTGAAAGGTGCAGTAGCCACCAGATAGTACTTCAGACACCTAACCACATCCAAAGAGTGCAAAACTCTCTCCTTAGCATTACTAGGATTAGGGCACAAAGAAGGAAGAACAATATCCTGATTCAAATGAAAAGCAGACACTACCTTAGGTAGAAAGTCAGGTTTGAAACGAAACACCACCTTGTCCTGGTGTCTCTCATAGTAGGGGGGCTGAATGGACAGCGCCCCCAACTCAGACACACGCCTGACAGAAGTGATAGCCACCAGAAACACAACCTTGAGCGTAAGAATGGCCAAGGCAGCATCCTGCACAGGTTCAAAAGGAGCACCCTGCAAGGCTGACAGAACCAAGTTCAGATCCCAAACATGTACCATAGGCTTACGTGGGGGACGCACATGAGTGACCCCCTGGAAAAAAGTCCTGATCAGAGGGTGCTGAGCAATGGACTTCTGGAAGAAAATAGCCAGGGCAGAAACCTGACCCTTCAGAGTACTGAGTTGGAGCCCCATCTGCAACCCATGCTGCAGGAACTCCAGAATCCTGGGAATAAAGAACACACGACAGGGAAGAGACTTAGACTCACACCAGTCAACGTAGGCACGCCAAACCCTGTAGTAAATGGAAGAGGAAGACTTCTTCCTAGCTTTAATCAAAGTATCCACAACCGAGGAAGACAGCCCCTTCTCCATCAAGATGGAGGTTTCAGCAGCCAAGCCGTCAAAGCCAGAGTTTGTAAATTGGGATGGCGTAGTGAGCCCTGAGTGAGCAGATCTGGCACCAAGGGCAGAGCGTACTGATCTACTTCCAGCTGTACCACGTCTGCGAACCACACTCTTCTTGGCCACCTGGGGGCCACCAGAATTGCTGGCACCCCTTCCAGAGCAATCTTGCGCAGAACCCTTCCCAGTAGGGGAATTGGGGGGAAGACATACAGGAACTGAAAGTCCTTCCATGACATTGCTAGCGCATCCGAGGTCAGGGCCAGAGGATCCCTGGACAGAGAGAAAAGCTGGGAGCTTGTGATTGTGACGGACGCAAACAGATCCACATCTGGTTGGCCCCAAAGGTGACACAGAGATTGAAACACCCTGCTGCATAGGGACCATTCTCCCTGGCGAGAGGTCCCCCTGCTCAGAGAGTCCGCCAGGTGATTTTCCACCCCCGGGATGTACACAGCTGAAATGCAGGGGACATTGGCCTCCACCCAAGTCAGGATCAGAGACGCTTCCTGGAGGGCCCCCTTGCGAGCCAGAACTAACCTGATCACCCGCAGCTCTAAGACATTGATAGGTGTGTGGGCCCCACCTCCCCTGGAACTGCAGGGACTTCCAGAAACCCCCCCAACCTGACAGACTGGCATCCGTGGTGACCGTCTCCCAGGAAGGGGCAAGAAAGGATCTGCCGCCCAACAGGTTCCTTGAGTCCATCCACCACAAGAGGGACCTCCTGACCAGGGGGGGAGCACACAGATCCTGTCCAGGGACGCTGGGTCCTTGTCCCATACAGACAATAGGTGAATAAGGGACTGCTTCGAAGCACGCCACCAACAGGCCCACCAGCTGCATCCCCTGCCTGATGGAGGGATGGGAGCAAGCTAGGAGGGGCTGAGCCTGTGCAATCAGACTGTCCACCTTCTGCTGAGGAAGGAAGATCCTTGCCTGAACTGTATCCAGATTCATTCCTAGGAATGGAGTTACCAAGGAAGGGAACAGTGAGGACTTGGGGTGGTTGATCACCCATCCAATGACTCCAGAGTGGACACCACCAGCTGAGTATCCAACTCTGCCTGATGTAGAGACTGGGAAGTGATGAGGATGTCGTCCAGATAGGGAAGCACGCGGACGCCCTGACATCTGAGCAGAGACATCACTCCTGCCAGCACCTTGGTGAACACCCTGGGAGCTGAAGTGAGGCCGAAGGGCAATGCCACAAATTGGTAGTGTTGATCCATCAGAGCAAACCTGAGGAACCTTTGATGACCTGGGAACACAGGAATATGAAGGTAAGCATCTGTGAAGTCATGAAATCCCCTTGACGCAGGGAACTGATGGCAGAGCGCAGAGTCTCCATGCGAAAGCACCTGCCCCTGACAAACTTGTTGAGAATCTTTAAGTCCAGGATAGGCCTGACAGAACCATCCTTTTTGGGTACTGTGAATAGGTTGGAATAAAAGCCCTTGCCTTTTTCTCTTAAAGGGACCTGGCAGATGACCCCCAGCTCCAGGAGGCCTTGCACTGCTTGCACTAGCTCCTGAGCTGACACAGGGTCCTGAGGAATCCGGGATCTGATGAATCTTGGAGGGGGATCGGCAGCAAACTCCAACTTGTAACCAGAGGACACTACCTCCTGAATCCACCGGTCTGAGACGTGAGAGAAGTGCTGCAGCCGTCCCCCCACTCGGATGGGTGAGGGCGCCCCATCATGCCTGAGGGGGCTAGGGAGAGGATTTAGCTTTGGGACCCCAGGAGGAGCCAGGACGTCCACGTCCTCTGCCTCTACCCCAGAAATCTCCCCGGGCCCCAGGGAAAGAAATCCTCCTTCCCTGTCTTGCACCACGGTAAGGGGAGGACAGGAATCATCCATAGACCTCAAGTGTTGAAAAGCAGTTATACAAGAAGCCGGGAGGTAATAAAGGTAAAAAGAACCCTCACAACTAACTTTGGAACAAATCACCATACAAAGGCAACCAAAGATAACGATAACAAGGGAGGGATGAAACAGGCCATGTTGTGCATAGTAAAAACAATTCTACAGGTGAGTACTCACAGAATTGTATTTTTCCTAGTGCACAGCACGGCCTGTTTCATGTAGTCCTTACATCTGTGACATCCAAAAGCAGTGTTCGTAAGGTAGGGTGGGATCCCCAAAGAGTAACGGCGGGCAGTTCAAACCACTACCGCCTGAAGTACCTTGCAGCCAAAAGCAGCATCAGCTGAGGCCTTAACATCAACCTTGTAAAACTTGGAAAAAGTATGAACAGAAGACCAAGTAGCACCAGTAGTAACCCAAAAGGGAGGTTCCTTCCCCTTAGCAGAATAGGCCTGCTCCACCGCCTGACGGATCCACTTGCTGATAGTAGACTTGGCCGGAGGCAAACCCTTCCTAGGTCCAGAAGGAAGAACAAAAAATACCATTTTGTGAATACTCACCTGTAAAATGGGTATTATAAGTATGTCACACACCCCACTTCAAACATTAATAATTACAATAGGGTTAACGCACCGCTAGGTGGCAGCATTGCAGAGAATCTCCAAAAACTTCAACAGGCCTCTCCCGGTCTATACATACCTGGTACCTCCCAAGAACCTCCCAGTATTAGAACAGCAGTAAGACAAGGTACCAGAACCAAACAATGTAACCCTCAACGTAAAGAACTAAACTTCACCAAATAAAGAGCCAGGATACCGAAAAGGGCGGGTGAAGTGGGGTGTGTGACATACTTATAATACCCATTTTACAGGTGAGTATTCACAAAATGGTATTATTCTAAGTATGTCACACACCCCACTTCAAACATTAATAATTACAATAGGGACATCCAACAGCAGTGTCCAGAAAAGGGTGGGTATCCGAATCAGGCAATAACGCAGAAAAAACTCAAACCACTGCAGCCTGCAAAACCTTGCGGCCAAAAACAGCATCCGCTGAGGCCCGCACATCAACCTTATAGAACTTAGAAAAAGTATGAACAGAAGACCAAGTTGCAGCCTTACACACTTGTTCAACCGAAGCCTGGTGCTGAAAAGCCCAGGACGCACCAACCGCACGAGTAGAGTGAGCAGTAACGCGGAAAGGAGGATCCTTCCCTTTAGCCGAATAAGCACCAACAATGACCTGACGAATCCATTTACTAATGGAAGATTTGGCCGGAGCCAAACCCTTCCTAGGTCCACATGGCACAACGAAAAAGGCATCCGTCTTACGAAAAGAAGACGTAGCACGTAGATAGTACCTGACACAACGTACCACATCCAAGCAGTGCAAAGCACTCTCCTTGACATTCTTAGGCTTAGGACACAAGGAAGGAAGAACAATATCCTGGTTAAGATGAAAAGCAGAGACCACTTTAGGTAGAAAGTCTGACTTGTATCGAAAAACCACTTTGTCCTGATGATCCTCAAAATAAGGAGCCTGAATAGACAAAGCTGCCAACTCTGAAACACGCCGAACCGAAGTGATGGCAACCAGAAAGGCAACCTTCTGAGTCAGAGTGGACAGAGCAATATCCCGCAAAGGCTCAAAAGGAGGAGCCTTAAGAGCAGAAAGAACCAAATTCAAATCCCACACTGGGAGCAAAGGCTTCCTAGGAGGCCGCACATGCGAAACCCCCTGGAAAAAGGTCTTGACCAAGGGATGACTAGCAAAAGACTTCTGGAAAAAAATAGACAAAGCAGAAACCTGCCCCTTCAAGGTACTCAGCTGAAGACCGGAGTCCAGCCCCGACTGAAGAAACTCCAAAATCCTAGACACAGAAAAGACCCGGCAAGGCAAAGACCTAGCCTCACACCAATCAATATAAGATCTCCAATACCTGTAATAGATGGAAGAAGAAGATCTCTTCCTGGCACTAATAAGAGTCCGAATGACCGCATCCGAAAGACCCTCCTCCTTTAAGATGGAGGTTTCAGCAGCCAAGCCGTCAAAGCCAGCGTTTGTAAACTGGGGTAACAAAGTTGACCCTGAGTGAGAAGATCTGGCCGAAGCGGCAGATCGAACTGATCTACGGCCAGACGAACGATGTCCGCGAACCACACCCGCCTTGGCCACCTTGGAGCCACGAGAATGGCGGGCACTCCCTCCAGAACCAACTTTCGCAGAACCCTGCCTAGCATGGGAATCGGAGGAAACAGATAAAGAAACCCCAGGTCCCTCCAGCTCAGGGTCATGGCATCCACCGCCAGAGCCAGAGGGTCCCGGGACAAGGACACAAAGGACGGAAGCTTGTGATTGTGACGAGAGGCAAACAGATCCACCTCCGGCGTCCCCCACCGGAGAAAAAGTGACCGAAACACCTGAGGATGGAGAGACCACTCCCCCCGACGGGACGCACACCGGCTCAGAAAATCCGCCTCTGTGTTTTCCACTCCCGGAATGTAAACTGCCGAGATGCAAGGGACATGAGTCTCCGCCCAGACCAAAATCAGAGACACCTCCCTGTGGGCACCCAGACTGCGAGTCCCTCCTTGGTGATTGATGTAAGCAACCGCCGTCTGATTGTCTGAACGAACCTGAACCGGCAGACCTTGTAAATGATGCGTCAAGCGAGACAGAACCAACCTGATGGCTCGCAATTCCAGAACATTGATGGGCAAGTGGGCCTCCTGAGGGTCCCACTGCCCCTGAAACCGAAGATCCTTCCAAAAACCTCCCCAGCCTGACAAACTGGCATCCGTGGTGACAGTTTCCCAAAGTGGGGTCAGAAACGACCTGCCCTTCAGAAGGTTGTCCGAGACCAACCACCACAGAAGGGACTGCCGAACCCGAGGGGACAACCGGAAGGACCAATCCAACGACCCCGGACACCGGTTCCAAGACGCCAAAAGATGAAGTTGAAGAGTCCTCGTATGAAACTGAGCAAAGGGAACTGCCTCGAACGAGGCCACCATCAACCCCACCAGTCTCATCCCCAGACGAATGGACGGATGAGGATGGGAGAGGAGCAGCTGGACCAATTCCTGAATCATCAGAACCTTGGCCTGAGGGAGAAACACTCTGTGCTGGCAGGAGTCCAACGACATCCCCAGAAAGGTCACCACCCTGGCCGGAACCAGTGAGGACTTGGGGTAATTGATCACCCAGCCGAACCTCTCCAACATAGACACCACCGTGCTGGTGTCCCCCTCTGCTTGACTGAAGGAAGGTGCCATGATGAGAAGATCGTCCAGGTAAGGCACAATGCGAATCCCCTGAGCTCTGAGCAGGGCCATCACCCCCGCCAACACCTTGGTGAACACTCTCGGAGCAGAGGTGAGGCCGAATGGAAGAGCCACAAACTGAAAGTGCCGATCCTCCACCACGAAACGAAGGAACCGCTGATGAGCTGGAAAGATCGGAACGTGCAGGTACGCATCCTTGATGTCTATGGACGTCATAAAGTCCCCCTGCCGAAGCGAACCGATCGCAGACCGCAGGGTTTCCATGCGGAACTTCCGGGGACGAATAAACCTGTTGAGAAACTTCAAATCCAGAATAGGACGGAAGGACCCGTCCTTTTTGGGGACTGTGAAGAGATTGGAGTAAAACCCGCGCCCTACCTCTGAAGAAGGAACCGGGCAAACGACAGCTAAGTCTAGAAGATTCCTTACCGCCGCCAGGAGCCCCTGCGCGGCCAAAGGATCCAAAGACACCCGAGACCTGAAGAACCTTGGAGGAGGACGGGACTCGAACTCCAACTTGTAACCGGCCGAAACCACCTCCCGGATCCATCTGTCCGAGACCTCCTGGTCCCACACCCGGGAGAAAAGTTGCAACCGTCCCCCCACCCGAACGGGTGAGGGCGCCCCCTCATTGCTGGGTGGGCTTGGCAACCGGCTTGGGCTTGGCACCCCAGACGCGAGCGGGGCGGCCACGGCCTCTACCCCTATTCCAACTGGCGCCCCTGGGGGCCGAGGAGCCCGCACCCCTACCGGCTCCAGCTCCCCGAAAGGACGGATTGAAGGAGACCGTCCCCCGAAAGGAACGGCGAAATTTCTTGCGCTGAGGTAACTTACCTCCCTTGGCAACAGAATCCAGCCTCTCACCAAAAAGCCTCAAACCCAAAAAGGGCAGAGCCGTGAGCGATCTTTTAGAATTAAAATCAGCCGTCCACTGTCTCAACCACACACAGCGCCGGATAGCCACCAGCAAGGCAGTAGCCCTGCCACACATCAACATGGCATCCTCTTGAGCGGCCAGGATAAAAGACAAAAAAGAATCGCAGCGCTTAAGCGCAAGGGACTCATCACTGGTGGGCTCGAGATCCACACCCAAGTCCCTGACAATAGACCTGACAGCAAAAGTCAAAAGAGCCGAAGCACAGACAGGCCTTAACACCGAACCCGCACATACAAAACCATGACGGGCAAGCTGATCAACCCGGCGATCCTCGCCGTCCCTGAGCGAAGTCGTGTCAGGGGAATGCACGACCGCCGTGTTGGACAGTCCCAAGACCGGAGTATCTACCTCAGGGGGAACAGACCAACGCTTCATCAAGTCCGCCGGGAAGGGATACTTCCTATCCCAGCTAGACGGCACACCAACAAGACGTGTAGGTTGCTCCCATTGCTTGAAAACAATTTCTTCAAAATGCTGTTGGCTGGGAAACTCCAAACGCTGCTTGGACACCCCAAAAAGCTGACCCTTAGGCCTAGGAGCAACCACCGGAGGCTCCAAATCCAAAACCTCAAACATCTGGCTCAGAATGGTAGAGGAATCGAGAGGGAGGCCGTCAGCCTGATCCCCCTCACAACCCAGCAACTGCTGAACATCAGAATCTTCTTCCTCAATGAGCTCACCATCTTCAAGGGGACGATCCAACCAATCCAGATCTCCCACCACTTCCTCATCTGAATCCGGCGGAGGCGGAGACAGATGCTTCCGCTTAGCTGGAGCCTTCTGAGCGGCCATAGCAGAAAACCACTTCTCAAGGCTGGTCAAACGGGCACATACCTCAGACTGCGAATCCCTGCCCATGACAACGTCACACGGGGTCCGGAATAAGCGAGGGGGAGAGGGAGATGGCGCGGCTGACGAGGTGCTAGGCACCGGAGTACTGGACTGGCGTGCAATGTTCTGCTGTGCACAAGGGATACACAAAATGACATCATCTCCCTGGAGCGGAGTCCCACAACCCCCGCACACCTTGGATTGTCCCGAAGAACCATTCCCGGTATCTGTGGCAGCCTCCATGTGGTGAAATTTATGGTATTTGCAGAACCCAGGGATTTATGCGGTACGCGACCCGGGATGCCCCTTAATAACCTAACAATTGTCTAAAGATTGTCAAAAGATCCTGACCCAGGGGAATAGCATAAAAACTCTTATATATATATATATATATATATATATATATATATATAGTGTAATGAAAACACCCCCCACAAGCCAGGTATATAAGACCGGGAGAGCCCTGCCAGACGGGATCCCAGGATCTGAAAGACACAAAAGGAGAGGGACAAGAGTCAATCCAGGCACAATAATACCTAAACAAGCATACAGCATAACATACAACCCCCCTCCCCCCCCCTCATTAACCATAGACACAGGAAATGGTTAAAATACACAACCAGCACTTTAAAAGATGTGCAGGAGCGAGGAGGCGGGAGAAGGAGGGGACGAAATACGGGAGGCCAGGCCACCAACTTTGTGTGAACATCCCCCGCAAGATATAAGAAAACGCCTACCTGAGGGAGAGCACAGCGCAGATAGGCACCGCAGAAGATGGCGGCCCGCACACCGCTCCGAGGAGTGAGGGAGGGGAAGACGAGCCCCGAGCGCGGGAGCCGAGAAGGCCCCGCCCCACCGGAACAGCCAATCAGCGCGCGGCCCCGCCCCTTGCAGCGTCAGCGCCAGCAGGCAGAGACCGCGCTCAGCCTCCAAGACGGGACCGGTGGAGCAACCTGCCGGTCCCAAGTGCGCACACAAAACAGACCCACACACTCATCTCCTCAGCTCCCCCCTGTGCAGACCGGACACGACAGGCTGCAAGTGCCGAGCACGGCGCTCAGCCACAGGCGGGACCGCGGCGCAGCGCGCCGCGAGGCCCCGCCCCCCCGGCTCCTGAGGGGAGAGACGCCATTCACACAAACAGCAGTGACAAAAAAGACACACAAGGCAGATCCTCAGTAAAAAATCGCCACAGTAACAGCGCATAAGCCCTCACAATACAGCAGCGCAGCAGCCACACTCACACAAACATGTCACCGGTCCCAAAGCGCGCCCCACACCCCGGAATGTGGAATAACAAAAGTCCCAGGGCTAGGCACATCCTGACCGCTAACCTACTATTAAATGGGGGCATCCCACATCCGGATCACCACTCCGGGAATCCCGCTATGCCCCGCAATGAAGGGTCGAGCGGAGGAGCTAATCTCCTAGGCACCAAGGGTGCCGGCTACCTTTTGCCCGGCCTACAGCCGAAGCTGGGAGGCTGCCAGTAAACAGATATACTACCAAACAAGAGCCGGGCAGAAATAGACCACGGGGGGGGGGGGGGGGGGCGGGGGGATACCCCGGCTACCTGCAAGCAGGAGACTTCTTTCTTCTGTCTTGTCGCCACCTTGCAGAGAACAACACTGGGAGGTTCTTGGGAGGTACCAGGTATGTATAGACCAGGAGGGGCCTGTTGAAGTTTTTGGAGATTCTCTGCAATGCTGCCACCTAGCGGTGCGTTAACCCTATTGTAATTATTAATGTTTGAAGTGGGGTGTGTGACATACTTAGAATAGAGCAGATTTCCTAAAAGACTCAGTAGCAACCAAATAAAACATCAATGCCCTGACAACATCCAGAGAATGAAGGGTCCATTCCTTAGAATTAGCAGGGTTAGGACACAAGGAAGGCAAAACAATGTCCTGATTGAGATGAAAAGCAGACACAACCTTGGGCAAGAAATCCGGTTTAAGCCGAAACACTACCTTATCCTGATGCCGCTCAAAATAAGGTTTCACGGAAAGCGCCGCCAGCTCAGAAACTCGCCTGACCGAAGTAATAGCCACCAAAAAGGCCACCTTAAGAGTCAGAATGGCCAACGCAGCCTCACGCATAGGTTCAAAGGGAGGACCCTGTAGAGCAGACAACACCAAATTTAAGTCCCTAACTGGTAACCTAGGCTTACGCAGCGGACGCACATAAGTAACTCCATGGAAGAAAGTCTTAACCATCCTGTGATTGGCAAAGGATCTTTTGAAAAAAATTGCCAGAGCTGACACCTGTCCCTTGAGGATACTAAGTTGAAGGCCCTAATCCAAACCATGTTGTAGAAACTCAGAATCCTGGGGATAGAAAACACCCGACAAGGGAGAGACTTAGACTCACACCAGGCAATGTAAGCATGCCAGACCCTGTAGTAGATAAAAGACAAGGACGTCTTCCGGGCCCGAATCTTGGTATCAACAACAGAGGCCGGCAACCCCTTTTCCATCAAGATGGAGGTTTCAGCAGCCAAGCCTTAACGGCTTGGCTGCTGAAACCTCCATCTTGATGGAAAAGGGGTTGCCGGCCTCTGTTGTTGAGCGTTTGTAAATTGGGATGGCGCAGCTGTCCCTGAGTGAGAAGTTCTGGATCCTTGGGCAAGACGTACCGATCCACTGCCAACTGCACGTCGTCTGCGAACCACACCCTCCTTGGCCACCAAAATGGCCGGTACCCCCTCCTGGGCTATCTTGCGCAGCACCCGGCCCAGCAGAGGAAAGTACATAGAGGGGACGAAACTCTGTCCAAGGAATTGCTAGCGAATCCGTGGCAAAGGCCAGGGGATCCTGAGACGGGGAGACAAATCTTGGAAGCTTGTGATTGTGACGGGACGCAAACAGGTCCACATCCGGCTGACCCCAGCGACGACACAGGGACTGAAAAACCTTGTTGCTGAGAGACCATTCCCCCAGGAGAGACTTCTCCCTGCTCAAGGAGTCTGCCTCCTGGTTCTCCACCCCTGGAATGTAGACCGCCGAGATGCAGGGAACATTCTCTTCCGCCCACGACAGTATCAGGGACACTTCTTTGAGGGCTCGCTTGCTCAGAGTCCCTCCCTGATGATTGATGTAGGCAACCGCCGTCTGGTTGTCCGAGCGGATCTGAACAACCCGACCCCGAGGAGTGAGGAGTCAACTGAGAGAGAACCAACCTGATCGCCCGCAGTTCTAGAATGTTGATGGGTGCATGGGCCTCCTAGAGGCCCCACTGACCCTGGAATTTCAGAGACTTCCAAACTCCCCCCCAACCGGTCAGACTGGCATCTGTGGTGACAATCTCCTAGCATGGAGGCAGAAAGGTCCTGCCCACTAGAAGATTCCTCGAATCCAACCACCACGAGAGGGACTTCCTGGCCAGAGGGGACAGAACAAATTCCTGATCCAGGGACACAGGGTCCCGATCCCAAACTGTCAGGAGATGCAACTGAAGGGATCTCATGTGGAACTGAGCAAAGGGAACCGCCTTGAAGCAGGACACCATCAGGCCCACTAACTGCATCCCCTGCCAAATGGAGGGATGATGACACAAGAGCAGGGCCCGTGCCTGCATCTGAAGGCCCTCCACTTTTTGCTGAGGGAGAAATACCTTGACCTGAGAGGTATCCAGAGTCATGCCCAGAAAGGACCTCGCCAAAGACGTAGACAGTGAAGACTTGGGATAGTTGATCACCCAGCCGAAGGACTCGAGAGTGGAGGTCACCACCTGAGTATCCTTCTTGGCCTGATGAAGAGACTGAGCAGCAATCAGAATGTCGTCCAGGTAAGGGAGGATGCGAATACCCTGGTTCCTCAGAAGGGCCATTACGCCCGCCAGCACCTTGGTGAACACCCGAGGGGCCGGGTGATACCGAACGGTAAGGTCACAAATTGGTAATGCTGATCCTCCAGAGCGAACCTCAAGAATCTGATGACCTGGAAAGATTGGTATGTGAAGATAGGCATCCTTGATGTCCACAGTGGTCATGAAGTCGCCCGACCAAAGGGAACTGAAAATTCTTGAACCGGACAAACCTGTTGAGACCCTTAAAGTCCAGGATGGGCCTCAGAGAACTGTCCTTTTTGGGCACCGTGAATAGATTGGAATAGTACCCTTGACACTGTTCCTGGTGAGGTACCGGACAGATGACTCCAGACCCTGAGCTGACAGAGGATTCTGAGGTATCCAGGATCTGAGAAATCTTGGGGGCAGCCAGGCTACAAACTCTATCTTGTAACCGGAGGACACCACCTCCATCCACTGGTCTGAGACGCGAAGCCTCCAGACGTGAGCAAAGAGCCGAAGCCGTCCCCCCCACCCGAACGGCCTGAGGGGCCTTGGGAGGGGGTTTAAGCTTGGAGCCCCATGAAAGACCGGGACGATCACAGGATCTGCCACGGCCCCAGGAGTCTCTGCGGCTACCAAAAAAGTATGAGCCACGACCTCCCCTTGAGCCACGGAAGGAGGAGATGGAAGACCCCCGAAAGGGCCGGGACTGCTTCCTACGCTGAGGTAGCCTACGTCACGCAGTGTAGTAGTGTCAGGGGACGGCATGACCGAAGTATTAGACAGTCCTAGAACAGGAGCGTCCACCTCAGGGGGACAAGACCAGCGCTTGACCAGATCAGCCGAGAAGGGATACCTTCTGTCCAAACCCTTGGGCACCGTGGGCAATCTGTTAGGACGTTACCACTCCTTGAGCATCATATTGGAGAAATGGCCCTGCTCCGGGAACTCCAAACGTTGTTTCTCCCCCTGCTTCCTCTTCGCCGGGGGGGGGGGATGTGCGATGTCTCAAAAATGTCCAACAACAGTCTTATCAATGTCATCAGGGAGCCAGGTATCCTCAGAGGCAGACCCCAGGTCACTGTCGTAACCTTCCTGCTGGCCCCCAGAGGAGTCTGAATCATGGAAAAGCTCCCCCTCCTCTAGGGAGTCACGGCCACCAAACACATCAAGGCCCTCATCCTCCTCAGTAAAGAAGGAAGGCGTGGCGTCAAGATGCCGCTTCTTGCCAGAGGCCTTGCCCGTCACGCTGGCGGACGCATCTCGTGCTTCCCCTCTAACAGGGAGCACGCCCGCGCCTGCCATTCACAAACGGCCGGCGCGGGTGCGCGCCCTGCTAGAGAGAAGCGCGAGATGCGGCCGCGGCCCGCGCATGCGCCGTTGGAACGGGGATAAGGTAAGGTGAATGGGGCGTCCTGGGGGGTTTCACACAGCAGGGCATCCCGATTTCAGATGCCCCGCGGGGATGGATCTGATCGACCCGAGAATCTTATAGATTCCTGGGCCGATCAGCCTGGGTGTTGGTCCACTTTAATCATTACACCTGGGTAATTCCTGCTCGAAGGGGCGTGACTGCAAGACAAAAGGTGGCTCCGCCTCCCGGCCTATATCCTTTCAGCTGACTTCCTAGATTCCAGTTAATTAAAAAGCAGTATAACCAGCCGCCCGGCAGGCATACCTATATCTCTTGGAGAAAAGAAGGCTGGAGACAACATCCAAGACTCCTCTCTCTGATTATAGATATGTACTATTTCCTTTTTTTTTTTTTATATCACTACACAAGACTAGGCATCCCAGACCTAGCATGCTTTTCAATGCAAAATATTGTTATAAAAAAAGACCACCATAAAAAGGGTATCAAGGATAGATATTCCCCCAAAAGGGGCAGGCCGGATGGCCTGGATTAACAGAAAACAATTCTACAGGTGAGTATCACAGAATTGTGTTTTTTCTTCCAATCCATTCCAGGCCGTCCCTTAATCATTAAACCTGGGACATCCAAAACCAGTGCCTAATATGAGCGTGATCCCCAACGCGGTACAGCAAGTAGTTCAATTCACTACCGCCTGAAGTACTTTTCGACCAAATACAGCGTCAGCTGAGGCCCTAACACTTACCTTGTAAAATTTGGTAAATGTATGAACCGAAGACCAGGTGGCAGCTTTTACAAACCTGTTCCACCGAGGCCTGATGCTGAAAAGCCCAGGAAGCACCAATGGCCCTAGTGGAAAGAGCTGTGACCCACAACAAGGGACCCCTTCCCGTTGGCAGAATAGACTCTTACCACTGTCTGTAATCCATCGACTGATGGCAGACTTAGCTGGTGGAATACCTTTCAGTGGACCCTCAGGTATGACATAAGAAGTCCAAACTATGGAAAGATTATGTAGTAGTGAGATAATACCTTAGAGCTCTCACTACATCCAAACAGTGAAGAACACACCTTCCTTTTTAGACACTGGAGCAGGACATAAAGGAAGGCAAAACCATCTCTTCATTAAAATGAAAAGATACCTTTAGGAAGAAAATCCTAAAACACTCAAATAACGAGGCTTACTGATAAGCTGCTAATTCAGAAACCCACCTGCTGAGGTTATTGCCACTAAGAGATAACCATAAGCGCCCTTAGACTTAATGACGCATCTACCATGGTTCAAAAAGGAGGACCCTGAAAAACAAGTTCAGGTCCCAAAGCCAGCAGAAGTGGATTATGAGGAGGCCACACATGATCGACTCCTTGTAAAACAAGTTCTGATAAAAACATTCTCAGCTATGGGTTTCTGAAAGAAGATAGCAGATATTTGTCCTCAATTGAAGACCTTCATCAAGACCTCTGCAAAAAAACGATATAGTCTGTAAACAGAACAGTACTACAAGCAAACCCCTGGATTCACCGATAATTGCTTGCAACACTCAATAATAGATCATTTGATAAAGATTCCTTCCTGGCCTGAATCATAGTCTAGATAACTCTGGCAGAAAAAAAACCCTTTCTGCCAAGATAAAGGATTCAATAGCCAGGCAGTCCAAGCCAGAACTGTGAATTGGGATGCTTTAGAGGCCCTTGTGTGAGAAGATCTGGATCGTCGCCTCCAAAAGTTGCCCTCTGACATCCTTCTCTGAGAACCAGCTTCTTCTTGGCCACAGAGGAGTCACCAAAATGGTTAAGACTTCCTTGTGAGCTAAACTTATTTAGTACACGACCCAGGAGTCAAATCGGAGGGAAATGCATAAAGAAGCTTGAATGCTGACCACTAAAGAGTCAGGGCATCTGTTGCTATTGTTAGAGGATCCCTGGACCGGGACAAACTTCGAATCTTCCGACTGTGCCCTGATGCAAGGATCCCCCAGCACATGCATAGGGATTAAAAAATCCTCTGGCTAAGAGACCATTCCCTCTGATGCAGGACCGTTCTGCTGAGATGATCGGCCTGCAAGTTGTCCACTCCTAGTATGTGTACCACCAAGATACATGGGACCGGTTTCTCGGACCAAAGTAAAAACCCAGCTCACTCCATCAGGACTTTACTGCTTCTGGTGCCCTCATGGAGGCTGATATATACCACCGCCGTCCGATTGTCTGTTTGAATCCGGATGGGATGCCCCTTCAGATGGTAAGTCCAATGTCTGAAATACAATAGAATCACTCTCAGTTCCAGGATATTTATGGAGTCTGCTCTCCTTCAGACTCCATTGTCACTGAATCGTTTGCGACTCCATGACACTCCCCCAACCAGATAGACTGGCATCCGTGGTGATGATCTTCCACTGTACTGGAAGAAAGAATTTGCCAATCTGAAGAGGCCGAGGACCAGGCTAGAGACCCCCTTGCTGACTGTGTCATGTAAAAAGAGTGATCCAGAGTGTATGGGTCTCGATCCCAGATTGTGAGCAATTCCATCTGCAGGGGTCTTGTGTGAAACAGTGAAAATGATACTGCCACAAAGCAAGATACCATCAGGCCCAAAAGACCTTCCTTGATGAATCGTCGAGTGAGGACAAGACAAGAGTCCCTGTACCCTGGCCTGAAGTAAGATTCACTTCTGTGTTGGAAAAACACTTTTGCCTGAGACATGTCTAATGACAGTCCCGGAAAAGAATAACTCTTCAAGCTATGAAATTATGTTTGACTTAAGAATTCGACTGGATAATCACTATATCTTTCTGGGTCCCCTGACATGATGGGGCTCATATCAACCTATAGTCTCAGTAAGGGATTATATGCATCCCTGACTTCTTAGAGAAAAACATGAGACCTGCCAACACCCTGGTAAACACCCTGGTGCTGATGATAGACCGAAGGGTAAAGCCACAAACTGAAGATGTAAGCCACCTACAGCAATGTAGACATGCATCCTTATATATACACAGTGGTTATCAAAACTCCAATCTCCAAAGCCCAAGAAGCCCCAACAGCACGATTAAAATGAGCAGTGATCTGAAAAGGGGGGACCCTCCCCTTGGCAGTATAGGCCCCAACAATGGCCTGACGTATCCATTTACTAATGGTAGACTTGGCAGGCACAAAAGAACAAGTCTTACGAAAGGAAGAAGTAGCCACCAAATAGTACTTCACACAACGAACCACGTTCAAAGAGTGCAGGACCCTCTCCTTGTCATTGCTAGGCTTAGGACACAAGGAAGGGAGAACCACATCCTGATTGAGATGGAAGGCAGAAACCACCTAAGGAAGGAAATCTGGCTTAAAGCGAAAAACCACCTTGTCCTCCCGGGCCCAGACCTGGAAGAAGTGCTGCAGCCATCCCCTCAACCGCAAGGGGCGCCCCCTCATTGCTGAGCTGGCTTGTCAGCGGGCTTGGGCGTGGAACCCCAGACAGGTCCTGGACGGGCGCATCCTCTGCCTCTGTTCCAGGAATCCCCTCTGAAGGTAGAGTAGGCAGCTCCTCTGCCCCCGTGAAATGAAGGATTAAAGGAGCCTGCCCCCCGAAAGGAGCGACGCTGCTTCTTGCATTGCGGTAGCTTTCCTCCTTTCGCTACTGAATCCAATTTATCTCCAAACAGCCGCATACCCAGGAAGGGTAGCCCTGTAAGTGACTTCTTAGCCGCAATGTCAGCCGCCCACTGGCGCAACCAGACCGATCAGCAAATAGCCACCACCAAGGCCGAAGTTCTGCTACACATACATATTGTGTCATCCAAGGCAGATAAGACAAAGGACATGAACACTCAACAGGCCCCTAACCACAGACCTGGTAGCCACAGCCGTGAGCGCAGAAGCACAAACAGGCCGCAAGACTGAACCCACGCAAGCAAAGCATGGCAAGCCATTTGATCAATACGTCGGTCCTCACCATCCTTAATCAAGGTGGCGTCTGGAGAGTGCACAACAGATGTGTTGGACAATCCCAGAACGGGCGCATCGACCTCAGGAGGGGACGACCAGCGCTTCACCGCGTCCACCATAAAGGGATACTTCCTATCCCATCCCTGAGGAACACCGGGAGGCCGGCTAGGTCTTTCCCATTCCTAAAGAATCAGATTTTCAAAATGCTTCTGATTTGGGAACTCCAAATTAGGCTTAGAGGTCCCAAAAAATCCCCCCTTCTGCGGAGGGGACTCCGCCGGAGAAAAAATAGACAACACCTCAAATAAAAGGGCCAGGATCTTGGGGGTATCCACGGCATCCCCATGCACCTGCCCAGGGTCAGCATCCAAAAACTGCTGATCCTCAGAGCCATCAGATTCCGCAAACAGTTCCCCTTCCTCAAGTGGGGAATAATCAGACCAGTCAAGGGAATCATAATCATCAAAATCCAGAACCGGCGCGGCCGGCGACAAATGTCTTCTCTTAGCCGGGGCCTTTCTGGCCGCAGAGCTAGAAATCAATTTTTCGATGTTGGCCAATCTAGCACATACATCAGATTGCGACTCCCCGCTAATGACCATGTCACCAGGGGTAAGGAGCAGGAGTGGTGGAGTAGGTGATGAGACCGACGGCGCTGACCCAGACGCCTGGGACCCCGACTGCCGCGTTATGGCCTGCCGTGCACATGGTATGCAATCCAGCACATTATCCCCCGTAAGGGACGCCCCACAACCCACGCACTGCCGGGGTTGCCCCGAAGGGAGCCCGAGCCCGGTATCCTGGGAAGCCTCCATATGGTGAATCTTATGGTAGTCGCAATGACCAGAGGGAATTACACTAGAAGCTACCCGGGATGCCCCTTAAGTCTGATAGTGGGAGGATTTTAATAATAATAATAATAATGCCCCAAATTTAGCCAAGGGACCCTAGGACCGGGAGAACCCCCCCTTTTAACTGAGCAGAGTCCTCCTGAAAGACATAAAAAGAGAGGGGAACCCTGTAAGCAAGGCACACTCTCCACAGCAATCATACATGCAGAAAATGTCAATATATGATTTAAGCACAAATGTGCAACAGATACATGTGTTATTAATGGCAGCCGCCGTGCTAGACAAAAATACCGTTTTGTGAGTACTCACCTGTAAAACAGGTATTATGAGTGTGCCTTACACTCCACTTCGATCGTCATGACATGTGGGTAATCTCCAGTAGAGGGCGAACTTGTGCAGAGATGAATATGCAAAAAAAAAAGCCCCTCCCGGTCCATATATACCTTAGACCTCCCACCAATTTCCCAGTGTAAAAAAGCAGTAAGGGGACCAGGAAGAACCAATTATAACCTTAACAATCAAAACCAATGGTTCACCATATAAAAGCTCCAGAATACCTGAAAAAATACCATTTTGTGAATACTCACCTATAAAATGGGTATTATAAGTATGTCACACACCCCGCTTCAAGGCATTCATTACACTTGGGTATACTGACCTGTAGATGGCGATCTTGCAGAGATGATATCAAAAAAAGGTAAGATCCTCCCGGCCCATAAATACCTGGGACCTCCCACTCATTACCCAGTATAAAGATAGCATTAAGATCAAGGGACCAGGAAAGCCAATTACAACTAACAAAGGTTCACCATATAAAGGATCCAGAATACAAAAGGGCAGGGTGAAGCGGGGTGTGCGACATACTTATAATACCCATTTTACAGGTGAGTATTCACAAAATTGTATTATTCTAAGTATGTCACACACCACACACCCCGCTTCAAGACATTCATTACACTTGGGACATCCAATAGCAGTGTCCATAAAGGGCGGGGAATCCAAAAAACAAGGCAACAAGGCACAAACTTAAACCACTGCAGCTTGCAGAACTTTGCGGCCAAAAACAGCATCCCTTGAGGCCCGAACATCAACCTTGTAAAACTTGGAAAAAGTGTGAACCGAAGACCAAGTAGCAGCCTTACAAACCTGCTCAACAGAAGCCTGGTGCTGGAAGGCCCAGGATGCCCCAACAGCACGAGTAGAATGAGCAGTAACACGAAAAGGGGGAACATTCCCCTTGGCAAAATAGGCCCCAACAATGGCCTGGCGAATCCATTTACTAATGGAAGACTTGGCAGGAGCCAAACCCTTCCTAGGCCCAGAGGGCACCACAAAAAGGGCGTCAGTCCTACGAAAAGGAGAAGTAGCCACCAAATAGTACTTCACACAGCGAACCACATCCAAAGAATGCAAAACCCTCTCCTTGTCATTGCTGGGCTTAGGACACAAGGAGGGAAGAACAATATCCTGATTCAGATGAAAAGCAGAGACCACCTTAGGAAGGAAATCTGTCTTGAAGCGGAAAACTACCTTGTCCTGATGCCTCTCAAAGTAAGGAGCCGAAATAGACAAGGCTGCCAACTCCAAAACACGCCGAACAGAAGTGATGGCAACAAGAAAAACAACATTCTGAGTAAGCGTAGAAAGTGCAATATCCTGCAAAGGTTCAAACGGAGGACACTGCAAGGCAGACAAAACCAAATTCAAATCCCACACTGGGAGCAAAGGCTTCCTAGGAGGCCGCACATGCGTAACCCCCTGGAAAAAGGTCTTAACCAGAGGAAGACTTTTGAAAGAACACGGCCAGGGCAGAAACCTGCCCTTTCAGCGTACTAAGCTGTAAACCTTGGTCCAGACCATGTTGCAGAAATTCCAAGACCCTAGGGACAGAAAACACCCTGCAAGGCAAGGCGCTTACCTCACACCAATCAATATAAGACCTCCAAGTCCTATAATAGATGGCAGAGGAAGACTGCTTTCTAGCCCTAACCAGAGTCTGAATGACAGCATCAGAAAGACCTCCCTCCCTCAAGATGGAGGTTTCAGCAACCACGCCGTCAAAGCCAGCGTTGGTAAATTGGGGTAGAGTAGTGGACCCTGAGTGAGCAGATCTGGCAGAAGGGGCAGGTCTAACTGATCCTCTGCCAACCTTACCACGTCTGCGAACCAAACCTGTCTTGGCCACCTTGGAGCCACCAGGATTGCTGATGCGCCCTCTAGGGCCAGCTTGCGCACCACTCTGCCCACCATGGGAAACGAAGGGAACAGGTACAGAAACCCCATATCCCTCCAGTTCAGAGACATGGCATCCGCTGCCAGAGCCAGCGGATCCCGCGAGAGAGACACAAATGCCGGAAGCTTGTGATTGTGACGAGAGGCAAAGAGGTCCACCTCCGGAGTCCCCCACCGGTGGCAAAGCGACCGAAACACCTTGGGGCTGAGCGACCATTCCCCTCGGCGAGACGACCCCCTGCTCAGGGAGGCCACCTCCGTGTTCTATACTCCTGGAATGTACACCGCCGAGATGCATGGGACATTGCTCTCTGCCCAATCCAGGATCAAAGACACTTCCCTGAGGGCACGCCTGCTGCGAGTCCCTCCCTGGTGATTTATGTAGGGGGCCGCCGTCAGATTGTCCGACCGAACTTGAACCAGTAGGCACCGCAACTGATGAGTCAAGTGAGCCAGAACCGACCTGATGGCTCTCAACTCCAGAACATTGATGGGATCGTGAGCCTCCAGAGGCCCCCACAGGCCCTGAAACTGAAGATCCTTCCAAAATCCCCCCCAACCTGACAGGCTGACATCCGTGGTGACCGTCTCCCAACGAGCCCAACGAGGGGTCAGAAAGAATCTGCCCCTCGTCAGATTGCTTGCTTTCAGCCACCACCGAAGGGAATGCCGCACCCGGGGGGACATCAGAAAAGACTGATCCAATGACAGCGGGGACCCGTCCCAGGCCGCCAAGAGATGGAGCTGGAGCGTCCTTGTGTGAAACTGGGCAATAGGGAACCGCCTCGAACGACGCCACCATCAATCCCACCAGTCGCATCCCTAGCCGGATGGACGGGCGGGGGATGGATAGGAGACGCTGAGTCAATTCCTAAATCAGAAGAACCCTGGCTCGGGGGAGAAACACCCTGGCCTGAGAAGTATCCAGCGACATTCCCAGAAACTCCACCACCCTGGAGGGAGTGAGGCAGGACTTGGGATAGTTGATCACCCAACCGAAACTCTCCAGAGTGGACACCACAGTCCTGGTATCCAGCTGCGCCTGACTTAGGGAAGATGCCATGATGAGAAGATCGTCCAGATAGGGCACGATGCGGATACCCCTGGCTCTGAGGATGGCCATCACTCCTGCCAACACCTTGGTAAAAACCCTTGGAGCCGAGGTGAGGCCAAACGGAAGAGCCACAAACTGAAAATGCTGATTGTCCACGACAAACCTGAGGAATCTCTGGTGTGCCAGAAATATTGGAATATGCAGGTAAGCATCCTTGATGTCTATGGACATCATGAAGTCCCCTTGACGAAGTGAATGGATGGCTGAGCGCAGAGTTTCCATACGGAACTTCCGGGGACATACAAACCTGTTGAGCAACTTCAGATCCAGAATAGGACAAACGGAACCGTCCTTCTTGGGCACCGTGAACAAATTGGAATAGAAGCCCAGGCCCCGGTCTGAGAGGGGCACCGGATGAATGACAGCCATGTCCGCAAGACTTGCTACTGCCGCCCGAAGACCCTGGGCAGCCAGAGGATCTGACGGCACCCGAGACCTGAAGAATCTGGGAGGGGGCCGGAACTCAAACTCCAGTTTGTAACCGGAAGACACCACTTCCTGAATCCACCTGTCCGAGACCTCTTGGACCCAGACCTGGGAGAAGAGTTGCAACCGTCCCGCAAGGGTGAGGGCGCCCCCTCATTGCTGAGCCGACTTGGCAGCGGCTCTAGGCTTGGAGCCCCAACTGTGTCCTGGATGGGCCCGACCCCTGCCCCTAGGCCAGGGATCACCTCTGGACGAAGGGAAGGCCGAACCCCTGCCAACTCTAGCCCCACGAAAGGACTGAGAGAAGGAAGCCGCCCCCCAAAAAGGGCGACCCTGCTTCTTACGCTGAGGTAACCTACCTCCCTTTGACAACAAATCCAATTTTTCTCCAAAGAGCCGTAATCCCACAAAGGGAAGGGCCGTGAGCGACTTTTTGGACACATAATCAGCCGCCCACTGACATAACCAAACCGACCGGCGGATAGCCACAAGCAGGGCCGAAGCTCTGCTACACATCCAGGGCGGACAGCACAAAGGACAAAAAATACAACTCTGTGAAGTACTAACCTGTAGAGTTGGTATTATACGCATACAGCACGTCCTGCTCCAGTAGTAGTAATAACATGTGGGTAATCCTCCGCCTCCGGCGCCGTGCACTGCAGACATGCAGAAAACAAGCTCCTCCCGGCCCTACATACACCGAGGGACCTCCCACAAATCCCCAGCATTGAAAAGCAGTGAGAAGGAGAGACCAGGAGAAACAACCACCCAAAACTGGCAAAAATATCAAAGATAACAATCACCAACAGAGGATCCAGAACAAGGTGAAAACAGGGTGGGGTGGAGCAGGACGTGCTGTATGCGTATAATACCAACTCTACAGGTGAGTACTTCACAGAGTTGTATTATTCTAAGCATACAGCACGTCCTGCTCCAGTAGTAGTAATAACATGTGGGACATCCAATAGCAGTGTCCATAAAGAAGGGTGGGATCCTCAACAGAAGGCAACAGCAAGCAGTCTAAACTACTGCCGCCTGCAGAACCTTGCGGCCAAACACAGCGTCAGCTGAGGCCCGAACATCAACCTTGTAAAACTTAGTAAAGGTATGTACAGAAGACCAAGTAGCGGCCTTGAGGTGAGGACGGCTCACCGTCGAAACGCGCGTAGGTTACAGAGTGGGACAAGGAGTCACCACTCCAACTTCTAATCTTCTCATCTAAGCAACCATCGATTCCACTTCAAACTTGACACAGCGGGTATCATTAATCACGGATAATAGTGGATTTTATCTATACCACAGACAATAGAGTGAGAGTGGACTTTTTATATTCATTTTACTCCTCCCCGCCAATGCAAGCACAGCTCACTCACTCATCCCAACGTTTCGGTGTTCACTCACATTGAACACCACAGAGCGCTTTACTTTGGAGGATTGTTGGAGCCCACACTCCCTCACTGACCCTTATCCCTTCCCCCATTCCTATTCCCATTATTTTTATTGGCGCACCTTTAAGCTTTTTAAATCAAATAAAGAAATCGCACTTTACTTCAAGGTGTGTTTATTGAGAGTTGGAAGATCCAACTAAAGATGATCTAAAACCAGCACAATTAAGGTTTGCTTTATACCTGGACTTAAAAGTGTGTTTGAAGGTAAAAATCAACCACCGATTTATCTAAGGATTATCCAGACGTCCAGACACCTGAAAGCCTAACCAACTAAAAGGGATCTTCACACTGCGGTTTTGCACTTACCAGAGACATACATCCTCAGAGGCCCTGGGAAGGTTACGAACCACCGGGCTGCGGCGGTAAGTGCCCAAACAAAACCATTGTTTCATAATATTGTACTACATTAATATCTTGCCTTTTGTGGATGATATAAGCAGTTATATATGAAATTATTATTCTGCTAGTCATATACTGATAAATCGGTACTAAAGTTTACCCTGGCAGATATATCAACACATCAGAGAATATCTATCCTGTGTGGATAATTCATATATCCTTGACTAGGCAGAGCATACCATTTTGTGAATACTCACCTGTAAAATGGGTATTATAAGTATGTCACACACCCCACTTCAAACATTAATTATTACACTTGGGTTATACCACCAGCAGGTGGCGACGTTGCAGAGAAGTCATGAAAAACAAGCCCCTCCTGGTCTATACATACCTGGGACCTCCCACTCATTCCCCAGTATTCAAAACAGCAGTAAAGACAAGGTACCAGGAAAAACCCATTGGTAACCCTCAAACTGTAAACGAAACATCACCCTATAAAGAATCCAGGATACCAAAAAGGGCGGGTGTGTGACACACTTATAATACCCATTTTACAGGTGAGTATTCACAAAATGGTATTATTCTAAGTATGTCACACACCCCACTTCAAACATTAATTATTACACTTGGGACATCCAAAAGCAGTGTCCAGAAAAGGGCGGGTATCCAACAAGGCCATAAAGCAAAACTCAAACCACTGCAGCTTGCAGAACCTTGCGGCCAAACACAGCATCCGCTGAAGCCCGCACATCAACCTTGTAAAAAACTTGGAAAAGGTGTGAACAGAAGACCAAGTAGCAGCCTTACAAACTTGTTCCACAGAAGCCTGGTGCTGAAAAGCCCAAGACGCTCCAACAGCACGAATAGAATGAGCAGTGATACGAAAAGGGGGAACCTTCCCCTTGGCAGAATAGGCCCCAACAACAGCCAGACGAATCCATTTGCTAATGGAAGACTTAGCGGGAGCCAAAACCTTTCCTAGGCCCACAGGGCACCACGAAAAAGACATCAGTCTTACGAAAAGGAGATGTAGTAAACAAACAATACTACACACAGCGTACCACATCCAAACAGTGCAAAACCTCTCCTTGTCATTCCTAGGCTTAGGACCCAAGGAAGGAAAAACAATGTCCTGGTTAAGAAGAAAAGCAGAGACCACCTAAGGAAAAAAGTCCGGTTTGAAGCGGAAAAACCACTTTGTCCTGATGTCTCTCAAAGTGAGTAGCCTGAACCGACAAGGCAACCTTCTGAGTCAGAGTAGAAAGAGCAATAACCTGCAAAGGCTCAAAGGAGGAGCCTGAAGAGCAGAGATAACCAAATTCAAAACCCAAAAAGGGAGAAAAGGCCTCCTAGGAGGCCGCAATGCGAGACCCCCTGGAAGAAGTCTTGACCAAAGGAGGAAACGCAAAGGACTTTTGAAAAACAGTCAGACAAGGCAGCAACCTGCCCCATCAAAATACTCTGCTGAAGACCAGAGTCCAGCCCCGATTGAAGAAATTCCAAAATCCTAGAAACAGAAAAGACCCGACAGGGCAAAGATCTAGCCTCACACCAATCAATATAAGATCTCCAAGCCCTATAATAGATGGAAGAAGAGGATCTCTTCCTGGCATTAATAAGAGTCCGAATGACCGAATCCGAAAGACCCTCCTCCTTTAAGATGGAGGTTTCAGCAGCCAAGCCGTCAATCCAGCGATGGTAAACTGGGGTAGCACAGTTGACCCTGAGTGAGGAGATCCGGCCGAAAAGGCAGATCAAACTGATCCACTGCCAGACGAACGATGTCTGCGAACCACACCCGCCTTGGCCACCTTGGAGCCACAAGAATGGCGGGAACCCCTTCCAAAAACCAACTTTCGCAGCACCCTGCCTAGCATGGGGATCGGAGGAAACAGACAAAGAAACCCCAGGTCCCCCCAACTCAGGGCCATGGCATTCGCCGCCATAGCCAGAGGATCCAGGGAAAGCGACACGAATGTCGGAAGCTTGTGATTGTGACGAGAGGCGAACAGATCCACCTCCGGCGTCCCCCACCAGAGACAAAGCGACTGAAACACCTGGGGGTGGAGAGACCATTCCCCCCGGCGGGAAGAACACCGGCTCAGAAGTCCGCCTCCGTGTTTTCCACTCCTGGAATGTACACTGCCGAAATGCAAGGAACATGAGTCTCTGCCCAAACTAGGATCAGAGACACCCCTCTGAGGGCACCCAGACTGCGAGTCCCTCCTTGGTGATTGATGTAAGCAACCGCCGTCCGATTGTCCGATCGAACCTGAACAGGCAAGCCCTGTAAATGCTGCGTCAAGTGAGACAGAACCAACCTGATGGCTCTCAACTCCAAAACATTGATGGGCAAGTGGGCTTCCTGAGGACCCCACCGCCCCCGGAACCGAAGATCCTTCCAGAAACCTCCCCCTCCTGACAAACTGGCGTCCGTGGTGACAGTTTCCCAAAGCAGGGTCAGAAATGACCTGCCCTTCAAGAGATTGTCCGAGACCAACCACCACAGTAGAGACTGCCGAACCCGGGGGGACAACCGAAGGACCGATCCAACGACCGCGGTCGCCGGTCCCAAGACGCCAACAGATGAAGCTGAAGCTGAAGCGTGTGAAAACTGCGCAAAGGGAACTGCCTCGAAAGAAGCTACCATCAGCCCCACCAGTCACATCTCTAGACGGATGGACGGGCGAGAATTGGAAAGAAGAAGCTGAGCCAATTCCTGAATCAAAAGAACCTTGGCCTGAGGGAGAAAGACTCTGTGCTGGCAAGAGTCCAAGGACATCCCCAGAAAGGTCACCACCCTGGCCGGAACCAGAGAGGACTTGGGGTAGATGATCACCCAGCCGAACCTCTCCAGAGTGGACACCACCGTGCAGGTGTCCCCATCCACTTGACTGAAGGAAGGAGCCATGATGAGAAGATCGTCCAGATAAGGCACAATGCGAATCCCCTGAGCTCTGAGCAGGGCCATCACACCCGCCAACACCTTGGTGAAAACTCTCGGAGCCGAGGTGAGGCCGAATGGAAGAGCCACAAACTGAAAATGCCGATCCTCCACAACAAAGCGAAGAAACCTCTGGTGAGCTGGAAAGATCGGAATGTGAAGGTATGCATCCGTGATGTCTATGGACATCATAAAGTCCCCCTGCCGAAGCGAATTGATCGCAGACCGCAGAGTTTCCATGCGAAACTTCCTGGGACAAACAAACAGGTTGAGAAACTCCAAATCCAGGATGGGACGGAACGACCCATCCTTTTTGGGCACTGTGAAGAGATTGGAATAATACCCGTGCCCCACCTCCGAAGGAGGGACCGGGCAGATGACTGCCATTTCCAGAAGATTCCTTACCGCTGCCAGGAGCCCCTGCGTGGCCAAAGGATCTGAAGGGACACGAGACCTGAGAAACCCTGGAGGAGGGCGGGACTCGAACTCCAGCATGTAACCGACCGACACCACCTCCCGGATCCATCTGTCCGAGACCTCCTGGTCCCATACCCGGGAGGAGAGTCGCAGCCGTCCCCCCACCCGTAAGGGTGAGGGCGCCCCCTCATTGCTGAGCGGGCTTGGCAGCTGGCTTGGGCTTAGCGCCCCAGACGTGAACGGGACGGCCGCGGCCATTACCCCTGTTCCAGCTGGCACCCCTGGAAGCCAAGAAGCCCGCACCCCTGCCGGCTCTGGCTCCCCGAAAGGAAGGATTGAAAGGGGGCCGCCCCCCCAAAAGGAGCGACGAAATATCTTGCGCTGAGGTAACTTACCTCCCTTGGCAACAGAATCAAGCTTCTCACCGAAAAGTCTCAAACCCAGAAAGGGAAGAGCCGTGAGCGATCTCTTGGGATTAAAATCAGCAGTCCACTGCCTCAACCACACTGAGCGGCGGATAGCTACCAACAGAGCCGTAGCCCTGCCACACATTAACATGGCATCATCCTGAGCGGCAAGAATAAATGAAACGAAGGATTCACAACGCTTAAAGTGGACCAACACCCAGGATTTTGACTATCCTGGGTGTTGGTCCACTTAGGTGGGGCACCCCGATCGGGGGTGCCCCGCTGTGTGAAACCCCCCTGATCGCCGCAAAAACTCACCTCTCCCCGCTCCCACGTGACCTCGTCCGGCCAATGACAGCGCTCAGAGCCGCTCTGGTATGCGCGTCCAAAGCCGCTTGGACGCGCATACCAGAGCGCTGTCATTGGCTGCGTCTCTCGCTTCCCTCTAACAGGGAGCGCGCCTGCGCCGGCCATTCACAAAACGCCCGGCGCGGGAGCGCGCCCTGCTAGAGGGAAGCGAGAGACGCGGCCGTGTCTCGCGCATGCGCCGTTGGATCGCCGGTAAGGTAAGGATTGTGGGCCTCCTGGGGGGTTCCTCCCCGCGGGACATCCCGATTTCGGATGCCCCGCGGGGAGGGATCTGATCGGTCCGGGAATCTTATAGGCTTCAAGACCGAACCCGCACAGACCAAACCATGGCGGGCCAGCTGATCAATCCGGCGATCCTCGCCGTCCTTAAGAGAAGTTGTGTCAGGAGAATGTACAACCGCCGTATTAGATAGTCCCAAAACCGGGGCATCAACCTCAGGAGGGACAGACCAACGCTTCACCATGTCCACCGGAAAGGGATACTTCCTATCCCAGCTAGGAGACACCCCAACGAGACGCGTAGGCCGCTCCCATTCCTTAAGGACAACATCCTCAAAAAGCTGTTGACTGGGAAACTCCAAGCGCGGCTTGGTCACCCCAAAAAAACTGACCCTTAGGCCGAGGAGCAGCTTCAGGAGGGTCCAAATCCAAACCTCAAACATTTGGGCCAGAATGGAAGGCATGTCGGGGACCGACCTGGCGGCCTAGTCACCTTCAGCACCAGCAACTGCTGAACCTCAGGATCATCTAATTCCTCAATAAGCTCACCCTCTTCAAGGGGACGATCTGACCAATCCAGAGCCTCAACAACCTCATCATCTGAATCCGGCGGAGGCGGAGACAAGCGTTTCCGCTTAGCCGACGCCTTCTGAGCGACCACAGCAGAAAACATTTTCTCGAGGCTGGCCAATCGGGCGCATACCTCAGATTGCGAATCACCCCCAATGACAGCGTCACACGGGGTCCGGAACAGGCGAGGAGGGGAAGGAGATGGTGCGACCGAGGAAGTACCGGGCACCGGGGTGCCGGACTGGCGCTCAATGTTCCGCTGTGCACATGGAATACAAATAATGACATCATCCCCTGGGAGCGGAGTCCCACACCCCCCACACAGCCTGGACTGCCCCGAAGGGCCATTTCCGGTATCTTTGGTAGCCTCCATATGGTGAATTTATGGTATTCGCAGAAACCCAGGGATTTACGCAGTAAGCGACCTGGGATGCCCCTCTAGTATATATATATATATATTTTTTTTTAAATATGTGAAGCCCTAAAATGGTGAAAAAAGACAATCCCAACTAGCCAGGTATTTAAGACCGGGAGAGCCCTGTAGGATGGGATCCCAAGATCTGAAAACAAGAAAACAACAGACACACCATGTACAGTAACAACTGAAAACACACACAAATTACAATAATCAAGAAACGGCCCAGGCAGAGACCCTTATATGGCAGCATAACAGGTGCCAAAGACCCATAAATACAGAAAAAATATATGTATATATATATATATATATATATATATATATATATATATATATATAAATATATATATATATATATATATATAAATAAAATAAATAAATATATATATATATATATATATATATATACACAAAGCATAATCAAAGAAACAGGGGAACCCAGTAGGATCCTCAGCAAGGGCCCTGCCGCCACCCCCCAGCGAGGAGAATCCTACCTGGACCAGGACAAGAGGAGCAATATGGCGGCCAGCGAACGTGAGAGAAGGCAGAAAAAGGGGGACGGACCCACAGAGCGCGGGAGACGCCGTGGCCCCGCCCCTCCCAGCACAGTAAGACACGGCGCGGGCCGCGCAAAAACGTCGCCCCGCCCACCTACCTAGTCAGAGCCGACAGTGCGCACACGGAATGGCGCTGACATAAGCCGCCAGACGGCCGACGGCACGCGAGCCACCCAAACCCGCCCCCAGTCTCAGCCAGTGGGCGCTGGGAATCCTCGGCGCCCTAACAACTAAAGCGGGCCGGCGGCGCAGCGCGCCGCCCCGCCCCCGCCAGCTCTGGAGACCGGGCTGAGAGACAGGCGCCAAAAATGAAAGGAAAAAGAAAAGAGCGGCGGGCCAGCGGCACAGACGCCGCCCGACCCGCCCCCAACGCCAACAATAAGCAGACCAGGGGGCTCAAGGAGCCCCCAGACAAACAGAGAATGGCAGACGGACGGACCGCGGCACCCGTCCCTGCCATAAACACAACATACACTCCCCTCACACATAACACAAGTGCTCATAAAGGGCCCCACGCAGGGAGAAATTAACGGAGGGGCAATCCATCACACACACATGGACAAAAGGTGGGGGTGGCAGAATTGACCTAAGGGCTGGGGCATCCCACATCCGGATCACCAGGCCGGATAACCACTATGCCCCATAATATGGGGTCGAGCGGAGGAGCTAATCTCCTAGGCACCTTAAGTGCCATCTACGCTTTGCCCGGCCTACAGCCTACCACATAAATCAGGGGAAAGTAACAAGAGGAACCGGGCAGAAATAGACCATAAGGGGGGGCCGGGGTGTTACCCCGGCTACCTGCAAGCAGGAGACTTCTTTCTTCTGTCTTGTCGCCATCTTGCAGAGAAGAAACACTGGGGAATGAGTGGGAGGTTCCAGGTATGTATAGACCAGGAGGGGCTTGTTTTTCATGACTTCTCTGCAACGTCACCACCTGCTGGTGGTATAACCCAAGTGTAATAATGTTTGAAGTGGGGTGTGTGACATACTTAGAATACAAGGTTTTTCCTCAATTGAGGCATTCCCAAGTACGGTATTGGCTCTGTTGCACATTTTTCATGATAAGAATTGACCTCTTATACTAGGCATCGGCTCACACTCTTTTCAGCGCTCTCTCTCACATTACTTTTTGCAATACCTCTAAGGAACCCTACCCAGGAACCACAGGGGGGTTTTGGAAGAAATCCCCCCCCCCCCCCACAAGATTTGGTACCCAAGGTGACCATTCACAGGAAGATGCAAGCAAGGAAGGGGGTGCCCCCTGACAGGGTCCTTGAATATAATCAGCTCAAGAGGAACCACCGTACCAAGGGGGGAATGAGCACAGACCTAGCTCCAGGGGTGCTGGAACCCATGTAGGATCAATAACCTACTGTGCCGAAGAGCCCAAGGGCTCGGTATATAAGGGACATCATCTGATACGCCACCAACGGGCCCACCAGCTGCAATCCTACCTTGTGAAAGTAAGATGTCATCAGAGGGGAGACAGAACCCCCGTAACCAGGAGTCCACTTGTTGCCAAGGAAGAAGGCTCAAGCCTGAACCGAATCCAAGGAATGGAGATAGCGGATAAGGGACCATGAGGGATTGAGGTGACTGAGCACCCATCCAGTAACTCCCAGGGGACACCGCCGGCCGACTAATCCACTCAGCCTGACGTAGAGATTGGGGAGTAAGGAAAGACGACCCGGTAGGTCCTAATGAATTAAGCGTCTTACGTTACACTAGGACTGCCACACATACCCCCCCCCCTTTCTTTTCCCCCCGAGCTACAGGAGGAAGCGAGGGAAAAGCGGACCTGCATCCAGGGATTATCACTATGAGGGGCACGGCAACAATGCAGGAGGGGCATCTAATGGAGGCTCACCATCGGCCTAAACCGCCTACCCTATGGTGGGGGATTGCGGTGGAGCGTAGCTCCATGAGCACACGAGGTGCTGCCTACCTTCACCCGACCAGCGCAGCCCAGGCTGGGAGGCACATCTGTATCGAAGAGGATGGGTGGTAATAGTCCTGCAGGCTGTAATAGCCCCGCTCACCTGCAAGAGAGTGATACTTCATGTCTTCGCAGTCAGCACTGCAGAGAAATCTGGGGATTTGTGGGAGGTCCCTGGGTATATGAAGGGCCAGGAGGAGCCTGTTTTTTGCATGTCTGCAGTAAACAGCGCCTTCTGGTGGAGGCTTACCCTTGTGTAGGTATTATATATGGAGCAGAACGTGCTGTATGCTTAGAATAGAAGTAGGCCTCAACAGGTCTAGGAATAGCAAGCAAGTGATCTGACCTCTCCCAACGGCAGGAGGGAGGCAGAGCATTGATGGTAGAATAGGCCGGACCTATGGCCAGAACACAGACCCTTCCTTAGGAGAATCAGGCTCTGAGCAGCCCACAGGGTTACCAGGAAGAAACCCGGTGGGCCCCTGGACCCATATGAGGGTCTCCATCATCAAACCAAGTATAGCTTATTAGTGGTGCCCAAGTGGACACAAACAATACAGTCTGGCATAATGTTTCTGTTCTTGGGCCCTGAAATATAAGTGGGGTGGGCCCCCCAGAATCACTTCTAGTGGTGGGCCCCAGAAATCCCAATCTCACACTGGCTGGAGCCAATATGGAATTAGAGACCCTAGACCTGTCCCATATCCCATCTGAATCTGCCACACACACAGAAATTACTACTATAGTAAATTACAAAAAAATATATATGTTTTATTAAGCCATCCTTAAAAGACTATACACAAAACATCACAGAAAGACTTGTTAAAAAACAAACACACATGACATGCTGGGGGGGGGGGGGAATATTATAGCCCTATATCGACTCTTATTGTTATAAATTAAGTAGTTCATTCTTAAACAAATTAATAAATTCATAATTCATCCATAGTATGTTAAAAAATATATTGTGTAAAAAATAAACAAAAAGCCAGAAAGTGTATCCAAGGGATATTAATGTATACAAATATAAACCCTAAGTGATATCATGAAAATAGAAAGAGGGGAATTATAAGTGCTGTAATAAAAAAGAACAATTGGACTGCTGTATATAATCGTGTGAAGTGAATGTGTAAAGTGTCTCAGTGCCTTGTGCAAAAACCGCAGATATAGTTAAAGTGTACTTGCGAAAACTATACTCGCCAATGTGAATATCTAACAAATAATCTTATGTAAAAATCAGATCATATGCAGGAATGAACATGAAATTACATCACCAGATATGTGGAGTCAGGGTCCCCCAAACAGCGGCCCGCCACCAACGCGTTGCCTGGCCTATTGCCACTTCCAGGGTATCTCACCCTACCTCCACTGGGCAGATGCGACGCGGCCTCCGGCACGTGACCCCTGCGGCGGAAGTTATCGGCCGGACGGATGGGGTGACACTTGCAGGGGTCTATCTCACCCTGGCGAAGTGGCGATAGGCCACGCAACGCATCGGTGGCGGGCCGCTGTTTGGGGGACCCTAACTCCACATATCTGGTGATGTAATTTCATGTTCATTCCTGCATATGATCTGTTTTTTACATAAGATTTGTTAGATATTCACGTTGGCGAGTATAGTTTTCGCAAGTACACTTTAACTATATCTGCGGTTTTTGCACAAGGCACTGAGACACTTTACACATTCACTTCACACGATTATATACAGCAGTCCAATTGTTCTGCTGTTTTTTTATTACAGCACTTATAATTACCCTCTATTTTCATGATATCACTTAGGGTTTATATTTGTATACATTAATATCCCTTGGATACACTTTCTGGCTTTTTGTTTATTTTTTACACAATATATTTTTTAACACACTATGGATGAATTATTATGAATTGATTAAGCTTATTTAATAAAGAATGAACTACTTAATTTATAACAATAAGAGAGTCGATATAGGGCTATAATATTCCCCCCCCCCCAGTGTGTCATGTGTGTTTATGTTTTTTTACAAGTCTTTCTGTGATGTTTTGTCTATAGTCTTATAAAGGATAGCTTAATAAAACATTTTTTTTTTATAATTTACTATAGTAATAATTTCTGTGTGTGCGGCAGATTCAGCTGGGATATGGGACAGGTCTAGGGTGTCTTTATCTTTAATATATTCTAAGTATGTCACACACCCCACTTCAGACTTAATAATTACACTAGGGTTAACGCACCTCTAGGTGGCAGCATTGCAGAGGACTTCTCCAAAAAACTTCAACAGGCCCCTCCCGGTCTATACATACCTGGTACCTCCCAAGAACCTCCCAGTGTTGTTCTCTGCAAGGTGGCGACAAGACAGAAGAAAGAAGTCTCCTGCTTGCAGGTAGCCGGGGTATCCCCCCGGCCCCCCCCCCCCCCCCGTGGTCTATTTCTGCCCGGCTTTTGTTTGAATGTGTTCTATGTAATGGCAGCCTCCCAGCTTCGGCTGTAGGCCGGGCAATAAGGTAGCCGGCACCATTGGTGCCTAGGAGATTAGCTCCTCCGCTCGACCCTTCATTGCGGGGCATAGCGGGATTCCCGGAGTGGTGATCCGGATGTGGGATGCCCCTTTTTTTATAGGAGTTAGTGGTCAGGTTGTCCTTGCCCTGGGGTGTTTGTGTCTCTTCCGGGGTGTGGGACGCGCTGGGGACAGTGTCATGCTTTTACTATGTACATGCTGTGTGAGTGTGCTGCTGCGCTTTCCCTTTGTGATTTTACTTTGTGATTTTACTTTGCGGTTTTACTTCTGATTTCACTGTCTGTTCCCATGGCTGTGTGTGTGTGTGCTTCTCCCCTCAGGAGCCGGGGGGGGCGGGGCCTCGCGGCGTGCTGCGCCGCGGTCCCGCTGGTGGCCGGGCGCCGTATTCGGGGCCTGTAGCCTGTTTGCCTGGCTGCTCAGGGGGGGACTTTTGATCAGTGTGTGGGTCTGCGTTACTCCGGCGCTGTTCTCCGGGAGCCGGCGGGTGGCGCCGCCGGCCCCGTGATCGAGGTCTGACTGCGGTCCCCGCAGGCAGACGTTGACGCTGCCTGGGGGCGGGGTCGCACGCGCGGGCCGCGCACGGATTGGACGCCCGGAGGGGCGGGGCCTTCTCGGCTCCCGCGCTCACGGAGCCTCTCTCTCTTCCTCCGTCCTCGGTGTGCTGGCCGCCATCTTCTGCTGGCTGCGCGGTTCCTCTTCTCTCCAGGTAGGCTGTTCTTTGGCTATGCCAGTGACCCCTCGGATCCTTCCTTCTCCCTTGCCTCCCTCCTCGCCCCGGCGCAGCTTGATGGGCTGGCTGGCATTAACCATTTCCGTGGCTCTGGTTGATGAGGAGGGGGGGGGTGGTGTAAGGGGGGTTGTTGTATATATGCGGTGTTTTTTGGCATGGTGCTGATTGACGCCTGTCTCTCTCTCCCTTTGTGTTTTTCAGATCCTGGGATCCCGTCTGGCAGGGCTCTCCCGGTCATATATACCTGGCTCGTGGGGGGTGTTTTTTTGTCCTTGCTATATATATATATATATATATATATATATATATATATACACACTTATTTGTATTTTTATAAGGGTCTTATGCTATTCCCCTGGGTCAGGATCTTGTGACTGTCCTTAGACAAGTGTTAGGTTATTCAGGGGCATCCCGGGTCGCGTACCGCATAAATCCCTGGGTTCTGCAAATACCATAATTTCACCACATGGAGGTTGCCACAGATACTGGGAATGGTTCTTCGGGACAATCCAAGGTGTGCGGGGGTTGTGGGGCTCCGCTCCAGGGAGATGATGTCATCTTGTGTATCCCTTGTGCACAGCAGAACATTGCACGGCAGTCCAGTACTCCGGTGCCTAGCACTTCGTCAGCCGCGCCATCTCCCTCTCCCCCTCGCTTATTCCGAACCCCGTGTGACGTTGTCCTGGGCGGGGATTCGCAGGCTGAGGTATGTGCCCGTTTGACCAGCCTTGAGAAGCGGTTTTCTGCTATAGCCGCTCAGAAGGCTTCAGCTAAGCGGAAGCATCTGTCTCCGCCTCCGCCGGATTCAGATGAGGAAGTTGTGGGAGATCTGGATTGGTCGGATCGTCCCCGTGAAGAAGGTGAGCTCATTGAGGATGAAGATTCTGATGTTCAGCAGTTGCTGGGTTCTGAGGGAGATCAGGATGATGGCCTCCCTCTCGATTCATCTACCATTTTGAGCCAGATGTTTGAGGTTTTGGATTTGGAGCCTCCGGTGGTTGCTCCCAGGCCCAAGGGTCAGCTTTTTGGGGTGTCCAAGCAGCGTCTGGAATTTCCCAGCCAACAGCATTTTGAAGAAATTGTCTTCAAGCAATGGGAGCAACCTACACGTCTTGTTGGTGTGCCGTCTAGCTGGGATAGGAAGTATCCCTTTCCGGCGGAATTGATGAAGCGTTGGTCTGTCCCCCCTGAGGTAGATACTCCGGTTTTGGGACTGTCCAACACGGCGGTAGTGCATTCCCCTGACACGACTTCGCTCAGGGACGGTGAGGATCGCCGGGTTGATCAGCTTGCCCGTCATGGTTTTGTATGTGCGGGTTCGGTGTTACGGCCTGTCTGTGCTTCGGCTCTTTTGACTTTTGCTGTCAGGTCTATTGTCAGGGACTTGGGGGTGGATCTCGAGCCCACCAGTGATGAGTCCCTTGGGCTTAAGCGCTGTGATGCTTTTTTGTCCTTTATCCTGGCCGCTCAGGAGGATGCCATGCTGATGTGTGGCAGGGCTACTGCCTTGCTGGTAGCTATCCGGCGCTGTGTGTGGTTGAGACAGTGGACGGCCGATTTTAATTCTAAAAGATCGCTCACGGCTCTGCCCTTTCTGGGTTTGAGGCTTTTTGGTGAGAGGTTGGACTCTGTTGCCAAGGGAGGTAAGTTACCTCTGCGCAAGAAATTTCGTCGTTCCTTTCGGGGGATGGTCTCGTTCAATCCGTCCTTTCGGGGAGTTGGCGCCGGTAGAGGTGCGGGCTCCTCGGCCCCCAGGGGCGGCAGTTGGAATAGGGGCAGAGGCCGTGGCCGTCCCACCCGCGTCTGGGGTGCCAAGCCCAAGCCGGCTGCCAAGCCCATCCAGCAATGAGGGGGCGCCCTCACCCGTTCGGGTGGGGGGACGGTTGCAACTTTTCTCCCGGGTGTGGGACCAGGAGGTCCCGGACAGATGGATCCAGGAGGTGGTTTCGGCCGGTTACAAGTTGGAGTTCGAGTCCCTTCCTCCTCCAAGGTTCTTCAGGTCTCGGGTGTCTTTGGATCCTTTGGCCGCGCAGGGGCTCCTGGCGGCAGTAAGGAATCTTCTGGATTTGGCCGTCATTTGCCCGGTTCCTCCTTCAGAGGTGGGACGCGGGTTTTATTCCAATCTCTTCACGGTCCCCAAAAAGGACGGGTCCTTCCGTCCTATTCTGGATTTGAAATTTCTCAACAGGTTTATACATCCTCGGAAGTTTCGCATGGAGACCCTGCGGTCGGCGATCGGTTCGCTTCGGCAGGGGGACTTTATGACGTCCATAGACATCAAGGATGCGTACCTGCACGTGCCAATTTTTCCTGCTCATCAGCGGTTCCTCCGTTTCGTGGTGGGGGATCGGCATTTCCAGTTTGTGGCTCTTCCATTCGGTCTCACCTCTGCTCCGAGAGTGTTCACCAAGGTGTTGGCAGGGGTGATGGCCCTGCTCAGAGCTCAGGGGATTCGCATTGTGCCTTACCTGGACGATCTTCTCATCATGGCTCCTTCCTTCAGTCAGGCAGAAGGGGACACCAGCACGGTGGTGTCCAAGTTGGAGAGGTTCGGCTGGGTGATCAATTACCCCAAGTCCTCGCTGGTTCCGGCCAGGGTGGTGACCTTTCTGGGGATGTCGTTGGACTCCTGCCAGCACAGAGTGTTTCTCCCTCGGGCCAAGGTGCTGATGATTCAGGAATTGGTCCAGCTGCTCCTCTCCCATCCTCATCCGTCCATTCGTCTGGGGATGGGACTGGTGGGGTTGATGGTGGCCTCGTTCGAGGCAGTTCCCTTTGCTCAGTTTCATACGAGGACTCTTCAACTTCATCTTTTGGCGTCTTGGTACCGGTGTCCGGGGTCTTTGGATCGGTCCTTCCGGTTATCCCCTCGGGTTCGGCAGTCCCTTCTGTGGTGGTTGGTCTCGGACAACCTTCTGAAGGGCAGGTCGTTTCTGACTCCACTTTGGGAAACTGTCACCACAGATGCCAGTCTGTCAGGCTGGGGAGGTTATTGGAAGGATCTTCGGTTTCAGGGGCAGTGGGACCCACAGGAGGCCCACTTGCCCATCAATGTTCTGGAATTGCGAGCCATCAGGTTGGTTCTGTCTCGCTTGACGCATCATTTACTAGGTCTGCCGGTTCAGGTTCGCTCAGACAATCAGACGGCGGTTGCTTACATCAATCACCAAGGAGGGACTCGCAGTCTGGGTGCCCACAGGGAAGTGTCTCTGATTTTGGTCTGGGCGGAGACTCATGTCCCTTGCATCTCGGCAGTTTACATTCCGGGTGTGGAACACACAGAGGCGGATCTTCTGAGCCGGTGTGCGTCCCGTCGGGGGGAGTGGTCTCTCCATCCCCAGGTGTTTCGGTCACTTTGTCTCCGGTGGGGGACGCCGGAGGTGGATCTGTTTGCCTCTCGTCACAATCACAAGCTTCCGTCCTTTGTGTCCCTGTCCCGGGACCCTCTGACTCTGGCGGTGGATGCAGTGTCCCTGTGCTGGAGGGACCTGGGGTTTCTTTATCTGTTTCCTCCGATTCCCATGCTAGGCAGGGTTCTGCGAAAGTTGGTTCTGGAAGGAGTTCCCGCCATTCTCGTGGCTCCAAGGTGGCCAAGGCGGGTGTGGTTCGCGGACATCGTCCGTCTGGCCGTAGATCAGTTCGATCTGCCTCTTCGGCCAGATCTCCTCACTCAGGGTCATCTCTGTTACCCCAGTTTACAAACGCTGGCTTTGACGGCTTGGCTGCTGAAACCTCCATCTTGAAGGAGGAGGGTCTTTCGGATGCGGTCATTCAGACTCTTATTAGTGCTAGGAAGAGATCTTCTTCTTCCATCTATTACAGGTATTGGAGAGCTTATATTGATTGGTGTGAGGCTAGGTCTTTGCCCTGCCGGGTTTTTTCTGTGTCTAGGATTTTGGAGTTCCTTCAGACGGGTCTGGACTCTGGTCTTCAGTTGAGTACCTTGAAGGGGCAGGTTTCTGCTTTGTCAATTTTTTTCCAGAAATCTTTTGCTAGTCATTCCTTGGTCAAGACTTTTTTCCAGGGGGTCTCGCATGTGCGGCCTCCTAGGAAGCCTTTGCTCCCAGTTTGGGACTTGAATTTGGTTATTTCTGCTCTTATGGCTCCTCCTTTTGAGCCCTTGCGGGATGTTGCTTTGTCCATTCTTACTCAGAAGGTTGCCTTTCTGGTGGCCATTACTTCGGTTAGGCGTGTTTCAGAGCTGGCTGCTTTGTCTATTCAGGCTCCTTATTTTGAGGATCATCAGGACAAAGTGGTTTTTCGTTACAAGTCAGATTTTCTCCCTAAAGTGGTTTCTGCTTTTCATCTTAACCAGGACATTGTTCTTCCTTCTTTGTGTCCTAAGCCTAAGAATGTCAAGGAGAGTGCTTTGCACTGCTTGGATGTGGTTCGTTGTGTCAGGTTCTATCTTCGTGCGACGTCTTCTTTTCGTAAGACTGATGCCTTTTTCGTTGTGCCATGTGGGCCTAGGAAGGGTTTGGCTCCGGCCAAATCTTCCATTAGTAAATGGATTCGTCAGGCCATTATTGGTGCTTATTCGGACAAGGGGAAGGATCCTCCTTTCCGAGTTACTGCTCATTCTACTCGTGCGGTTGGTGCGTCCTGGGCTTTTCAGCACCAGGCTTCTGTTGAACAAGTGTGTAAGGCTGCAACTTGGTCTTCTGTTCATACCTTTTCTAAGTTCTATAAGGTTGATGTGCGGGCTTCAGCGGATGCTGTTTTTGGCCGCAAGGTTTTGCAGGCTGCAGTGGTTTGAATTTTTTCTGCGTTATTGCCTGTTCGGATACCCACCCTTTTCTGGACACTGCTGTTGGATGTCCCTAGTGTAATTATTAAGTCTGAAGTGGGGTGTGTGACATACTTAGAATAATACCATTTTGTGAATACTCACCTGTAAAATGGGTATTATAAGTATGTCACACACCCCACTTCACCCGCCCTTTTTGGTATCCTGGCTCTCTATTTGGTGAAGTTTGGTTCTTTACGTTGAGGGTTACATTGTTTGGTTCTGGTACCTTGTCTTACTGCTGTTCTAACACTGGGAGGTTCTTGGGAGGTACCAGGTATGTATAGACCGGGAGGGGCCTGTTGAAGTTTTTTGGAGAAGTCCTCTGCAATGCTGCCACCTAGAGGTGCGTTAACCCTAGTGTAATTATTAAGTCTGAAGTGGGGTGTGTGACACTTATAATACCCATTTTACAGGTGAGTATTCACAAAATGGTATTATTGCGCTCCTTCCCTTCTGCCAGCACCCTTTCATTAGGTTGTGCACACCCCAAACTTGTTGTTTTTCCAATATGGAATTAGTCTAGGGACACCGAGCAAGGAAAACTCACGGAACAGGTTATTATTTTTATTTAAATTGGTAAAAACTAAAAAACAAGTAAAAAGGACAGAACATGTAAAAGTGAAACATCAGAGAACGAGTATTTACAGGGAGCAGGTCAGGCCACTCATTCACAGATTCTGGCGGCCATAGAAATGCACCGCGCTATTGCACCGCTCATCCCAACCCTGGGAGACTTGTTCCATCAGCAGCTTTGCTCTGGCACCAGGCTGCTCGCCACCAACCTTGGAAGCTCTCCAGGAAGCTCCATTCCACCACACAGGATTGGCCAACCCCTGGTTGTGGAATAATCAGAGGGATGGAAGGCTGGGGATGCCCCCCTGCTCTGGGGCGGCAATGCCAGGATACTTATACACCCCGAGCATCAGACATGAGGGAGGAGTCACTCGCCCGCTACATTCGGCTCTTCCCCTTCCAATGCCATTCGTAGAGTCACAATGAACACAGAAATTGAACAAACGAGCAGAGCTGATGCAGAGTACAGTGTAACGTGTGGAGGCCTCCGCTGAGACGTCATTGGTCGGTGGCCCCGACGCTTCCTGTCTTCTTGGGGTGCTTGCTGGAGTTCTGCACCACCCACTGGTGCTCCAGCACGTCTTTCAGTGGCATCCGCTGGTTAGGGTTGTGCTTCAGCAGTTTGGAGATCAGGTCACGCGCTCCCTCCGAAACGTGGGGTGGAAACTGGAACTCCACCTGAAACAAACAGTTAAGTAGTGGTGGCAGAGCCCAATCCTCTTCTCCCCTTTTATTATATAAGGAAACCTCTTATGTAACAAATCCGAAACGTAGGTACCTGGGTTAGAAAGGTTGGGTGATAGTCAGGAGTACCGGGGAGGGAATTGCTGCAAAATCCTGGATTTTGTTCTCCTTTAAAGCAGCAAGGAGCTCACCTGAAGCCTGCCCAGCAGTGGGCCTGCTCTGGCATCTTAAAGGGACAGTGCAGGGGCAATGACAAAACTAGGCAGCGATGTGGTCACCCGAAGCCCATCCTATGTGGCTCTTTTCCATTTCATTACTCTCAAGACCACCTCAAAATGATCAGTGCCCCCATCCTTCAGCACTCCAAGCATGAGAGCCAGGCAAGTACAACCTTTTATTCATTAGAGAAGTGGGGGAGCACTTGAGTTAAGACCAGACTGTCCCTTTAACACACTGAACACTGGATCCTGCATTTCGGCTCATGGCCTAAAGGGGGCACATCTATGCCAATGCACCAACCTCTTCCATGCCAGGTCCTATGCACATCAAGCAAGGATGAAGCCAAAATTGCTGACTCAGCATGCTAAGGAGTCTGAGGCTTTAGAGAGAGTAATAGACCAGATGGGCATTTGTGGGCAAGTCAGGGAGCCTTGTAGCGCTGATTTGAAGGGGGGGGGGCAGGTCTATATGGAAAGCCCAAAGCTGGAAGCAGCTTACCTTGGAGATTCTCCGGTAGGTTTCCTGGTGAGTCTCCGCCTCGAATGGAGGTTTCCCCACCAGGAACTCGTAGCACAGGACGCCGAGGCTCCACAGGTCCACCTTCTCATCGTGCATCCTGCCCTCAATCATCTCTGGGGGCAAGTAGTCCAGTGTGCCGCACAGCGTGGTCCTCCTGGCAGAGCAGAGAAAGGGGAGCGCAAGTCAGGGGAGAGGTCATATGATCAATACAACAGCTTCAGTAGGGTACCAATGCCCGGCCTGCGCTAGATGCGTTTAATTCCAGGTGAAGAAAGGACTTTCTTGGCTTTTGCTTCTCAGGCAATGCATCCAGATTTGGGATGCCCTGTAAACTCCCCTCATCCTTGTTCCCTCACCGCATGTGCTCAGCCAATCAGCAGCATTGACCAAGAGTGTCAAAAGGAAAAGTGAATGGAGAAACCACCAGCCACATCCCCACGCGGCCATTCAGAAAGGCCTGGCGTGGGAGTATGTCCCAGATAAGACGTGTGCTATGGATACAGCGAGGGCTCATGGAAAAGGTGAGTGGAAGGGACAATCTGGAGGGGGGCCCCCTAGACTGGGTTGAATGTTGCTCCTATAATGTGTGGTCCTGGAGTGTAAACTCTTTGGGGGACATCTACTAGCCTACAAAAAAAAAAAAAAAAAAAAAAAATCCTAGTGTGAAACCCATCCGGATCAACCACAAGACTTGCCTTTACCAAATTCCACATCCAAATTCCCTTCAGCAGAGACACACGTCAGATGGGCTGGGGGGTAGGAGGGCTACATGGACTAGAGGGAAGCCAGGTCCCCTTGCTTGCCCAGAACACAGGGCAGATTCACCTCTCAAGCCCACGGCACAGGTGTGGCCACTCATCCAATCAGATTCTCCTGCTGCACATATTACCATGCAGCTAGAGAATTTTGGACACCCTAGAAGGTTTCATGCAGTGGGGCATCCCAGTTCAGAATGCCCTGGGGGGGGGGGGGGGGAGGAGAGTATGCCTGTCCTGGAGTTTCTGACCTGGCAGGTATGCAGCCACTCATTTCAGATTTTCTGGCTCAGTGCGGCAAAGTAAATCAGCGCCACTGGTTGGCCAAGTGGCAAGGGGGAGCCAGGAAGAGGCAAGTTTTCGGGGGGGGGGGGGGGGGGGGGGGGGTTCTGTGGAACACACACACACTGGGATGCCTGATGGAGAGCAACACCAAAGAGTTATTTTCTCGTGAGTTCCTCTTAAAATCACCACTTTGAACCGGTTAAATCCCCGAACCTAGGAGCAACTATTTCTATTAAAGTGACTCGAAACCCATGCCCTTGAAATCTATAAGATTCTAGGGCTGCCGAATCCCTCCCCGGGCATCCACATTCGGGATGCCCTGCTGTGTGAGCCCCCCTAGGTCACACAGAAACTGACCTTCTTTACCGGTCCAACGGGCGCATGTGCAAGCTGTGTCCCCGCTATCCCTTTAGCAGCGCATGTGCCCATGGCAGGCATTTGCGAACGGCGGGCACTCCCTGTTAGTGGGTAGCATGGGATGTGGCCGACAGCGAGCTCAGATCCGCTCGCCTTAGACAAGCTTTTAGACGAAGGGGCGGGAGCGGATCCAAGCACGCCGATTCGACGAGAGGGCCGTGCATGCACTGTAGGACCGGGGAAGGGTGAGCGAAAGCGGACGACCTGGGGGGGGTGTTCACACAGCAGGGCATCCCAAATCAGAGTGCCCCAGGGGCAAGGACCGCAACCAAGGATAGTCAAAAGCCTGGGTTTTGGTCCACTTTAAACTAGACCAACAGGCGGGCAGTTGGAAAAGAAAGGTAGGGGCCATTTTGGAGCTTCTTCTCCCAGCATCTTAGTTATGTCAGTTGAATCCAGGCAGCAGCATGGCTGACAATGCACAGTAACCGGAAGCCCAGCAGCACTCCCGTTTGCAGGCAGCCTGCAGATACACGAGCCGCCAGCGAAATAAAAAAAAAGTAGATGAATTTTTATGTGCTGCAACCTAAATTGCATATGAGCACCGTTTGTTGTGTTGGTCTGGTTTAAGTAATTGTTGGTCCGCTTAAACTAAAATGACCAACTTTCTATGTACAACACCATGACCAATCTTCAGATCCCATCTGAGGCTAAAAGGGTCAACCCGACCCGCTGCATCTTCCCATATAAATGGCAGGCAGAGGGGTCTCTGGGTTTGTAGTAAACACATTACCCACATCTCAGCAGATGAGTCCTGGTGTATAAATGGAGAAGCACAAAATTAAATTCCAAGATGCGGGTGAAGTGGACAGAGGACAGGACGACACCAAGTGTCCCCCTACGATCAATGAGGCAAATACGTCAATTACACGCAAATGTGTGTCGGGGAGGCCGCGGATAGCTTCTAAATCAAAAATCTCCTCAAAATATTCAAGCAGAAGCTTTCAGAGGCACCGCCTGCCCCCTAGTGGCCAGAGAGATACACCCCTCACTAGGATCGAATTTCAAGAGGGGGGGGGGGGATCCAAGACCTTCATGGGTTTTGTTTGTCCTGGTGGGGGCATCCTGATATAGGATTGCCCGCTATGTGTATCCCCCACAACCACAGGAAAATCATCTACCTCATGCCCACCGTACATGCACAGAACGCTCAGCTGCACTCTTTCCCATCAGGAAAACTGAATGTAGCATGCACTGGACGCATCCCCGCTCACCTCCAGCTCTGTGTGCCCCTGCCAGACATTTGGGAAAGGCCTGGTGTGGGTGCGACCCTAGCTCAAGGTATTGCAGGGGATGCGGCCAATGCACCAAAGGCTTGGGGAAGAGGTCCACTTTAGAGGAGGAACAATCACCAGGATTTGCACTTGGCTCACTTTTCTGGGGCACCTAGAATTGTTATGCCCCCCTGTGTGAACCCCAGATCACCATCAAAAAACTCACCTTTCCCAGGCATAGAGAAAGAAGGGGGGCGCCACATCCCCAGTCTCCCTGCAGCAGGCCGACGCTCCAAGCTCATCTCAGTGGCTGGGCGTAGGAAATCACCTGTGCTCAACCACATGACTGCTGCCAACCAATCAGTGCAATGGACAGGCTGGGCAACACCTGAAACTGAAATGTTAATGGTGGCCCGTCAATAACTGGATCACGCAGTCGCAAAGTGGCAAATATTGCTTTTCCTGTTAGCAGGCTTGAGTGGCTGCACAGAGGGGCATCCCTATTTGGGATACTCTATGCTGCTGTCGCCACTATCAGACACTGTATGAAGAAATTAATGTCTTTAGAAGACCTCCAGTCAAGGGCTACTTAGGTCCTCCCCATCCAAAGGGCTTCCCGATTTGGACTGGCCACTAGCAGTCATAGGCTGTGAGGTTACATTCCAGGCATCCAAATCTGGCCTACGGATGTGATCAGTAACAGATCTCCATTTGATTGGAGTTCTACTTAAAAGCAGAGCAAAACCCACAAGCAGCCAGCCTGGAATCTCTTATGCAGAACCATTTGCTGAAAGGCAAACAGCTCTGATGGTTTACAATGGGAAGCATGATGCTGCATCCCATTTATCATGCACCTGCTAACAAAGGCTGGGACAAGAGAAAAAAGGGTGAGAGAAAAGGGTTCCGATTGGATGAGAGTCCATACATGCACCACTGGAGCAGTGAAAGGCAAGTTCTAGTCGGTGAATTGGGGAGGGGGGGTTCACAGCAAGGCATCCCAATTTGGGATCACCAAAGCCCATGAAAGTTAAATTCCCAGGTTTTGTACCACGATAAAACACTACAAACCGTACTGCTTGGTCTTCCCGGTCACATTCCACTAAGGACACCATATCCTGCCATTCTAAAGCCAAGCAGGCAGTCCTAGAAGCATGTCTAGGACCATAAGCACACCAGGATCCACCAGTACTCACCGGGAGGAAGGGGCGTGCACCGACCAACCGAAATCTGCTATTTTCAGTTCACCGTTGGAACCTAAGAGCAGGTTCTCGGGCTTTATGTCTCGATGGATGACCTTCTTGGAGTGACAATACAGGAGCGCGTCGGCCAGTTCTGTGATGTACTGCAAGAAAGAAGAAAGGTTACTGTACTCCCTGCAAAATCTCTAGTCACTTTAACAAAAACCTCTTGGGGCGGTGGTCATCCAGAATTAGAAAGACCCACAGTGTGAAACCACCACCAACCTACCAACCCCATCCTTGATCAGCCAGCCCTGGAGTCTTAAACTTCAGGGATGCCAAAAATACAATTCTATGAGTACTCACCTGTAGAATTGTTTTTGATGGTGTCCTGTTCAGGTTGTGCCATTTCTTACATGTGGTTATTCGCCACCAGGTGGCGCAGTTACTGCAAGAAAAAAAAAAAAAAAAACTGACTCCTCCCAGCCCCCTATAAAGGCAGGTGTCTCAATAGAATCCCCAGTGGTTAAACAGCAGTAAAAGTGAGACAGGCCGGGAGGCAAAAACAAACATGTTACATCACATAGCGTCAGCATGTACGCTCTCAAAAAAAACTCAAGAACAAAGTCCAATATAAAATGGTAATCACCATAACAAGCAAATGGAGATAACAGAACAAGAGTGGGATGGAGCGACCTGAACAGGACACCGTCAAAAACTATTCTACAGGCGAATACTCACAGAATTGTGTTTTTCCCCTGTGTCCTGTTCAGGTCGCTCCATTTCTTACATGTGGGGCATCCAAAAAGCAGTGTCCAATAAGGGTGGGATCCCCAGTGTGCAACAACATGTAGTTCATGACACTACCGCCTGAAGCACCTTACGGACAAGACGGCATTGGCTGAGGCCCTAACAACAACCCTGTAAAACCTAGTAAAGGTACTAACAGAAGACCAAGTAGCGGCCTTACAAACTTGTCCAACAGAGGCCTGGTGCTGAAAAGCCCAGGAGGCCCCAATAGCACTAGTAGAATGAACAGTAACACGAAAAGGGGGATTCCTCCCCCTAGGCAGAGTACGCTAGCACCACCGCCTGTCCGATCCACCTACTGATAGAGGATTAGGCTGAAGGCAAGCCCTTCCTAGATTCGTCAGTGAGAAAAAGAGAATCCGATTACCTGAAGGATTCCGGTGCAAACATGTAGTAATTAATGACTGACCACATCCAAGGCAAAGAGGACCCATTCCCTAGAATTAGAAGGAGCAGGACCAAAGAAGGTAACACAATGTCCTCATTAAAGGTGAAATGAAGAAACCACCTAAGATGAAATCCGGTTTAAAACGAAATGCCACCTTATCCTGATGCCGCTCAAAGTAAGGATACTTCATACAAAACGCAGCCAGTTCTGAAAGCGACGCAACAAAGCGAGTGCTACCAAAAGAAACAGACAAGTAGTCTCACACGAGGGCCCAAGGAAGAACCCTGGAGAGCAGAAAGCACAAAAATACCATTTTGTGAAATACTCACCTGTAAAATGGGTATTATAAGTATGTCACACACCCCGCTTCAAGATATCCATAACATGTGGGTATTACCGACCTGAAGAGGGCGTTCTGCAGAGATGATAGCAAAAAGCCCCTCCCAGATCCATAAATACCTGGGACCTCCCACTCATTACCCAGTATATAGAAGCAGTAAGGTAAGGGACCAGGAAGAGGCAAATATAAGTCAAAACAACGCAAAGTTCACAATATAAAGGATCCAGAATACAAGAAGGGCGGGTGAAGCGGGGTGTGTGACATACTTATAATACCCATTTTTACAGGTGAGTATTTCACAAAATGGTATTATTCTAAGTATGTCACACACCCCGCTTCAAGATATCCATAACATGTGGGACATCCAATAGCAGTGTCCATAAAAGGGCGGGGATCCAAAACAAGGCAACAAGGTACAACTTAAACAACAACAGCTTGCAGAACTTTGCAGCCAAAAACAGCATCCGCTGAGGCCCGAACATCAACCTTGTAAAACTTGAAAAAGTGTGAACAGAAGACCAAGTAGCGGCCTTACAAACTTGCTCAACAGAGGCCTGGTGCTGGAAAGCCCAGGAAGCCCCAACCGCACGAGTAGAATGAGCAGTAACACGAAAAGGGGGACTCCTCCCCTTGGCAGAATAGGCCCCAATGATGGCCTGACAAATCCATTTACTAATGGAAGATTTGGCAGGAGCCAAACCTTTCCTAGGCCCAAAGGGCACCACAAAAAATGCATCAGTCTTACGAAAGGAAGACGTAACCACCAGATAATATTTCACAACACGAACTACATCCAAGGAATGCAACGCCCTTTCCTTGTCGTTGCTGGGATTAGGACATAGAGAAGGCAGAACAATGTTCTGATTCAGATGAAAGGCAGAGACCACCTTAGGAAGAAAATCCGGCTTGAAACGAAAGACCACCTTGTCCTGATGCCTTTTGAAGTACGGAGCTTTAATGGACAAGGCTGCCAACTCAGAAACACACCTAACCGAAGTGATAGCCACCAAAAAGGCCACCTTTTGAGTAAGTGAAGACAAAGCGACCTCATTCAAGGGCTCAAACGGAGGACCCTGAAGAGCAGAAAGAACCAGGTTCAAATCCCAGACTGGAACAAAGGGCATCCTAGGAGGCCGTACATGCGTAACTCCTTGGAAAAAGGTCTTGACTAAGGGATGAAGTGCAAAGGACCTTTGGAAGAACACCGCCAGGGCAGAAACCTGCCCCTTCAAGGTACTAAGTTGAAGCCCCAGATCCAGACCAGGTTGAAGAAACTCCAGGATTCTGGAAATTAAGAACTCCCGACAAGAGAAAGACCTACTTTCACACCAGTCAATATAGGACCTCCAGGTCCTATAGTAAATAGTAGAGGAAGAGCGCTTCCTGGCGCTAATAAGAGTCTGAACCACCGCGTCAGAAAGACCTTCCTCCTTCAAGATGGCGGTTTCAGCAGCCACGCCGTCAAAGCCAGCGAAGGTAAATTGGGATAGCGTAGCCGACCCTGGGTGAGCAGGTCCGGCAGTAGAGGCAGAACGAACTGATCCTCTGCCAGCCTTACCAGGTCTGCGAACCAAACCTGCCTTGGCCACCTTGGTGCCACCAGAATCGCCGACGCGCCCTCCATGGCCAGCTTGCGCACCTCTCTGGCTAACATTGGAAACGGAGGGAACAGGTAAAGAAACCCCAGATCCCTCCAGTTCAGGGACATGGCATCCACTGCCAGGGCCAGTGGATCCTGCGAGAGAGAAACAAATACCGGAAGCTTGTGATTGTGACGAGAGGCAAAGAGGTCCACCGCCGGGAACCCCCACCTGAGGCCTGAGGGACCACTCCCCCCGACGAGAGGAGGCCCTGCTCAGAGAGTCCGCCTCCGTGTTCTCCACTCCCGGAATGTAGACTGCTGAGATACACGGGACGTGGCTCTCCGCCCAGTCCAGAATCAAAGACACTTCCCTGAGGGCACTCCTGCTGCGAGTCCCCCCCTGGTGATTGATGTAAGCAACCGCCGTCCGGTTGTCCGACCGGACCTGAACTGGCAGGCCCTGCAACTGATGAGTCAAGCGAAACAGAAACCAACCTGATGGCTTTCAACTCCAGAACATTGATGGGCTCGTGAGCCTCCTGCGGGCCCCACAGACCCTGAAACTGGAGGTCCTTCCAAACACCCCCCCAACCTGACAGACTGGCATCCGTGGTGACTGTTTCCCAACACGGCGCCAAAAGATCTGCCCTTCAACAGATTGACAGACCCCAGCCACCATTGCAGGGATCGACGAACTCGGGGAGTCATCAGGAAGGACTGATCCAACGATAGAGGAGATTTGTCCCAAACCTTCAACAGATGAAGCTGAAGCGTCCTTGTATGAAACTGCGCAAAAGGAACTGCCTCGAATGAGGCCACCATTAACCCCACCAGCCTCATCCCTGGCCGGACGAGGGACCGACAATAGAAGCCGAACTAACTCCTGAATCAAAAGAATCTTGGCCTGGGGCAGAAACACCCTGGCCTGCGAAGTGTCCAGAGACATTCCCAGAAAGGTCACTACTCTGGACGGAGAAAGAAGACTTGGGGTGGTTGATCACCCAACCGAACCTCTCCAGAGTGGACACCACCACCCTGGTGTCCAACTCCGCTTGGTTGAAGGAAGAGGCCATGATCAGAAGATCGTCCAAATAGGGCACAATGCGGATACCCTGAACCCTGAGCCGAGCCATCACCCCCGCCAGCACCTTGGTGAACACCCGAGGTGAGACCGAACGGGAGTGCCACAAACTGAAAGTGCCGATCCTCCACCACGAACCTGAGAAACCTCTGGTGTGCTGGAAAAATCGGAACGTGTAGATAAGCATCCTTGATGTCTATGGACGTCAGACAGTCTCCCTGACGAAGAGAGTGAATAGCCGAGCGCAGCGTTTCCATGCGGAATTTCCGCGGCCGGATGAACCTGTTGAGAAACTTCAGATCCAAGATGGGTCGGACCGATCCATCCTTCTTGGGTACCGTGAACAGATTGGAATAAAAACCCCTGCCCTGGTCTGAGGAGGGCACTGGGCAAATGACAGCCATGTCCAGAAGATTCTCTACTGCCACCAGAGGCTCCGAAGGCATCCGAGACCTGAAAAATCTGGAAGGGGGGCGGAGCTCGAACTCCAGCTTGTAACCGGAAGACACCACTTCCCGGATCCATCTGTCCGAGACCTCTTGATCCCAGATCTGGGAGAAGTGTCGCAGCCGTCCCCCCCACCCGCATGGGTGAGGGCGCCCCCTCATTGCTGAGCTGGCTTAGTAGCCGGTTTGGGCTTAGAGCCCCAACTGTATCCTGGACGGCACGTCCTCTGCCCCTTTACCCGGAATCTCCTCTGGAAGAGGGGAAGGCAAATCCCCTGCCAGATCTGGCCCCACGAAAGGAGGGGGTAAAGGAAGGCGCCCCCCGAAAGGGACGGCGTTGTTTCTTGCGTTGAGGTAACCTACCACCCTTGGTGACAGAATCCAATTTCTCTCCAAAGAGCCGCAATCCAACAAAAGGTAGAGCCGTCAGCGACTTTTTGGACATAAAATCGGCCGTCCACAGGCGCAACCACACCGACCGCCGAATAGTCACCAGCAGAGCCGACGTCCTACCTCGCATCATCAAAGTGTCATCCAAGGCGGCTAATACAAAAGACAAAAACAACTCACACCGTTTAAGGCCAAGGAACTCGTCACTACCAGGCCGAAGCCCGGCAGACGTCAACAGGTCCCTGACCACGGACCTGGCGGCCACCACCATCAGCGCCGAAGCGCAAACGGGCCGCATGGCTGACCCAACGCTAGCAAAACCATGACAAGCCATCTGGCCAACGCGTTTATCCTCGCCATCTGAAAAGAGAGGAGCCATCAGGGTTATTCAAAACAGCTGCATTGGATACCCCTAGACTTGGTGCGTCAACCTCGAGGGAGGAACGCCCAGCGCTAAACCGTATCCAAAGGGAAAGGATATCTTTAAACGCAACTCTGAGGAATGCCCAGGAGCCAAGCAGGCCACTCCCATTCCTTAGAAACAATCTTATCAAAATGCTTTTGGTTAGGAATTCCAATCGCGGCTTGGATTCCTCCTAAAACTCCCCTGTTGATGAGGAGTAACCTCTGGAGGGGAAATAGCCAGAACCTCAAATAACTCCCCTTCCTCCAGTGGGGAGTAATCTGACCAATCCAGACAATCCACATAATCAAATTCAAATGCCGGGATGACCGGTGATAAATCCTTTCTCTTAGCCGATGCCAATTTGGCGACCGCGGTAGAAATGAATTTTTCAATATTGGCCAATCTGGCCACACTTCAGATAGCGACTCCCCACCCATGACAACGTCACACGGGGCACTGGTCAAGGTGAGAGGGGGAGGGGGATGAAGCCGGCGGTGCTAACCCAGATGCCTGGGGTCCAGACTGCCGTGTAATAGTCTGCTGTGCACATGGTATACAAAGAAATACATCATCCCCTGTTAGGGATAACCCACAACCCATGCACTTCCGGGAATGTCCCGAGGGGAGCCCGGAATCCTGGGATGCCTCCATAAGGTGAACTTGTAGTACGTCGCTATGACCGAGGGAATTACGCTAGTAAGCAACCCGGGATGCCCTTTTAATGTCCCAGTGGGAGGATTTGAAAGCTTTTTGAAATAATAACCCAGGGACTCTAGGACCGGGAAAGAACCCCCTAATTGCCACTGTGGTTCCGCCTGCAAGACACAGAACGAACTTATGAGGATTACAGGCGATAAGAAATAAAAACATGCATACAAATAAAGATGGGGGCCACAGGCCACTTACAGTACCGCAAGGATCGTGTAATGGCGTCCAGACTGCGTGAAGAAGAGACTTTCTGACTAAAAGAGTGAAAAGGGGGCGTGGTCGACGCGTGATACGCCAAGCTCCGCCCCCCTCCTATGCCAAGCATTAGCTCCGCAGCGGCGCCAGAGATAGATGGGGGCGGGCCGCAGTGACGCGCCGCAAGACCGGCCCCGCCCCCAAGAGGATAATCATGAGGGAAGATTCCCCTCAGAGAAAAAAGGCGCCAAAAGGCCAGCGCCGCGGCGACTATGCGGCCGTGGCGCTTGGCACATTAAGAAACAAAGTGAATGTGGCACCTGCGCTCCAAACTACGCTGGCACCCAATACAAGGAGGGGCGGGCGCCGGCCCCGCGCCGAAGGTCCGGCCCCGCCCCCCCCCCCCCCACTACAGTGCGTGAGGTAAAATACCTCCGCCATTACAGCTTCTCCTCTGCCCCAGATTCTAATGACTCTCAGAAAAGCCCTGCACCGCACAGACATAGCGGACGCTGCGCTGACACTAAGTACAGTTAAAGAAACAAGCACACCAAAAACTGTGTTAAAAGACAGAAAAAAATTAAGAGCAAGATGGGGAGAGGAAAGAATATTAAAGAGGAGACCCACAACCCCCCATCCCCACTGTGGAAAAGGGATCCTAGGAGGGCCATTCCAACGTTAAAACTAAGGGACAGGGCATCCCAAACCGGGGTCACCAATCCCGGTGTAGCCGCCTACCCTCTTAGATAGGGTCTCACGGTGGAGCATTGCTCCTGAGCACCAGGGGTGCTAAATTACCCTCACCCGGACCATCAGCCAAGGCTGGGAGGCATGTATTGGTATCAGATAAAAAGGATCCGGACGGAAATAGATAAAAAAGTGCCGGGAGTCATCCCGGCTACCTGAAATCCCCCTGTGCAAGGAGGAGGCATCATCTTCTGACTTGCTCGCCGTCTGCAGAGATGGAAGACTGGGTAATGAGTGGGAGGTCCCAGGTATTTATGGATCAGGGAGGGGCTTTTTGCTATCATCTCTGCAGAACGCCCTCTTCAGGTCGGTAATACCCACATGTTATGGATATCTTGAAGCGGGGTGTGTGACATACTTAGAATATTCCAGTCCCACACCGGTAGTAAAGGCTTACGCGGTGGACGTACATGACTAACTCCTTGGAGAAAAAATAAAAAAAAAAAAAAACACACCTTGGTCAATGACTGGCGAAGGATCTTGAGGGTACCCAAGTCCAAGCCAAGTTGTAGGAACTCCAAAATCCTTGAAATAGAGAAAGTGCGACAAGGAAGGCTTCTTGGACTCACACCAAGCAATGTAGGCATGCCATACTCTGAAAAACATCATGGAAGAGAAGTGCCCTTGGCACGGACGGCAAATTAGGCCTTTCCCCTTCCTTCAACACCATTTTGGCAAGGGGCCCTGCTCAGGGGAACAAGCCGCTGCCTCTCAGGGCGAAATATATCCCCCTGATTCTTTTTAGCCGCATTAGGTGGTACAGTATGCAAGTCACAACCCTAAAGATAGCAACCTTTCAGAGTCATCAGGGAGCCACATATCCTCGAGCAACCCAGCTCAATGTGCCGCTTACTCATGGCCTTCCTAGTAGCCATACGAGATAACAGTCTCTCCAGGCTGGCCACCCGTTGCGCCAAGTCTGTTTGGGACCCCCTGCTGGCTCCCTCCTCACTTGGAGCTAAATGCAGGCGCAGGGATGTTGGCGAGGCGGCAGGTGAAATAGGGCTGGGGGGATAGACGCCCGCCCTATCCTATTCCGAAGTACGCTTCTGGCGCAAGAGACACAACCACGCTTGCGACGGAACATAACCCGCCCCAAAGGGGGCCCTAGCTCTCTATCCCCAGAAGCCTCCATATGGTGATTATGGCAATTTAATGCAGGTTAACAGGCGCTAACGGCCCCAACCTAAAGATCCAATTTAGTCCCTCTTGTGATCCCTCAGAAGAAGTGCGGGAGTTGAGGGGGGAGGAGGGTGTAAGAGACCAGGAGGAACCACAACCCATCCTGACAAGGGAAACCCCCTAAACCATGAGGTCCCACAGCGCATGCACACATTGAAAAAAAAAAAAAAAAAAAAAAAAACCAACAAGAAAAACATAGAATACATAAAAAAAAAAAAAAAAAAAAAAAAAAAAAAAAAAAGGGGACTCAAGGTCCACGCAGGGAGGACGTCAGGGAACACAGCGGAGCATCAGGCAACCTAAGAGCGTCAGAGGGCTGGCTCAGGCCAGGACCTAATGTAGAGAAGACATCCGGCCGGCGAAAATATACAGAGGAAAAAAAGCAGAGCATGCGGTTAAGAGCAGACCACAAGTGAGGGAAAATGGCGCCGGAGAGCGGTACCTCGAGGGGCGGGCCGCACCCCTATGACGCAGAACGTGTCATCGCGCGGCCCCGCCCCCCAGCTGCAGCACGAAGATCCCCAGCCAGAAGATCAGCGCCCTTAATAAAATGGCGTCCAGCTGCGGGAACGGGGAGGACGGCCTCACCAATGCCTATGGGCGTCCACCCTTCAGGAGAAGGTCTAAGGCCCCAGAGCAACGCCTGACCCTGGCGTTCTCCTACCTTCACCTGTCCCATACAGCCGAGGCTGGGAGGCAACATGGGTGAGACAGTGGGAATAGGGGTGCAGCGGCCGCCAGGCTTGGGATGCCCCGCTCAGTTCCGATATTCCAGAGAGAGTATCCAAGACGTCTTCGCAGTAATACTGCAAGCGAACACTGGGGATTCTATTGAGACACCTGCCTTTATAGGGGGCCGGGAGGAGTTTTTTTTTTGTCTTGCAGTAACTGTGCGCCACCTGGCGGCGAATACCCACATGTAAGAAATGGAGCGACCTGAACAGGACACAGGGAAAACAAGTGGTTGGTCCACTTTAAGGCCATCCTGGTTTTGCTATGCCCCCTGTGTGAAACCAATTCTCATAACCATTTCAGTGAGGCAAAGCTGAAAGATTGCTGCCTACCCGAGTTTTGCCAGTGATCTGTGGGGATACACAGCAAGGCATCATTTAATGAGAAGCCCAAACCCTTAAATGAATCCACAGCATCTAATAAATCACAAGACCCAGCCGCTCCCCATGTATGAGTCCAGTAATTAAATGGCAGTAACTTACAGTTGCAGATCTTTGGTCATCGAAGCGCGTGCATCGCTGCAGCTCCCTGTAAAGCTCCCCCCGCGGGGCATAGTCCAGGATGAGGTAAACTCGGGTGGCATCATGGAAGTAGCCATAGAGACGCAGGATGTTGGGGTGCCTGCAGATAGAGGTAATCAGACACCATGCTGTAGTTCTAGAGGGCACCACAGACACTAGAACATGAAAGACCAACCTCAGGTGTGACTGGATCTCCACCTCCCTCCGCAGCTGATGCTCCACGCCGGCCTTCTCCAGCTGAGACTTAAACAGGACCTTCAGGGCCAGGATGAATTTACTTTGCTTCTCCCGGGCCAGGTACACGTTGCCAAACTTTCCTTTTCCTAAAGGACGGCCGATCTCAAAGTCTTCCAGGCACCACTGCTTCCTGTGGAATGGCGCAAGCAAGGTGGTGTGAGATAATGGCAAGTCTTCCTTCACAAGAAACAAGAGGGGTGGCAGCCGCTCAGACCATTTTATAACTAACCTGGGAGGTGCACATTAGCAGGGCAATTAGAATACAAAAGTCTTAAAGGGGCCACAGCACTCAAACCAGTTAGCTTGCTGACCAACCTACAAGCTGTCTCTAAACTAGGTTAAAAACCTCAAGTGGCTTGCACTTGAGGTTTAGGGCAACCTCAGGTAAGCCTGTTCCCAATTTATCTATTGCATTGTATGTCCCAAATGGGGCTCTTAGAGACTAGCATTAGTACTAGAGTTAGGACTGCACCTCACAGGGGCACCTTGGCGCTGGTGGTGCAGCTTAAGCATACTTCTGCAGATGTGTGTGACCGAGCCCCCTGTTTTTAACCAAGTTTAGAGACAGAGTGTAGGTTGGTCAGCAAGCTAATTGGTTTGAGTGCTGTGGCCCCTTAAGGCTTTTGTAAGTCTTCCTTCACAGCCATGGCAGTAATGCTCCAGGGCCTACATTGGCACAACAGGGTGAACAGTATTGCTGGGCTAGTGATAGTGCAAGCTGGACAGACATGGCGACAATGCTCCAGGACCCACATTGGCACAACAGGGTGGCAGGTCTTCCTTGCCTAGGAATAGGATAAGCCAAGACCAATTAGGGAAAGAGAAAACAAATGGTAAGACTAACATGGGCTGCAAATAGATGCTGGTATTGTTGGCTTATAAGTGCGGGGTGGGCCCCCAGAGTCAGTTCTACTGGTGGGCCCCAGACACCCTTTTTGCACACTGGGGCTACATGAGATACTTTATATTAGAAGTCTTGTAGAGGAAAAGAGGCGCTTTTCTAAACAGCAAGTATTTACACAGTGCTCCCAACCAAAGTAAAAATAGATTTACCCATCACTCCTTGCAGTGGGCAGAGCCATGCAAATAACCTCTTAACGCCTTGTGCCATCCCAGGCACTCAGAATATCACTGCTTGTGCCAAGGTTTAGCTTAGAAATTACAGTCAAACACCTTCCGCTTGAGGACCCTCATCAGCATAAGGCTAAAGGTAGTTGGCCTTATGACTTGTAGAGGAAGCTTACTTTTTTCCTTCATCCTTCGGGGCAGCGGGCATGGTGGCTGTTGCAGGCTTGATATGATCAGAGGAAACTTTCTTGTCCACAGGAGGAGCTGGAAACAGAAGCAGGTAGGTTAGTGCAAAGCTTTGCTGTATGCAGTCATGAAAATCACAAACTCGTTTTCCCAGCAAATGGGGACTGGACCCCACTGGTACAGGCTTGGGGGGGGGGGGGGGGGGGGTGTATACAGATTGCTGACGCCCACGAACCTAGATCCCTCAGTGCAAGGCTTGGCTGCCAGTTGTCACATGGTCATGGTTCAGGTGAGTGACACATGGGGGTGAGGCATCCAGATTCCTGGATCTCCCTTGTGCACAATCCCCAGCAACCAATCCCCCTGTGATGCATCCCTATGATTGGCCTGTGGCAGTGGGGAGGGAGTCCCCCTATTATCAGTTGTTGCTGTGCCATCAGATCACTCTATGGAATAACTGGCATCATTAAGGGACATTTTTCTTTAAAAGAAGGTGGAAAATAAAATCGTTTCAACCTGAATAAGAAACCAACTTCAGTATCTTTGTCAGGGATGCAGATTTGGCATTCAACTCCAAAGGCCAGCATTTCAATGCAATTGGTCCTCCGAATTCGACCAAAAACTGGTTTGCTAGGTTTCAGTCCATACCCTCAGGGCATACCAATTTGCAATGCCCTGCTGTGACACGTTCCCTCCCCCCAGGTAAATGTATAACTTGCCAATTCCCATAGCAAATGGACAGGCTCTGTCCTAATTAGTGCTATGCACCTTGCATATCGATGCACAGAGCACCATTCTGGCCAAAACGCTGGCATAGCGAGCCAGAGCAGCTGCCGAGTGCAGCACGAGACCCCTGGAAAGGGGCACATTCAGATTGAAACCTCTGGCCCTGGAGTCTATGGTTAGCGGATTAACACAGTTGGTTCTCTTAAAGCAGAACAAAATCCTGGTGTGCCAGCACTGGAGCCTCAGATTCCAGAGCCAGACACTTAACCTTCCCAAGGGGTATCCCAAATAGGATGCCCATCTATGTAGACCCCTCCCCCAGGTTGTCCCAAAAACCTACCTCTGCCCTGCTCCCCCAGCATCGCCAGGCTGTGAAGCACTCGCCAAGCTCTGCGTGTAAACAGATGCTGAACATTAAAGTGGACCAACACCCAGCCGGTCCCGGGCCAATCCCTCCGGATTTTGGATGCCCCGCTGTGTGAAACCCCCCAGGACGACGGTAAACCTTACCTGATTACAGGCGCATGTGCAGGCCGCATCTCGCGCTTCTCTCTAGCAGAGTGTGTGCCAGCACCGGCCATTTGTGAATGGCAGACGCACCAGCTGTTAGAGGGAAGCTTGAGATGCGGCCGCCAGCGTGCTCGGAGCAGGTGAGCTATGACGCAGCTTAGACACTCATAGCTCAGCGGCTCCGAGCGAGCTGATTAGACGAGCAGCCGCGCATGCTCCTTTAGGAGCGGGTTGAGGTTATCGGAAATATGGGGGGTGCTTGGGGTTTCACATAGCGGGCCACCCCCGATCGGGGTGCCCTGGGAAGTGGACCAAAACCCAGGATAGTCAAAATCCTGGGTGTTGTTCCACTTTAAACCGGACCTTCAGCATGATTTAATGAAAAGCCCAAACCCTTCAAAACACTATTCCCCAGAATCTAAAATTGATATATTTTAAGTTTAGTCACTTATTTCCCCCACTGGGCTGCAACTCTGTTCAGGACTCTAGGATACGGGCGCCGCCATCTTGACCGATAAGCATCACATACTGAGGAGAGGGGGATAAAGTACAGGGGGTGGGGTTATAGCTGTGCTTTGCTCACACAGAGCAGAGCTGGGGTCAGGGAAAGGACAGTAATCCCACAATGCAGAGCGGCACACTCAGAAGACACTTCCTGTTCGAAGGCTGCCTGATGCTCCATGAGCTGCCATCTTGGAGGTTTAAAGGCTCATAACATGCAGTAGATGCAGGTAGGATGATTTTTATTGTGAGCAATCTGTATGTACAGGGTGTGGGAAACATAAGAAATGATCTTATTCAGCGTGAAGGTCCAGATTAATGTGAGCAATTTGTATGTACAGAGTGTGGGAAACATGTAAGATATGCTCTTATTCAGGGGGAAGGTCCACTTTAAGAAGCACGGCATACAGCACTGAACGGATGAGAGCCCACACATGTGCCATAGGAGCAGGGAAAGGTGAGTGTTTTTATGGGGGCGATCCAGGGGTGTGGGGGGCGTCTCACTGCAGGGCTTTCCAAGTCAGAATGCCCCAGGGGCGATAACCAGAAGCCAGGATAGTAGAAATCCCAGGTTTTCGACCACCAAGCTGTTGGTCCTCCCTAATGTCAGTGGCATTAAACTGCAGGATGGCAGAATTACAGTTGCCCATATGTAGCTGCCCCAGCCTAACACCGCCCCCCCCCCCCCATTGATGCATCAGACTTACCTGCAGGGTTACACATTGGCTCCTTGTTCTCGCCGCCTTGTGGCAAGCGTGAGCTCTGCTGTGTCTGAGTGACTGGCTTAGCCTCCTTAGCCGGAGGTGGAGCAGTTGCCGGGGTATGTGCTTGCTTCTGATTGGCTGTAACCGGTTTCTGAGCGAGCACTCGCTGAGGGATGCTGGAGGAGCTGAGGACCCTCTTGGCGGGGGCGAGGCCAGCAGCAGGCTGCTTCTGCGGTGCCGTGTGCAACTGCTGATGGGTCATTGGGACGCGTTTGGGTCCATCAGACAGAGAAGACAAACTCTGCAAAGAGACAATAGTGACAATGTGACATCACATGACAGCCCAGGTACCGAAAGCTGAAACTCCATGTCTGTCATGCTTATAACAAAACCGAGGCGGATATTCTGAACCTTAAAGTGGACCAACACCCAGGATTTTGACTATCCTGGGTCTTGGTCCACTTTGGTGGGGCACCCCCGATCGGGGTGCCCCGCTGTGTGAAACCCCCCCGAACCCCCCGAAAAACTCACCTCTCCCCGCGCCGACGGACAAGCGATTTGACAGCTGCTTGTCCGTAGCTCCTCCGCCGCCGCCTCCCGCGCGTCCCTCTTGATGCACGCGCGCCCGCGCCGGCCATTCACAGACGGCCGGCGCGGGCACGCCTAGAGGGAAGCGAGGGAGGCGGCGGCGCCGAAGCTAAGGTAAGGGGGTTTGGGGGGGGTTTCACCCCGCGGGACATCCCGATCTCGGATGTCCCGCGGGGAGGGAGGTGATCTTATAGATTCCCGGGCCGATCACCCGAGGGTGATGGTCCACTTTAAAGTGGACCAACACCCCCAGGATTTTGACTATCCTGGGTCTTGTTCCACTTCGGTGGGGCACCCCCGATCGGGGTGCCCCGCTGTGTGAAACCCCCCCGATCACCCAAAAAACTCACCTCTCCCCGCGCCGACGGACAAGCCGTTTGACAGCCGCGGACAAGCGGCTCCTCCTCCGCCGCCGCCTCCCACGCGTCACTCTTGACGCGCGCCGGCCATTCACAGACGGCCGGCGCGGGCCGCCGAAGACAAGGTAAGGGGATTTGGGGGGGATTCACTCCGCGGGACATCCCGATCTCGGATGTCCCGCGGGGAGGGAGGTGATCGGCCCGGGAATCTTATAGATTCCCGGGCCGATCACCGGAGGGTGATGGTCCACTTTAACAGTCCAATCTAAAAAAAAAATAAAAAAAAAAAAAAAAAAACACCCTTGCGGTTTATGGCAGCTGCCATGATGGGATTACATGCAACTACCTCTCAGTTATCTTCTATTGAAATGTATAAGACAAAGTACCCCACTCCTCTCAAAGTGAATGGGGCATCAGCCACTGCAATCCCATCACGGCTACTCCCATGAACCAGTTTAGACTGGACAGTCTCTTTAAAGCATAACAAAACTTTAAGCTGCTAGCCAATGGCCTTCCCCTGGGGCATTCCAAAAATCGGGATGCCCCACTGTGCGCCCAGGGGCACAGAACACTGGGAAAGTCCAATTCCAGGGTTCAGTTCTGCTTTAGTGGACCAACACCCATGGCTGATTGGCTCAGGAATCTATAAGATTCCCAGGCCGATCAGCTCCCTCCCCGCTGTGTGAAACCCCCCAGGACGCCCACAAACCTTACCTTCACCTCGTTCCAACGGCGCATGCGCGGGCCGTGGCCGCCTCTTGCGCTTCCTTCTAGCAGGGCGAGCACCCACGCTGGCTGTTCGTGAATGGCCGGCGCGCTCCCTGTTAGAAGGAAGCGCGAGAGGTGTCCTCCAGCGCGCTCAGAGCCGCTGTGGTTGTCCGTCGCTTGTCTGTCCATACCACAGTGGCTCTGAGCGATCTGATTGGACGAGCGCTCGCGTAGGAGCGGGGTGAGGTGAGTTTTTTGGGGCGTTCTGGGGGGTTTCACACAGCGATCGGGGTGCCCCGCAGAAGTGGACCAAAACCCAGGATAGTGAAAATCCTGGGTGTTGGTCCACTTTAAAGGAATCTAAAGGCGCTTTATCCTAAATTAGGATGCCTAACTCCAGCTAGAGGCCTGCTGAAAAACTCAAAGAATCTCACCTTGACAATACAGCAGCACCCAGTCATCTGTGGGAGGGCAGGCACCCCCTAAACAGGATGGCCAAGCAAGGGGACAGGGGGTTAAAGCAGACCAAAACCTAGTAACCTTGCTCTAGAGAATTCCTTAGAGCTCAGTAACAATAGAGCATGGTGTGTAACCCTCAGGATCACTGGATGGGAGCATCTGATAAGCAGATTCTCCTTGGGCCACACCTACTTTCTCGTTGCCACGAAGTTTTGCAGCCCCACATGACCAGCCAATGAAGTTGAGGGGAGCAGGCTTGTACAGGGGGTGAGTACAACACACCTGGAAGCATGTGAGGCTGCAATCCAAAAAATGCTGAAATAGGGAGCATCGAGGCTAAAGCTTCCCGCTCCAGCATGCGTCGATCAGATGCCCCATGCAAGGCTCAGTCATCTCTGCCTGTAGGTCTGCTTTAATGATGCCGGTAGCCACAAGGCTCTTCATTGAGCAAGCTGTAAAAGCCACCAACCATTCTGACAGTTAGCTAATAAATCAGTTACTGGTCAGGAACGGCTGACAGCCCTCTCAGCTAATCACATCTCAATCCTGGCAGGTAAACACAGCCGCTGAGAGGAAGGCTAAAGGGCAGTGGCCCTGTGTGACGCCCCCCTCACCCATCATCTAAATAAGTCTCCTCCCCCTTTTACCTTCGTGTGAGGGCCGGCCAGAGCAGGGCGATTCTCCTTTGCTGCGCGGGCGTCCATGGCTTCCTGCAAGAGAAAAGAATGGCAGCTGTTACACTACGATACGGAAATACATCTCAGGAGCCCCTGAGATGTGTCGGGTCGGGGGGGGGGGGGGGGGGGGTGGTTGCTGCTGCTGGCACCAGACTCTCTGACCCTGCTGCCCGCATGAAAAAGTGGAGTTTAAGCCCCCTTCCAAACATCAATAAGCTCCACTTGCCTCATCACCATAACCCCACCCAAACTAAAAGTGTCAGCTCTCTTGGCAAAACACCATTAATTCCAGACCCCGTCCCCCAAACAGGCCACCAGGCATCAGCTCCTTACAATGCAGCATTAAGCCATTAATCGACAAGCCCAAAGAGTGTCAGCCCTTGAGCCTACACAGTTATACCCCCCTCCAACAGCACCACTTCCTAACACAAAAAAGAGTAAGCTCCTCAGGCAAGCCTCCTTCAGGAAGTTCAGACCATCCGCTGACCCTAAAATAGCCCCTCCCAGGAAACAAGGGCAGATTGGCAGCTCCTGAGCCAGCTATGTACAATACATAGGTTAATGGTAAGGTCCATGTGAGCATCAACTTCCCACTTTCACTAGCCCATATTTACATTTACAAAGTGTCAACCTTTCAGCCTAGACACTAACCAGAGACCCCAGGCAAACACACACAATGGGAAGATTGGCAGCTCCTAAACCCAATCTAATAAGTTTACATACATCAGAGGAGCATCCGCTCTTTAACCAAGACTAATTCACAATCAGGCTTTGGGAAGACATAGGAAGTTAGATTGTCAGCTCCAGAACCCAACAACTACCCCAGGAGTGTCAGCTATTTGGCCAAGACTAATTATCTATCAGACTAAACAGAATCTCCTGGAAACAGACAGCTAACATAGGGAATTAGATTGTCAATCACAAAGGGTAACACAACCACAGGAGTGTCAGCTCTTCTGCCAGGCCAAAACACAGACGCAGGGAGGGAAACATGAATTAGACTGTCAGCTCCTGAATCCAATCATAAAGGGTTATATCAGAGGAGTGTCCACTCTTCAGTATCAATCAGGCTCCAGGAAAACAAACAGCAGGAATTAGATTGTCAGCTCTCAAACCCAACCACAAAGGGTTATCATACATCAGGAGTGTCATCGCTTTAGCCAAGATACTATATCAATCAGCCTGAACACATAGGCTCCAGGAAACAGATATAATTAGATTGTCAGCTCCAGAACCCAAACGCCTACAGCCCTACTTACAACACATGAGCTCTTCAGCCAAGACTCTAATGATCGATCATATTAAAACACTGGCTCTGGAAAGCAACCAACCAAAGCGGGGGGGGGGGGGGGGGGTATTAGATTGTCAGCTCCTCAGCCAAGACATTAAGCAGTGACCGGGCTAAACACAGAAGGCCCCAGGTAATAAACCGTGAGAATTAGATTGTCAGCTCCTGAACCCAGCTACAAGGGGTTAACTTACAGCAGTAATACACAGAGGCGCCGCACACTAATGCTCTCAAGCCAGGCCGCTATCCGGTCAGCGAACTGAACAAACGCCCGACTCCTCCCTCCGCTTCAAACTGCCCGCTTATAAGGCGCTTTAAACTGCTCTGCGCGCTGATTGGCCCGGCCGCTCTGCCTGCTTCCTCCTTATTGGCTGCGGGAGCAGTAAGCCGTTGTGACACGGCGCTGCGTCTAACGTCACTTCGTGGGCGGGGGGAGAGGAAAGGATCCGCGCGTGCCTAGCTGGTAAAGCGAGATGCTAAGTCTGGCGCGCATGCGCGTTGTAAAGCGCGAGGAGGCAGAGCGGCGCGGTCGTTGATTGTCGCGCGTTGGTGACGTCACAATCGCTCATTCCGCTCTCCAGCTGCCGTTTGCTGCTAAGAAACCGGGATTGTTGTATAGAAACGGGTAAGCGCGGCTCATATTCTCACCCACCACCCTGATATTTACTCCCTGACCTGTCTTGCTTTAACCTGGCCACATACAATGCGATCTAATTTGAACGATCCCATACAGCTGGCCCCAAATGAGGAAGGGTTAGAACCGTTTCCATGACTCCCAGGGCCCCAGTGTGAACGGGGAGGCAGCATTATTATTGTTGTTTATTTATAAAAGCGCCAGCATAGTCTGCGGCGCTGTACAAGCCCTAAGTATCTCTAAACCCTCCTCGGGTGGGGGTCTGCTTTAAACCGGACCTTCAGCATAATTTAATGAAAAGCCAAAAACCTTTAAAAAACGATTCCCCAGCATCAAAAATTAATATATTTTAAGTTACTTGCTTATTATTATTTCCCCCACTGGGCTGCAACTCTGTTCAGGACTCCAGGATATGGGCGTCACCATCTTGATTCAGATACATCACATACTGAGAAGAGGAGAGCGGGATAAAGCACAGGGGGTGGGTTATAGCTGTGCTTTGCACAGAGAGCAGAGCTGGGGGTCACGGAAAGGTCAGCAATCCCAGAATGCAGCGAGACACAGTCAGAAAACACTTCCTGTTTGCAGGCTGCCTGATGCTCCATGAGCTGCCATCTTGGATGTTTAAAGTCTCATAACATGCAGTAGATGCAGGTAGGATGATATTTAATGTGAGCAATCTGTATGTACAGGGTGTGGGAAACATATAAGATAGACTCTTATTCAGGGTGAAGGTCTGCTTTAAAGTGGACCAACACCCAGGATTTTGACTATCCTGGGTTTTGGTCCACTTCGGCGGGGCACCCCGATCGGGGGTGCCCCGCTGTGTGAAACCCCCCAGAAAGCCCCAAAATCTTACCTGTCCCCGCTCCTACGTGACTGGACGGTCCAATCCCCGCCAACGTCCAGGCGGGGATCAGGAACGTCCAAGCGGCTGCCGCCGCCGCCGCCTCCCTCGCGTCACTTTCGGCGCGCGCGCGCCCCCGCCGGCCATTCGCAGACGGCCGGCGCGGGCGCGCGCACGCCTACAGGGGCGCGAGGGAGGCGGCGGCCGGCCGCCGCCGAAGATCAGGTAAGCGATTTGGGGTGTCTGGGGGGGTTTCACCCCGCGGGACATCCCGATCTCGGATGTCCCGCGGGGTGGGAGGTGATCGGCCCGGGAATCTTATAGATTTCCGGGCCGATCACCTCTCGGTGTTGGTCCACTTTAACTTGCCTGTGACTCAGGAGCAGCAGCACTCTGCCTGTGTTACCTGGCTTCCCGATGTCTCCTGTGTGTGAAACCCCCGGGATCACCACAGACCGGCAATCCCATGGCACATGCACAGGCTCTCCTCTATTTGTAAATTTATCAGCGTTTCTCCTGTCTCTGATCACCACCGACCAGCTATTAAGTCTATAAGACTAGAATTCTCCCTCTTAGTGGGGCATTTGGCATGGCCTGCTGTGGAAGACCCCCGGGGTCGCCTTAATCTGGCAATCCCATGGCGCATGCACAGGCTCTCCTATTGTGGATTATAAATAAATGACGTTTTGGTGCTGCTCCACACCTGTGCGATCCTCCTGCTAGTACAAACCTCTAGGGCTGGTAGTCTCCCTCTTTCTGGAGCATCCCGATATGAGATAACCCCAATGGGTTAAACTGGAACAAAACCCACTGTGGCTTTCCCCCGGGGGCACTGCAAAACTTACCTGCTTCCTGGTACCCTTGGCAAAGTAAACCTCCCAGGGACGCATTCCCAGCATCTTTGGGCTGTGAGCGATATGCTGGATGGGAGCGCGCATGGTGCTGGGGATGCAGCCGCTGTGCTCCCAAGTGCCAAAGCCCTGCATGTAAACAGAGCCGTTTTCCTAGTATTACATATGCACCACATATGTCTCTGATTGGATGAGAGCCCGCACATGCTCTGTAGGACCGGGAAGAGGTGAGTTTTTCGGGAGGGGTGGTTCACACTGAGGAGATCACAGTTCGGGGTGCTCCGAGTGCACAGAACAAAATCCTGGGTTTTGTTCCGCTTTAAAGATCCAGGATCACCATGAAGATCTGGTGATCCGACGGCTGTAGCAGCATCCTACTGGGTGATGTGCACTCCCGTCCCAGGCCTGTTGATACTCACAGCCGGAGGGAAGCAGCAGCCCCGATGCCTGACACTCCTATTCAGCTTTCTATGCTGCTCATTAATATGCACAAAGTAAAATGGCGATTGGAGGAGAGCCCGCACGTGCAGAATGGGATCGCTGGCAAGGGAAGAATTATCGGCTTTCCATTCAGGTACACCGGGGGCATCCCAAAAGGAATTTTGTCTCTTTAAAGCTGAACAAAACCCAGGGGTTTGTTCTATGCGGCCTAAATTGGGATTCCCAACATACCTCTTCCCAGCCAATGGCACAGGCACGGGCTCTCATCCAATCAGAGCCCTTTGCTGTGTTTACATCCTTGGGCAAAGGTCGCTCATTGACTTTAACAGGGAGCGAGTGCGGCCGCATCCCCAGCAGCGTGAACACTCCTGTCCCAGCCTATTTGAATGGCTGGTGTGGGAGTATGCACACAGCCCAAGGATGCATGAGATGCAGCTGAAAACAGCCAGAGCCGTTTGCCAGGAGCCGGGGCATTCTGCTATAGGATGCCACGGGGAAGGATGTGCCGGGTTTTGCTCTGCTTCAAAGAGAATCGCCAACCAATATATTATTGATGATATTATATTAATGATGATATTAGGTTTTGTTCCTCTCTGGCAGGGCGATGCCCCACTGTGCATATCCCCTCAGGATCTCCTGTAAACTCGCCTTGTCCACAATCCCAAGCAATCAGCGGCAATTGTTCCATTCAGATTTCCTTTGCTACTCCGCCAGCAGTATCCTCTGCGCCAGCTGTGGGCATGTCCGCACAGCCATTCGCAAAGGCCTACTGCAGGTGCGCGCCTAGCTAGATGGGGCTGTGGAAGGGGTGAGGCGAATGGGGGGGCTTCACACAGCGAGGCATTCTACTTCGGAATGCCCCATAAAGGAGTAGACCAACCCACCCCCCAAGAATCTTGGGATGCGACTCCACAGGGCATTGTCGTGCATGAGGGGACGGCATTCCAGAGCAGTAGAGCGGCACATGTGAAGTCCTGGGAGTGGGAGGTGGTCCTGGGCAAGCGGAGGCACAGCCTGGGTAAGTATCTATGGACTAGAGCTGAAGTGTAGGGTGGGGTTTGGCCAGGGACAGCTTTGTGGGCTAAGGTTAGAATTCTCACCTATCGGCAGCCAGTGGAGGGAGGGACAGAGGAGAGGTGAAAATAAATTGGAGGGGGGCAGTGTGATTGCTGGTAGAGCACAGAGGAGAGGGTTGCAGTAGTCTGGTCAGGAGATGATCACTAGAATGTTAGTTGTGTCAGATGTGTGGAAAGGGTGGAGCTGGGATATGACAGGAGGCGGGGCTAGTGATTGAATGTGAGGTGTGATGAGAGAAAGGAGGCCATTATGCTTGGAGAGCTGCAGTGACTGTCAGCTCTGCAACATTATAGTGTTGTATTAGGGGCAGGAGCAGAATTGCATGCTGGGAAAATAAGCTCTGTTCTGTCCATGTGTCAGTGTGAGGGAGCTGTTAGACCGTCTGGGACACACAGACAGAAGTGAGCGAGAGATTTCAGTCTCATCAACATAGATGTGGTGTTAGGGTAGACTGAGAATGCAGAGAGCTGAGACACAAGATAGATCTATGCGGCCAAATTACTTTCCCCTTCTAAGATTAGGAATGCCTGTACTGACCCTATAAGAGTGCCTGTGTGATATCTCTGTCAGCCAGGAGGCTTATGTGTTCTTGTGCTTTCAGGTCTTCCAGGCGCCATGTTTAGATATAAGATCACGCTGAAGGATCGGCAGCAGCTCTACAAGCTGATTGTCAGCCAGCTGCTGTATGACGGCCACATCAATGTCGCCAACGGCCTGATCAACGAGCTCAAACTGACAACTGTGTGCCCGCCCTCTGAGCAGCTCCTGCACCTCATCAAAGTGGGTGAGTGACCCAACGTTTCGGTACACTTATGTTAACTTGCCTTCCTGTCTCTGCTTACTCTGCAGACACTCCTTCCTGTCTCTGCTTACTCTGCAGACACTCCTTCCTGTCTCTGCTTACTCTGCAGACACTCCTTCCTGTCTCTGCTTACTCTGCAGACACTCCTTCCTGTCTCTGCTTACTCTGCAGACACTCCTTCCTGTCTCTGCTTACTCTGCAGACACTCCTTCCTGTCTCTGCTTACTCTGCAGACACTCCTTCCTGTCTCTGCTTACTCTGCAGACACTCCTTCCTGTCTCTGCTTACTCTGCACACACTCCTTCCTGTCTCTGCTTACTCTGCAGACACTCCTTCCTGTCTCTGCTTACTCTGCACACACTCCTTCCTGTCTCTGCTTACTCTGCACACACTCCTTCCTGTCTCTGCTTACTCTGCACACACTCCTTCCTGTCTCTGCTTACTCTGCACACACTCCTTCCTGTCTCTGCTTACTCTGCACACACTCCTTCCTGTCTCTGCTTACTCTGCACACACTCCTTCCTGTCTCTGCTTACTCTGCACACACTCCTTCCTGTCTCTGCTTACTCTGCACACACTCCTTCCTGTCTCTGCTTACTCTGCACACACTCCTTCCTGTCTCTGCTTACTCTGCACACACTCCTTCCTGTCTCTGCTTACTCTGCACACACTCCTTCCTGTCTCTGCTTACTCTGCACACACTCCTTCCTGTCTCTGCTTACTCTGCACACACTCCTTCCTGTCTCTGCTTACTCTGCACACACTCCTTCCTGTCTCTGCTTACTCTGCACACACTCCTTCCTGTCTCTGCTTACTCTGCACACACTCCTTCCTGTCTCTGCTTACTCTGCACACACTCCTTCCTGTCTCTGCTTACTCTGCACACACTCCTTCCTGTCTCTGCTTACTCCGCCTACTTACTCTGCAGACATGCCTTCCTGTCTCTGGTTACTCCACCTACTTACTCTGCAGACACGCCTTCCTGTCTCTGGTTACTCCGCCTGCTTACTCTGCAGACACTCCTTCCTGTCTCTGGTTACTCCGCCTCCTTACTCTGCAGACACTCCTTCCTGTCTTTGGTTACTCAGCCTCCTCCCTCTGCAGACACGCCTTACTGTCTCTGGTTACTCCGCCTCCTTACTCTGCAGACACGCCTTCCTGTCTCTGGTTACTCCGCCTCCTTACTCTGCAGACACTCCTTCCTGTTTCTGGTTACTCCGCCTCCTTACTCTGCAGACACTCCTTCCTGTCTCTGGTTACTCCGCCTCCTTACTCTGCAGACACTCCTTCCTGTCTCTGGTTACTCCGCCTCCTTACTCTGCAGACACTCCTTCCTGTCTTTGGTTACTCAGCCTCCTCCCTCTGCAGACACGTCTTACTGTCTCTGGTTACTCCGCCTCCTTACTCTGCAGACACGCCTTCCTGTCTCTGGTTACTCCGCCTCCTTACTCTGCAGACACTCCTTCCTGTTTCTGGTTACTCAGCCTCCTCCCTCTGCAGACACGCCTTACTGTCTCTGGTTACTCCGCCTCCTTACTCTGCAGACACGCCTTACTGTCTCTGGTTACTCCGCCTCCTTACTCTGCAGACACGCCTTCCTGTCTCTGGTTACTCCGCCTCCTTACTCTGCAGACACGCCTTCCTGTTTCTGGTTACTCCGCCTCCTTACTCTGCAGACACTCCTTCCTGTCTCTGGTTACTCCGCCTCCTTACTCTGCACACACTCCTTCCTGTCTCTGCTTACTCCGCCTACTTACTCTGCAGACACTCCTTCCTGTCTCTGGTTACTCCACCTACTTACTCTGCAGACATGCCTTCCTGTCTCTGGTTACTCCACCTACTTACTCTGCAGACACGCCTTCCTGTCTCTGGTTACTCCGCCTGCTTACTCTGCAGACACTCCTTCCTGTCTCTGGTTACTCCACCTACTTACTCTGCAGACACTCCTTCCTGTCTCTGGTTACTCCGCCTGCTTACTCTGCAGACACTCCTTCCTGTCTCTGGTTACTCCGCCTCCTTACTCTGCAGACACTCCTTCCTGTCTTTGGTTACTCAGCCTCCTCCCTCTGCAGACACGCCTTACTGTCTCTGGTTACTCCGCCTCCTTACTCTGCAGACACGCCTTCCTGTCTCTGGTTACTCCGCCTCCTTACTCTGCAGACACTCCTTCCTGTTTCTGGTTACTCCGCCTCCTTACTCTGCAGACACTCCTTCCTGTCTCTGGTTACTCCGCCTCCTTACTCTGCAGACACTCCTTCCTGTCTCTGGTTACCCCGCCTGCTTACTCTGCAGATAGATCCTCCCCTCTTATTATCCCGCCTCTTTGCTCACCATACAGACCCTCCCACCTCCAGTTGCCCCTCCTTCTGTCCCGCCTCTTTGCTCATCATACAGACCCTCCCACCTCTAGTTGCCCCTCCTTCTGTCCCGCCTGCGACTAATTGTTCCTCTGCCTTCTGATCTTATGCTCTTCTCTTCCAGGGATGGAGAATGATGACAGCGCGGTGCAGTACGCCATTGGACGCTCGGATACCGTTGCCCCGGGGACAGGGATCGATCTGGAGTTTGATGCTGACGTGCAGACCATGTCACCGGAGGCCTCCGAGTATGAGACCTGCTACGTCACCTCCCACAAGGGCCCGTGCCGAGTGGCCACCTACAGCCGGGACGGGCAGCTGATCGCCACCGGCTCCGCCGATGCTTCCATCAAGATCCTGGACACTGAGAGGATGCTGGCCAAGAGCGCCATGCCCATCGAGGTACCGCCCACCTTGCCTTCCCATCATGCCCGGTGGCACAGCGCTTTGTGCCTGACCTGTGCAATGTGGTCTCCATATGCTGACTTGGCCCTGGTGCCATACACGCACCCATCTCTGGGTCATGTGACTCATGTAGCTTCCCATTCCATCTTTAACTCTTTCCTTGTTCCCAGGTGATGATGAACGAGACGGCCCAGCAGAACATGGAGAACCACCCCGTCATACGCACCCTATATGACCATGTCGACGAGGTGACCTGTCTGGCCTTCCACCCCACCGAGCAGATCCTGGCTTCTGGCTCCAAGGACTTCACCCTCAAGCTCTTTGACTACTCCAAGCCCTCCGCCAAGAGAGCCTTCAAATACATCCAGGTAAGCTTTGGGCTTCAAGAGAGGACCTCCAATCAAAATGGACTGCTGGTCCCGAGACCCTGCACCCCAATAATTACCTGTCCCGTGGTACCCGGCCACACGAACGCCTTTGTACAGTAATGTGCACAACCGCTGGGCAACCCTGATTGGTTGCTTGTAGTCACATGGGCAGCAGGGTACGCAGTATCTGAGTGGAGGGGCCCTTGCTGCAGCTCATTGAGGAGCAGCGTGGCATGCCAATCGGGTTCCCCTTGTGCTACTGGTACAAGAGGACAGGTAGTCAATTTTGATTAGAAGTACTCTATAACGTGGGTTCTCTAAAACCCTGGGTTTTGGTTCTTGCCCCTGGGGCATCCCATTTAGGGCACCCCGCTGTATCGCCCCTAATGACTCCCAATGTTCCCATGGCACAAGTGCAGACTTTGGTCCAATCAGCACTGTGCGCCATACATATTAATGCTCGGTACGAAGCGCCCTTTGAACCATAGTATGGAGCCAGAGCTGCCGCATCCCTGGTCTCCCTGAGGCTGGGGTGCGCTCCAGCCTATCTGTATAGTTAGGTGCAAGAGCCTGCCACAGATACAGGGTAGCCTGGTATGTGGTGGGTATGTGGTGTGGCAGCCCAAGAAAGGGGAGTTGTAGCGGGGCATCCCGATTCTGGGGGACAGAGACAGCCAGCCGGCGGTCTTTTAGATTCCAAGGCCGATATGTAAGGTGGTTGGTCCACTTTAACCTATGTTAACCGTCACATATTGACTGTCTGCACCTTGGTTTTGGTACGCGTTACAAGGGCATCCCATTTTGTCCCCATATGTGAAACCTGGTTAACATGCCTCGATACATGGCAAAAGCATGTGAGCTCATCCCATAGGAAATCAACGCCAAGGTTAACTTTTTCCGGCAATGCATTTTTAATGGAAATGTACATAGCCAATGACAGCTATTCAGGTGTGCTGGCAGCGTGTGGCAGCATTAGCTAAAGGAGTGCCGGGGATGCCACCGGGGTGAGAAGGCAGCAGGGTGTCACACAACAGGCATCCCAAATCGGGGGGGGGAGCAAGCCGTAACCGGTCCTGGAGGCCCTTTTTTAGGATCTAGAGCCAGGATAGCAAGACTTCTGGCCTCTTTAATGGGCAGCAAGTTTAGATGTCATCTTTATTGCCCTTATCCTAATAAAAATGAATAATAAATTGGACAAATATCAATTATTATTAAACAAACCCTAACTGTATATAAAAAAATAAAGCCGACCTCTGGTCTAAAACCATACCCCTGGCCTCCATGGACATGAGGTAAGGGTTCTGGAATTCGGTCCATGAGGGAAATAAAGTTTGTTCAAAAATATATTAAAAATTAAATGATCTAAAATAAAAATCTTTCCAGCAAATGCTTCAGGCTTCCCAGGTAGGCACTTAATCCCACAACAGAAGTGGGGGGACCCGGCTCCTGGGTGACCGCTGCTGCAGTGATTCGGAAAGAGGAAGCAAAGTAACACCACCCAAGATGCTTTCTGGTAGGACACCCGGAATTTGGGATGCCCCTATGTTTGTATTCTCACAGATCGCTTGAAAACTCACCTCTTTAGCCAATCGGTGGAGTTCATTCCACATAGGGCTGGTGAGTGGATCGGGCGATCTGGGGGGGGGGGTTCGCACAGTGGGGCATCCCAATTCAGGGTTGCCCCATAAAGAGGTAGTGCAAGCTCCCCAAGGGGGTATTGCTCCTAAATAAAGCGGCACAAAACCCTCGGCGTCCAGACCTGGGGCCAGGGCCGGCCACTGGCTTTCCCCTTGGGGCATTCCAAATCAGGATATGAGAAATCCCCCAGTGTCACTGCAAAACTCCCCTTTTCCCCGGCTCCCTCAGCAATGAGTTGAGGCGTGCTCTCGCAGCCATTAAGATGGATGGCGCCGCTCCCACTCACTATTGTTGAGCTTTGAGTCTAAATAGAGCCGTGTTGCCGCTCATTAAAATGCACAGCATACAGCTCTGATTGGACGAGAACCCGCACATGCGTTGTATGACCAGGAAAAGGTGAGTTTTTATAGGTAATCTGGGGGTTTTCACATAGTGGGGAATGCCAGATTTGGATTCCTTTGGGGCAAAGTACAAGGCCCAAAATAGTGAAGATCCTGCGTTTTGTTCTGCTTTTAGGTGCTTGTCTGCCGCTGTGGGTTTGGGTGCCCAGAATGAGAAGTCAACTGTTTAAAAAAAATCTGGTGGGCTGCTTTAAAGGGACAGTCCAGTCTGAATAACTGCATGGGAACAGCCATGATGGATTACCAGCGGCTGCCACACCATTGTCTTCCATTCAGGGCTAGGTGTTTTGTCTCATCTCAATAGAAACCAAATCCTAGTGGGTGCTGGGAGACAATCGGTCTCTCCGCACCCTAGTGGCAGGAGCACCAAAAAGTACAACCAAATCTTAAAAAGTACAAAAATGTATTTTTATTAGGAGCAGACTGACAACAACATATAACAAAACACATTAAAAACACTGCACCTCCCCCTAATATTTCCAGTGCTGACCAAAAGATAAGGCAGTCATAAATATCTGGGAAGCTCCCTATTCTTACACGCGCTGGGACTAGAATATGAACTAATTAATTGTGCTGGCTTTTTTTTTTTTTTTTTGAGAGAAACTGCCTGTCTCCACTGTTAATGAAGTTATATTTAAAGTGTCTGTGCTTAATAACCCAATATGCTCAGGCATACATGCCATGTATATATATACACAGAAAATAGAAAGATATACATTTGATAATATATACAAATAAATAGTAACCCTGGTTCAATAAATACGGAGAAACCAAACCGTGAAAAACATGTGACAATTAATACATATAGTTAATAAAGTAGTAAAGGATGTGCAAAAATGCTATATGCAATATCTCGTGAAACAAATCAAAAACCAACTGGTCAGGAATACTCAAAAGTGTGAAAAATCACCAACTATGAAGCTCATATCAGACATAAAATACACATAAAAAAAGAGAAGTAACAAAAGTATAGAAACCAGAGCCTGGCACCACGGTCCACAACACGCCTAACGGAGCGGGGGGTTAGCAGCGGGGACACCTACGTACGCGGCCGCCCCTTGCCGCTTCGCTCCCAGCACCCGCTAGGATTTGGTTGGTATTGTTCACAGGCAGTGTAGCACATTTTGATTTTATATTGCGGTGCACCCTCTTTGTTGCAATCATCTCAATAGAAGACAATGGGGCAGCAGCCGCAGGTAAACCCATCATGGCTGCTCCCAGGAACCACGAGTTATTTAGACAGGACTGTTGGACTGTTAAGGTTGATCAACCACTGTAAAGGCCAGTCTTGGAGTCTAAAAGTCTCCAGGGCTGGGCATTTCAGTCCCCCCTGTGGCATCCAAATATGGGAGCCCCCCATATCACCTTGCATTCACACACCATTTTCGGGGGTTCCCACTGTGTTTGCTGACCAAGATCACATTACCGGCACCCCTGTAACTGAGGCGCACTCCCACGACCAGCTATTCGGATAGACTAGGGATGGGAATGCGGATAGACACAGGGAAATCGCCACTCTCATGCCGGGTTCTCTGTAATCAGGGCTGTATCCTGATCATTAATGTGCATGGCATAAGGCACTGATTGGACGAGAGCCTGTGAATGTGGCGTTGTATCCGGTAAAGGTGAGTGTTTGGTACTAACTGGGGGAGGGGTTCACACAACTGGGCATCCCAAATCTGGATGCCAACAAAGCGAACATCCTGGGTTTTAGTCCACCTTAAAGAGGAATTTCACTTTCCTGTGTGCAGTCCTCTTACCGGCGCGTTTCGTCATTTTTTTTTTCTACTTTTTCAGGAGGCGGAGATGCTGAGGTCCATCTCCTTCCATCCGTCGGGAGACTTCATCATCGTCGGCACCCAGCACCCCACCTTGCGGCTTTACGACGTCAACACCTTCCAGTGCTTTGTGTCCAGCAACCCGCAGGACCAGCACAAGGACGCCATCTGCTCGGTGAACTACAACCCCACCGCCAACACCTACGTCACCTGCAGCAAGGACGGCAGCATCAAGCTGTGGGACGGCGTCTCCAACCGCTGCATCAACACCTGGGAGAAGGCGCACGATGGCGCCGAGGTCTGCTCCGCCCTCTTCTCCAAGAACTCCAAATACATCCTTTCCAGCGGCAAGGACTCCGTGGCCAGGCTGTGGGAGATCTCCACCGGCCGCATGCTGGTGAAGTATACAGGTGAGGTCATGTGATCCTGCATTCCTACCCAGAGCTCGGCTTGTGCGTCACCAGGCGTGTCCCATCGTGATGGTAGAGGCATGTGTAGGGATAGAGAATCTCTCTGCTTGGCCTCCTGTTTTTATTAGCAGTTAGGTGTGGGGCACTGACGCTAATAGTTTAGATGTTATGGTAGATGAGCAGATATTTCCTCTGAATGAGGACTGATAGGGGTATTGTCTGATGCCAACGTTCTCCGGGCAAATCACCACTTTTTAGGTGGAAAGTCTTTCTCCATTTTGCCTCCTGTTTTTTTTTTTTTTTTTTAGCAGGTAGGTGTGAGGCAATGGCGCTAATAGTTTAGATGTTATGATAGATGAACCAATATTCCCTTTGTCTGATGGGGGGGGGGGGATGTGCCTGATGTCCACATTCTCAGGGCAAGATCAGGTCATTTGGTTTACACCTTTCTTAATTTGGCCTCCTATTTCTTTAGCAGCTAAGTGTGAGGCGCTGACACTAATATTTTAGATGTTATGATAGATGAACCGATATTCTCTTTGAATGAGGACCAGTAGGGAGAATATCTGGATTTGTCTGGTGCCAAGATTGAATTTGCAGATGCGATAACTAGGGAGAGAATCTTTGTTGGTTTGGCCTTCTGTTTCTTTATCTGCTAGGTGTGAGGTGCTGGCAATAATAATACCATTTTGTGAATACTCACCTTGTAAAATGGGTATTATGAGTATGTCACACACCCCGCTTCAAGAATCCATAACATGTGGGTAATATCGTTCTGAAGAGGGCGTTCCTGCAGAGATGATAGCAAAAGAAAGCCCCTCCCCGATCCATAAATACCTGGGACCTCCCACTCACTACCCAGTATACAGAAGCAGTAAGGTAAGGGACCAGGAAGAGGCAAATATAAACAACAACCACGCAAAGTTCGCAATAAAGAGGATCCTGAATACAAAAGGGCGGGTTGAAGCGGGGTGTGTGACATACTCATAATACCCATTTTACAAGGTGAGTATTCACAAAATGGTATTATTCTTAGTATGTCACACACCCCGCTTCAAGAATCCATAACATGTGGGACATCCAACAGCAGTGTCCATAACAAGGGCGGGGATCCAAAACTAGGCAACAATGCACAACCTTAAACCACAACAGCTTGCAAAACTTTGCGGCCAAAAACGGCATCCGCTGATGCCCGAACATCAACCTTGTAAAACTTGGAAAAGGTGTGAACAGAAGACCAGGTAGCGGCCTTACAAACTTGCTCAACAGAAGCCTGGTGCTGAAAAGCCCAGGACGCACCAACTGCACGAGTAGAATGAGCAGTAACACGAAAAGGGGGACTCCTCCCCTTGGCAGAATAGGCCCCAATGATGGCCTGACGAATCCATTTACTAATGGAAGATTTGGCAGGAGCCAAACCTTTCCTAGGCCCGCAGGGCACCACAAAGAAAGCATCAGTCTTACGAAAGGAAGACGTAACCTCCAGATAATGTTCCACAACACGAACTACATCCAAGGAATGCAATGCCCTTTCCTTGTCGTCGCTGGGATTTGGGCATAGAGAAGGCAACACAATGTCCTGATTCAGATGCAACTCCGAGACCACTTTAGGAAGAAAATCCTGCTTGAAACGAAAGACAACCTTGTCCTGATGTTTCTCGAAGTACGGAGCTTTAATGGATAAAGCTGCCAACTCAGAAACACGCCTAACCGAAGTGATAGCCACCAAAAAGGCCACCTTTTGCGTAAGAGAAGACAAAGCTATCTCATTCAAGGGCTCAAACGGAGGGCCCTGGAGAGCAGAAAGAACCAGGTTCAAATCCCAAACTGGAACAAAAGGCTTCCTAGGAGGCCGAACATGCGTAACACCTTGGAAAAAGGTCTTGACTAAGGGATGAAGTGCAAATGACCTTTGGAAGAACACCGCCAGGGCAGAAACCTGCCCTTTCAATGTACTAAGCTGGAGCCCCAGATCTAGACCATGTTGGAGAAACTCTAAAATTCTAGGAATGGTGAACTCTCGACAAGAGAGAGACCTACTTTCACACCAATCAATATAGGCCCTCCAAGTCCTGTAGTAAATAGAAGAGGAAGAGCGCTTTCTGGCACAGATAAGAGTCTGAATCACCGCGTCAGAAAGACCTTCTTCCTTCAAGATGGCGGTTTCAGCAGCCATGCCGTCAAAGCCAGCGATGGTAAATTGGGATAGCGTAGCCGACCCTGGGTGAGCAGGTCCGGCAGCAGAGGCAGGGCGAACTGATCCTCTGCCAGTCTTACAAGGTCTGCGAACCAAACTCGCCTTGGCCACCTTGGGGCCACCAGAATTGCCGGCGCACCATCCAAGGCCAGTTTGCGCAGCACTCTGGCTAGCATTGGGAATGGAGGAAACAGGTAAAGGAACCCCAGATCCCTCCAGTTCAGAGACATGGCATCCACTGCCAGAGCCAGAGGATCCTGCGAGAGAGACACAAAGACTGGAAGCTTGTGATTGTGACTAGAAGCAAAGAGGTCCACCGCTGGGACCCCCCACCTGAGACATATCGAACGAAACACCTTGGGACTGAGAGACCACTCCCCCTGACGAGAGGAGGCCCTGCTCAGCAAGTCCGCCTCCGTGTTCTCCACCCCCGGAATGTAGACTGCTGAGATACACGGGACGTGGGTCTCTGCCCAGTCCAGAATCAAAGACACTTCCCTGAGGGCACTCCTGCTGCGAGTCCCCCCTTGGTGATTGATGTAAGCAACCGCCGTCCTGTTGTCCGACCGGACCTGAACTGGCAGGCCTCTCAACTGATGAGTCAAGCGAAACAGAACCAGCCTGATGGCTCTCAACTCCAGAACATTGATGGGTTCGTGAGCCTCCTGCGGGCCCCACAGACCCTGAAACTGGAGGTCCTTCCAAACACCCCCCCAACCTGACAGACTGGCATCCGTGGTGACTGTTTCCCAACACGGAGCCAGAAAAGATCTGCCCTTCAACAGATTGACCGACCCCAGCCACCATTGCAGGGATCGACGAACACGAGGAGTCATCAGGAAAGACTGATCCAACGAAAGAGGAGACTTGTCCCAAGCCTTCAACAGATGAAGCTGAAGCGTCCTTGTGTGAAACTGCGCAAAGGGGACTGCCTCGAATGAGGCCACCATTAACCCCACCAGCCTCATCCCTAGCCGGATGGTCGGATGAAGGGTTGACAAGAGAAGCCGAACTAACTCCTGAATCAAAAGAATTTTGGCCTGGGGCAGAAACACCCTGGCCCGTGAAGTGTCCAGAGACATTCCCAGAAAGGTCAGAATTCTGGACGGAGATAGAGAAGACTTGGGGTGGTTGATCACCCAACCGAACCTCTCCAGAGTAGACACCACCGCTCTGGTGTCCAACTCCGCTTGGTTGAAGGAAGAGGCCATGATCAGTAGATCGTCCAAATAGGGCACGATGCGGATACCCTGAACCCTTAGCAGAGCCATCACTCCCGCTAGCACCTTGGTGAACACCCGAGGAGCTGAGGTGAGACCGAAAGGAAGTGCCACAAACTGAAAGTGCCGATCCTCCACCACGAACCTGAGAAACCTCTGGTGTGCTGGAAAAATTGGAACGTGTAGATAAGCATCCTTGATGTCTATGGACGTCAGAAAGTCTGCCTGACGAAGAGAATGAATGGCCGAACGCAGCGTTTCCATGCGGAATTTCCTCGGCCGGATGAACCTGTTGAGAAGCTTCAAATCCAAGATGGGTCGGACCAGCCCGTCCTTCTTGGGTACCGTGAACAGATTGGAATAAAAGCCCCTGCCCCGATCTGAAGGGGGCACTGGGCAAATGACAGCCATGTCCAGAAGATTCTCCACTGCCACCAGGAGTCCCTGCGCCGCCAGAGGCTCCGACGGCATCCGAGACCTGACAAATCTGGAAGAGGGGCGGAGCTCGAACTCCAGCTTGTACCCGGAAGACACCACTTCCCGGATCCATCTGTCCGAGACCTCTTGATCCCAGATCTGAGAGAAGTGCTGCAGCCGTCCCCCCCACCCGCATGGGTGAGGGCGCCCCCTCATTGCTGAGCCGGCTTAGAAGCCGGTTTGGGCTTAGAGCCCCAACTGTATCCAGAACGGGCACGTCCTCTGCCCCTGTTTCCGGAATCTCCTCTGGAAGAGGGAAATGCAGAACCCCTGCCAGATCTGGCCCCCCGAAAGGAGGGGGTAAAGGCAGGCGCCCCCCGAAAGGAGCGGCGTTGTTTCTTACGTTGAGGTAACCTACCACCCTTGGTGACAGAGTCCAATGTCTCTCCAAAGAGCCGTAGACCAACAAAGGGTCAAGCCGTCAGTGATTTTTTGGACATAAAATCGGCCGCCCACTGGCGCAGCCACACCGACCGCCGAATAGCCACAAGCAGAGCCGACGTCCTACCACACATCATCAAAGTGTCATCCAAGGCAGTCAACACAAAGGAAAACAACTAACAACTAACACCGTTTAAGGCTAAGGAACTCGTTACTACCAGGACGAAGCCCGGAAGAAGTCAACAGGTCCCTGACCACAGACCTGGTAGCCAACACCATTAGCTCCGAAGCGCACACAGGCCGGATGGCCGACCCAATGCTAGTAAAGCCATGAAAAGCCATCTGATCAATACGTTTATCCTCTCCATCTTTGAGAGTGGAACAATCAGGTCTGTTTAAAACCGAGGAGTTAGACAACCCCAAAACCGGTGCATCCACCTCGGGGGGAGATGCCCAGCGCTTGACCGCCTCAGAAGGAAAAGGATATTTCCTATCCCACCTCTGAGGGATGCCAGGGAGCCGAGCCGGCCTATCCCATTCCTTGTCAATGATTCTATCAAAATGGCGTTGCGTAGGAAACTCCAGGCGCGGCCTGGATTCCTCAAACAATTCACCTTTCTGCTGTGACGCCTCCTCGGGAGGGGAAATATTCAGAACTTCCAGCATGAGAGACAGAGCGTGAGGAGAGTCCAAGGATCTCCCTAAATCAGAAAGCTCGGCATCAGCGCCAGCAGACTGCTCATCATCCGAAAATTCTGAACCCTCATCAACCTCCCCTTCCTCTAGCTGGGGATAATCAGACCAATCCAGATTATCTGTTATCAAGATCATCCACCGGCGGAGCCGGCGACAAATGCTTTCTCTTAGACGGAGCCTTACGGGCGACCGAGCTAGAGAGCATTTTCTCAAGGCTAGCCAATCTGGCACACATCTCGGATTGCAGATCCCTGCCCATGACCACGTCACACGGGGCACGAGTCAAGGCGGGAGGGGGAGTTGAAGTGGCCGGCTGTGCTGACCCCGACGCTTGGGGTTCGGACTGCCGCGTAATAGTTTGCTGTGCACATGGTATACACAGTAACACATCATCCCCAGTAATGGAAATCCCACACAACATACACTTTTTGGGATGCCCCGAAGGGGTCCCAGTATCCGGGGATGCCTCCATAAGGTGAATTTTGAGTGGTTGCTATGACCCAGGGAATTACGCCAGTTAGACAACCCGGGATGCCCCTTTAATGTCCCGAGTGGGAGGATTTGTGATGCTAAAATGGACCCAGGGACCCAGGATCAGGAGAGACCTTCCAATACTACAGAAGATCCTCCTGAATAACCTTCACCTAAAAGACAGAGAGAGACCCATAAGTCCCTACCATAAGACTTAACAGAAAAAGAAAAGAAGAAATAAATGAGGCCCACAGGGCCACTCACAGACGCTGCGATGAACGATCCGCCTAGAACAATGGCTACCTTGCTGAGGTGAAGTGAAGAAGAAGAACGGCCGTGCCAGGGGCGTGGTCTGCGCAGCCCGCGCAAAACTGAGCTGTGCCCCCTTAGCTGCCTAGTAACAGGGAGCTCAGCTCCGCAGCGGCGCCAGTACAGAGGAGGGCGGAGCCGCGGCGACGCGCCGAAAGCCCGGCTCCGCCCCCCCTCTAGTGTGAATGAAGCGTGAGGGAAGAAGTCCCTCACACACCAGCCCCAGAGACCGGCGCCGCCGACAACCGCGGCGCCGGCTGCCGTGACAACGGGTGCGTCCGCTGTTACTAGCGGAGCACCCGCCCCGCTCGCTGCGGCAGGAATGAAGGAGAGAACGGGGGCTGGCCGCGGCAGAGCGCCGAGTGCCAGCCCCGCCCCCCCAAAGCGCGTGAGGTCAAATATCTCCTCACCAGACTGAAAGACCCCGGCACCAGGCTGCAATGACAGCCGCGGTGCCGCAACATAGTAACAAACAGAATAAACTCATTGAGGAATTACTCACAGATACACCACATCAATAAAGAGATAGTGAATAAGAGAAAGTGAATAAAGCTAACCCCTATGAGAGGAACCCCCAGCCCCCATAGTTGGTAAAAGGGAAGGGCCCCCCCCCCCCCCAGGGGAAAAGTCAAGGGACGGGGCATCCCAAACCAGGATCACCTACCCGGTATGACCGCCTACCCTCTCTTTTAGGGTCTCACGGTGGAGCTCTGCTCCTCAGCACCAGAGGTGCCAATGTACCCTCGCTCGGGCCAGCAGCCAAGACTGTGGAGGCATGTAATATGAGGTAAATTTAGGGACAAACAGGGGTCCGAGCGGAAATAATCAAAATAACAGGCCGGGAGTTACCCCGGCTACCTGAAATCCCCCTGTGCAAGGAGGAGCCATCATCTTCTGACTTGCTCGCCGTCTGCAGAGATGGAAAACTGGGTAGTGAGTGGGAGGTCCCAGGTATTTATGGATCAGGGAGGGGCTTTCTTTTGCTATCATCTCTGCAGGAACGCCCTCTTCAGGACGATATTACCCACATGTTATGGATTCTTGAAGCGGGGTGTGTGACATACTAAGAATATTTTAGATGTTATGATAAATTAACTATCATTCATTAGAATGAGGACTGATAGGGGTATGTGCCAACATTCTTAGGGCAAGCTCGGGTCATTTGGTTTACACCTTTCTTAATTTGGCCTCCTGTTTCTTTAGCAGCTAAGTGTGAGGCGCTGACACTAATATTTTAGATGTTATGGTAGATGACCCATTATTCTTTTAATGGGGGAATTCTCTGCTGCTCGGGGCCAACTTGGTTTGTGTAGGGAAAGAATCTATTTGTCTGTTTGGCTTCCTGTTTCTTTAGCAGCTAGGAGCCAGAGGCTGACACTAATATTTTAGATGTTATGATAGGTGAACTATTATCCCTTTAAATAGGGACTGATGGGGGGAATTTTCCAGACTTTCTGGTGCTACCGTCCTTAAACCGGACCTTCACCATTATTTCTGAAAAGCCCAAACCCTTAAAACTATTCCCCAGCATCTAAAATTAATATATTTTAAGTTCTTAGTAACTTATTGTTCTTTCCCCCCACTGGGCTGCAACTCTGTTCAGGACTCTAGGATATGGGCGCTGCCATCTTGACTCAGAGAAGCATCACATACTGAGGAGAGGAGAGTGGGATAAAGTGCAGGGGGTGGGGTTATAGCTGTGCTTTGCACAGAGCAGAGCTGGGGTCAGGGAAGGGGCAGCAATCCCAGGATGCAGAGCGACAGTCAGACACTTCCTGTTTGCCGGCTGCCTGATGCTCCATGAGCCGCCATCTTGGATGTTTAAAGGCTCATAACATGCAGTAGATGCATGTAGGATGATTATTATAAGTATACAGCACGTCCTGTTCCAGAATATTCCTTACCCATGGGTTATACATCCACAAGATGGCGCTGGACTGCAGAAAAACAGCTTGTGGCTCCTCCCGGCCCTATATAAGTCAGGGACCTTCCACAAAATCCCCAGTTTATTTCTGCAGTCTGTGCTAAGATAGAAGACAGCTCTCTCGTGGCGCAGGTGAGTGGGGCTTATTGCCTGCGGCCCTGCAGGACTATTCCCACCCCTTCCGTCCCATTTACTGCGTCCCAGCCTTGGCTGATAAGGTTCGGGTGAAGGAAGGCGATTGAAGCACTATGGTGCTGAGGAGCTAGGCTCCTACCGCAGTCCCTGCTCTAACAGGGTAGGCGGTTTAGGCTAATGGTGAGCCTTTTGGGATGCCCCCACTGCCTCATAGGTTTGGCCAGGTTATCCTGTGCAGTAAACCCTGTTCCCATTCCCCCTCCACCTCCTCTCTTCATATTGGACCCGGGCGCCATTTCCCCCGGGGTATTCCGTTGTTATCCTCCCTCACTCTTCCTTCGGGAGAGATCTCGGGGGGGGGGTTGTCTGGTGTTTTGTGACTTTAGACATATGTGTGCCTGTTACTTTATTAAAACACGTCGTCGCACATTTGTACTGCGCTCTGCGGCTGGCAGCCCCATTCACCTCAGAGCTGCCGGGCCGCTACCGGCCAGATCACGTGAGCGCGCTTTGCCGCTCTTCCGGGGGAGGGGGGGGGGGGGCTCTGTGGATGATGCAATTTACCTCATATCTCCACAGCCCGCCCCTCGAGGTTGTGGATGCCATTTTCTCTTCCTCCTGCGTTGCTGGCTCCTTGCGGTCTGTGAGTAACCGTGAATTTTTCTCTATTTGTTCTTATGCTGTATTCTTATGGGAATATATGGTTGTGTCTTTCAGGCGGGATAAAGCTTCGGTCCTGTGGTTAATCCCGGCCATCTCCCCTCATTATCTCCCACTTCCCTAGCGGTCTATTGGGGCATCCCGGGTAGCTCTTTAGCATTAACCCCTACTGGCCTCACCATATGGAGGCTTCTGGGGATAATGAGCCTGGGGTTCCTTCGGGACAAGCCCGGCTATGTGTTGTGTGTGGGGTATACCCAATGGGTGATGTCAGGGTATGTGTATCCTGCGCCCAGCAGGTACTTGCCCTGCAGTCTAGGTTACCTGTTGCTGGGCCTGCGCCCCCTCGGGCTTCGCCTACCCCCCCACGCCTGCATCTGACCCCCTGCGAGGAGCATACCAGCGGGGAGTCTCAGCCTGATTTAGCAGCACAGGTGACCAGCATTGAAAAACATATTGCTGGGTCTGCATCGCGTAAGGCTTCTGCTAAGAAGCGGCATTTGTCTCCCACTGTCTCCCTCTTTCCTGTGGAAACTGAGGAAGTTTTTGACACTACTGGTTATTCCCCCCTGGAGGAGAGAATCATCCGAGGAGCAACCCAGGGTTTATGGTGGTACAGGGTCTCCCTTTGGGGAAGATCTATGGTCCTCAGATGACACTGACAGGCTCTTGGCTCATATTTTTGAAGTGCTCTGTATCTCCCCTCCTGCCGTGGCTCCGCAGCAGCAGGGTGAGCTCTTCCATACGGTTAAACCACGTTTGGAATTCCCTGAGCAGTCGCACTATAATAATCTGGTGCTCAAAGAATGGGAGCGGCCTAGCAAGCTGCCAGGGGTCCCCAAATATTGGGACAAAAGGTATCCCTTTCTTGCTGATTTGATTAAGCGTTGGTCATGTCCTCCTGAGGTGGACGTGCCCGTTCTGGGGCTGTCCAATACATCTGTCATGCATTCCCCTGACACTACTACCCTGAGGGATAATGAGGACCGGCGTATGGACCAACTGGCTTGCCATGCCTTTGCCTGTGTGGGGACCGCGCTATGCCCGGTTTGTGCCATTATAGCTATTGCTATTAAGGGTTTGCTTAAGAGCCTCTTAGAAGGGGTCTCTGATGACGCAGGAGGAGAGGAGTATAGATCTCTCCTGCTTTCTCCCCCCCTCTCCTGGGGTCCCAAGCCAAAATCCTCACCCAAGCCCCCTCAGGCATGAAGGGGCGCCCTCACCCATCCGGGTGGGGGGATGGCTTCGGGTCTTTGCTCACGTCTGGAGGCTTCACGTCTCAGACCGGTGGATTCAGGAGGTAGTGTCCTCCGGTTACAAGTTTGCAGCCTGGCCGCCCCCAAGATTCGCCAAGTCCCAGATGGCTCAAAACCCCCTGTCAGTTTAGGGTCTGTGCCTTGCTGTCCAAAACCTTCTGGAGTTGGGGGTCATCTGCCAGGTGCCAGGTTTTCACAGTTCCCAGACCCATCAGGTCCATCAGACCTATCCTAGATTTAAAGTGCCTCAACAAATTTGTCAGATTCAAACACTTTTGCATGGAGACTCTGTGCTCTGCTGTCAATTCACTACGTCCAGGGGACTTCATGACCTCTGTAGACATCAAGGTCGCTTACCTTCATGTACCAGTCTTTTCAGGTCACCAGAGATTCCTCCGGTTCGCTCTGGAGGATCAGCACTATCAATTTGTGGCTCTGCCTTTCGGTATCGCCTCGACCCCCAGGGTATTCACCAAGGTACTGGCGGGCGTACTGGCTCTGCTGAGATCTCAGGGCATTCGCATTCTTCCTTACTTAGACGACATTCTCATCATGTCTCAATCTCTCCAGCAAGCCGAGTTGGATACTCAGCGGGTGGTGTCCACACTGGAGTCTTTCGGCTGGGTGATCAACCACCCAAAGTCTTTCCTGTCACCGTCAATGGTGAGGTCCTTTCTGGGCATGACTCTGGATACGTCTCAGGTCAAGATTTTTCTGCCTCAGCAGAAGGTGGAGAGTCTTCAGGCCCAAGCCAGGTTCCTTATGTCTTGCCCTCATCCCTCCATCCGGCAGGGGATGCAGCTGGTGGGCCTGATGGTGTCTTGCTTCGAGGTGGTTCTATACGCTCAGATTCACATTAGACCTTTTCAACTCCACCTCGTCGGTATGGGATCGGGACCCTCGGTCCCTGGATCAGGTGTTGTGCAGATCCTTTCTGGTCCCATGCTGGGAGACACTCACCACAGATGCCAGTCTGACTTGAGGTTGGGGGGGCTTCTGGAAATCCCTGAAATACCAGGGTCAGTGGGGCCCTCAGGAGGCCCACACCCCTATCGGCATTCTGGAATTTTGGGGGCGATAAGGTTGGTTCTCGCCCAATTTACTCCACACCTTCGGGGACGAGCGGTTCAGGTCCGCTTGGACAACCAGACGGCGATTGCCTACATCAATCATCAGGGAGGGACCCGGAGCAAGAGGGCCCTCAAGGAAGTGTCCCTAAAACTGTCTTGGGCGGAGGAGAATGTTCCCTGCATCTCAGCTGTGTACATCCCAGGGTTGGAGAATCTGGAGGCAGACTCCCTCAGCAGGGGGACCTCTCGTCTGGGAGAATGGTCCCTCAGCAGCAGGGTGTTTCGCTCTCTGGGCCACCGCTGGGATCAGCCAGATGTGGATCTGTTTGCGTCCCGTCACAATCACAAGCTTCTAGTCTTTGTCTCTCTGTCCCAGGACCCTCTGACCTTGGCCATGGATGCACTAGCAATGTCTTGGAAGAGCTTTCAGCTTCTCTGTGTTCCCTCCTTTTCCTCTGTTGGGCAGGGTGCTGCGCAAGATTGGCCCCCCGTTGGCCAAGAAGGGTGTGGTTCGCAGACGTCGTGCAGTTGGCAGTAGATCAGTATGCTCTGCCCAAGGATCCAGACCTGCTCACTCGGGCACCTACGCCATCCCAATTTACAAACACTGGTTTGACGGCCTGGCTGCTGAAACCTCCATCTTGATGGGGAAGGGGCTGCCTGCCTCTGTTGTTAATACCATGATTCAGGCTAGGAAGAGGTCCTCATCATCCATCTACTATAGGGTCTGGCATGCTTACATTGACTGGTGTGAGTTTAAGTCGCTTCCCTGTAGGGTGTTTTCTGTCCCTATGATTCTGGAATTCCTGCAACACGGTTTGGATTTGGGTCTTCAGCTTAGTACCCTCAAAGGTTATGTTTCTGCTCTGGACATTTTCTTCCAAAGATCCTTTGCTCACCATCGTATGGTCAAGACTTTCTTCCAAGAGGTTTCTCATGTGCGTCCTCCACGTAAGCCTATGTTACCAGTATGGGACTTGAACTTGGTCTTATCTGCCTTGCAGGGGTCTCTTTGAGCCTCTGCGTGAGGCCCCTTTGTCCATTTTGACTCTTAAAGTAGTCTTTTTGGTGGCTATCACTTCTGTTAGGCGTGTTTCTGAGTTGGCGGCGCTTTCCATCAAACCGCCTTACTTTGAGAGACACCAGGACAAGGTAGTGTTTCGTTTTAAGCCAGATTTTCTGTCTAAGGTTGTGTCTGCCTTTCATCTCAATCAGGACATTGTTTTGCCTTCTCTATGCCCTAATCCTAGTAACCCTAAGGAACGGGTTTTACACTATCTGGATGTGGTCAGGATTCTGAAGTTCTATTTGGTGGCTACTAAATCCTTAAGGAAGACTGATGCTCTATTTGTGCTTCCGTCTGGGCCTAGGAAGGGTCTGGCTCCAGCTAAATCCACGATCAGCAAGTGGATTCGTCAGGCTGTGATTCAGGCCTATTCTGCTAAGGGGAAGGAACCTCCCTTCCGCCTTACTGCTCATTCTACTCGTGCTATTGGTGCCTCTTGGGCCTTTCAGCACCAGGCTTCTGTTGAACAAGTTTGCAAGGCCGCTACTTGGTCTTCTGTACATACCTTTTCTAAGTTTTACAAGGTTGATGTTAGGGCCTCAGCTGATGCTGCTTTTGGTCGCAAGGTTCTGCAGGCGGCAGTGGTTTAAACTGTCTGCTGTTACTTTTTGGGGATCCTACAGGTGAGTAATGACAGAATTGTATTTTTAATGTGGGCAATCTGTATGTACAGGGTGGGGGAAACATATAAGATATGCTCTTATTCAGGGTGAAAGACCGCTTTAAAGTGGACCAACACCCTCCCCTGATCGGCCCGGGAATCTATAAGATTCCCGGACCGATCAGCCCCCTGACTGCGGGGCACCCCGATCGGGTGTGTGAAACCCCTCCAGAAACCCCTAAATCCCTACCTGCTCCTCGATCCAGCGGCGCCTCCCGCGCGTCCCTCTAGCAGGACGCGCACCCGCGCCGGCCGCTTGTGAATGGCAGGCGCGCGCCCTGTAAGAGTGACGCGCGGGAGGCGGCGGGCGCGCTCTCTTGTCCGTCGCTGCCTCCCGCTTGTCCGTCCGGCGCGGATTGGCTGCAGCGGTCACGTGGGAGCGGGGAGAGGTGAGTTTTTGGGGCTTTCTGGGGGGTTTCACACAGCGGGGGCACCCCCGATCGGGGTGCCCCGCCGAAGTGGACCAAAGTACAGGATAGTCAAAATCCTGGGTGTTGGTCCACTTTTAAGGCAAACTTTGTGTCGGAAAATAATCTGTTTCTTTTTCAGCTATGTGCGAGACACTGACTAATATTTTAGATGTTATGATAGGTGAACCATTATTCCTTTGCTTTGCTAATTCGCGTTGTTGCTTTCACGCAGGTGCCGGGCTCAGCGGCCGCCAGGTGCATCGGACTCAGGCCGTCTTTAACCACACAGAAGATTACGTCCTGCTGCCAGACGAGCGGACAATCAGCCTGTGCTGCTGGGACTCCAGGACGGCGGAGCGCCGCAACCTGCTCTCGCTGGGCCACAACAACATTGTACGCTGCATTGTCCACTCGCCCACCAACCCCGGCTTCATGACCTGCAGCGACGACTTCAGAGCCCGATTCTGGTACCGCCGATCCACCACCGACTGATCCTTCCCCTTATTTGTGGGGGAACTCTGCCTCCGACATAAAGAAGGGAGGACTCATGACAAAGTGGGAGGCTGAGAGGAACGGTTACTTGGGAATGTTATGAGCCTAATCCAGATGACTTTAACCCAAGATGTTCTCAGCCAATGAGATATGAGATAGCAAGACAAGACTGTTATAAGAGCTGGGGGGGGGGGGGGGGAACTGGATGAATTTTATGTTTTTTGAATATTTTTTTTTGGGGGGGGTGGAATAAACTTCACCCCTGTTGGGACTTTGCAGACAAAAAGTCTACGGAAAAAAATATTTCCGTTCGGCCTCCTGTTTCTTTAGCAGCTAAGTGTTAGGTCTAATATTTTAGATGTTATAATATATGAGCCACTTTTTCTTTGAATAATCGCCTGACATGTCTGGTGCCAACAATCCCAGGACAAGGTCAAACCAGTTGGTTGTCAGATGAGTGGATTATTTTTCTGTGGCCTCCTGTTTATTCAGCAGATAGGTGTGAGGGTCTAGCACTAATTATGTTATGCTAGAGGAAGCAATATTCTTTTGATTGTGGGCTGATCGAAGCATCGCCTGACATGTCTGGTGCCAACTTTCCCAGGGCAAGGTCAAACCTTGTCAGATGGAGTGAATATTTTTTTCTGTGGCCTCCTGTTTATTCAGCAGCTAAGTGAGGTGCTAGTACTAATATTTTAGCTGTTATGTTAGAGGAAGCCATATACTTTTGATTGTGTGCTGATCGTAGCATCACCTGACATGTCTGGTGCCAACATTCCCAGGGCAGGGTCCAGCCACTTGCCCGTCAGACCCTCCGGGTTTATTTAGCAGCGAGGTGGGAGAGGCCGACACTTTAGATGTTTTGATGAACCATTATTGCTTTGAGGGAGGACTGATGGCGGAATCATCCGGATGGTCACTGCGCCAGCACGCTCAGGAGGATAAGGGGAAATGTTTTCTCTCTCTATTTGGCCTCCAGCTTTTTTAGCAGCTGTGTGTGAGGTTCTTTCACTATACTAATATTATAGATGTTATGATAGATGAGTAAGGGCCAATGTCTGGTGCCAACATTCTCTGGGCAAGGTCAGGCTACTTGGTTTGCAAGCAAAGTCTGGGGAGAGAATTTGTTTTGCTCCTGTTTCTTTAGCAGCTGGAAGTGAGAAGCCAACACTAATATATTAGATGTTGTGAAATATGAGCCAATATTCCCTTGAATGAGGGCTGATGGGGGGCTAATTGTCCAGGGTATCTGTTGCCGTGTGATTTTGAGGGGACATGATGAATTTAAATGTTTTTTTTTTGTGGGAGGGCGATGGAATAAAGTTCTCCCCTGTCAGGACTTGTTTGTGTTTTTAGCTTAATCCACAGCGGTCACCAACCACTGCACTGAGAATTTCTAAAGAGTGTGCGCCTATTCTTGCTCCGCCCCTTTTCTGCTACCCTGGACCCCAAGAACCCCAAGAAATGTAGGAAAGGCGTATAGGAGTCGGAACTCCGTCCAAGGAATTGCCAGAGCGTCTGTGGCGAAGGCCAGAGGATCTCTTGACAGAGAGACGAACCTTGGAAGCTTGTGATTGTGTCGGGACGCAAACAGGTCACGTCCGGCAGACCCCAGCGGCGACACAGAACGTGAAAGAGCTTGTTGCTGAGAGACCATTCCCCCAGAAGGGAGACCCCCCCCCCCCCCCCCTGCTCAGGGAGTCTGCCTCCTGGTTCTCCACCCCGGGAATGTAAACCGCAGAGATGCAGGGAACATTCTCCTCTGCCCAAGTCAGGATCTGGGTCACCTCCTTGAGGGCTCGCTTGCTCCGAGTTCCGCCCTGGTGATTGATGTAGGCGTCAGCCGTCTGATTGGCCGAGCGGATCTGGACCGGTGGGAGGTGGGGAGTCAAATGAAACAGGACTAACCGGATCGCTCTCAGCTTCAGGAGATTGATAGGCACCTGAGCCTCCTGCGGGCCCCACTGGCCCTGGAACTTTAGCGATTGCCAGAACCCTCCCCAGCCGGTGAGACTGGCATCCTTGGTGACAATCTCCCAACGAGAAGTCAGAAAGGACCTGCCTACTAGAAGATTTCTGGAGTCCAACCACCACGAGAGGGACGACTGCCTGGCCAGAGAAGACGGCGAAAATTCCTTCTCCAGGGACTCCTGTGTCCGGTCCGAAGCGGTCAAGAGATTCAATTGAAGCGGCCTCGTGTGGAACTGGGCGAATGGCACCGCCTCAAAGCATGACACGATGAGACCCACCAGCTTCATCCCCAGACGGATGGATGGTCGTTGGCACGCCAGCAAGGCCCGCGCCTGCGTCAGAACTTGACCTGAGAGGTGTCCAACTTCATGCCCAGGAAGCACCTCACCAATGACGGAGTGATTGAAGATTTAGGATAATTGATCACTCAGCCGAAATCCTCGAGTGGACAACACCATCTGGGTGTCGCTCTCGGCCTGCTAAAGAGATTGAGCAGCAAGTCATCCAGATAGGGAAGAATACGAATGCCCTGACTCCTCAGTAGGGCCATGACACCCACCAGCACCTTGGTGAACACCCGGGGGGCTGAGGAAATCCCAAACGGCAGCGCCACAAACTGGTTATGCTGATCCTCCAGTGCGAATCTCAGAAACTTCTGATGTCCCTGGAAGATAGGAATGTGCAGGTAAGCATCCCTGATATCCACCGAGGTCATGAAATCGCCCGGCCGATGCGAACTCACCGCAGACTGTAAGGTCTTCATGCGAAAGTGTCTGAATCTGACAAACCTGTTGAGCCCCTTCAGGTCCAAGATAGGCCTCAAGGTAGCGTCCTTCTTGGGTGCCGTGAACAGATTGGAATAGAACCCTCCACCTCGTTCCTGGTAAGGCACAGGAAAAATCACTCCGGACAACAGAAGGCGTCGAACAGCCATTCTTAGGCCCTGTGCCATCAACAGGTTCTGGGAGATCCGCGACCAAAGATATCGTGGGGGAGGCCACGCTGCCAGCTCTATATTCTAAGTATGTCACACACCCCACTTCAGACATTAATTCATTAACATGGGGTACTCACCGCTAGGTGGCGCTGCTTTGCAGAGAAGTCCAGAAAAAGCAAGCCCCTCCCGGTCTATACATACCTGGTATCTCCTAACAATTCCCCAGTGTTCTTCTCTGCAACGTGGCGACAAGACAGAAGAAAGAAGTCTCCTGCTTGCAGGTAGCCGGGGTATCACCCCGGCCCCCCCCCCCCCCTACGGTCTATTTCTGCCCGGCTTTTTTTTGTCCCTTATCCCCTTATTTAATGGTAGCCTCCCAGCTTAGGCTGTAGGCTGGGCAAGGGTAGATGGCACATTGGTGCCTAGGAGATTAGCTCCTCCACTCGACCCTATATTATGGGGCATAGTGGTGATCCGGTGTGGTGATCCGGACGTGGGATGCCCCAGCCCTTATATTCCCCTTAGTGTTTACCTAATCCTTATACTGGGTGTGTGTGCGTGTTTCTTTGTCTGGAATGGGCGGTCTTGGTATGGGGCCCTGTTTTCGGGGGCTTGGGCTCCCTGAACCCTGGTGTTTTGGCCAGGTGGGGTCGGGTCGGGTGTTACCCGCCGGTTTCATGCCCTGTCTGCCGGTGGGCAGACTTTGATTTTACGGTGGGCGGGGCCGGGCGGCGCGCTGCGCCACCGGCCCGCCTGTGTGGAAGCGCCGGGGACCCTGGCTTATGCGGGCGCCATTCCCTTGTGGCGCCCGCGGCTCGTGCATTTTTTGTTTTGAGGGGCGGGGCCCGCGCCAAGCGCGTCCAGCGCCGAGCGCAGACCGCGCCGTGTCTGTCAGAAGCACGTAGTGTCCTGTTAGATGGGGAGGGGCGGGCTACACGGGTCCCGCGCTCGCTGAGGCCGCCGCCTCTCCTCTCTGTCTTTTGCCGTCCAGGCGCCATTTCGCGGGGGCTCAGGTAGGCTCTTGGCCTTAAGTACAGCGTCGGAGCGTCCTGTTAGAGGAGCGATCAGTGAGGGGGGACTGCTATGTCTGCTATGTTTTATTATTGGGGCACTATCTAGCTGCCTGTATTATGGCTGTTATTGGGTCTGCGCCCCTCTCCCCCTCCTGTCTCTCTCTCTCTCCCCCCCACCCCCCCCCACCTCTCGTTGGGGGCGACGGCAGGGTGCTCCAGCCAGGCTTTGGGCGTACTGGCTGGTAGTTTTTTATATGTTTTACTGGTGTAATGCCTGTACTCATGTTTTTTTGTGTTTTTCAGATAATATCCGGGATTCCATCATACAGGGCTCTCCCGGTCTTATATACCTGGTTGGTTGGGGGTTGTCTTAGAGTCCCTTGCAAATTCCCAGGGCTTTTTCATTTAATAGTAGTATACTCATACTTATCTAATATATATATATATATTAATATATGTTACACATATATATTTATCCCTATTAAAACCCCAGAGGGGCATCACGGGTCGCTTACTGCGTAAATCCCTGAGGGCTGCGAATACCATAAATTCACCATTATGGAGGCTACCAGAGATACCGGAACTAGTCCTTCGGGGCAGTCCAGGCTGTGTGGGGGATGTGGGACTCCGCTCCCAGGGGATGATGTGATCGTTTGTATTCCATGTGCACAGCAGAACATTGAGCGCCAGTCCGACACTTCGGTGCCTGGGACTTCTTCTACCGCGCCTTCTCCCTCCCCTCCTCGCCTGTTCCGGACCCCGTGCGACGTGGTCGTTGGGGGTGATTCGCAATCTGAGGTAGGCGCCCGGTTGGCCAGCCTCGAGAAAATGTTTTCCGCTATGGTCGCTCAGAAGGCTCCTGCCAAGCGAAAACATCTGTCTCCGCCTCCGCAGGACTCCGATGAGGAAGTTGAGGTACTGGATTGGTCGGATCGTCCCCTCGAAGAGGGGGAGCTTATTGAGGAGACGGAGGATTCAGAGGTTCAGCAGTTGTCTAGCGCTGAGGGGGACTTGATAGAGGGGCCCCCTCTTGATACGCCCACTATTCTGGCTCAAATGTTTGAGGTTTTGGATTTGGATCCGCCGGAAGTTACTCCTCGGTCTAAGGGTCAGCTTTTTGGGGGTTCCAAGCAGCGCTTGGAGTTTCCCAGTCAGCAGCATTTTGAGGACGTGGTCCTTAAGCAGTGGGAGCAGCCTACGCGGCTTGTCGGGGTCCCGCCTAGTTGGGACAAGAAGTTTCCTTTTCCAACGGATTTGTTGAAGCGGTGGTCTGTTTCCCCCGAGGTGGATGCTCCGGTTTTGGGGCTGTCTAATTCGGCGGCTGTTCACTTCCCTGATACTACTTCTCTCAAGGATGGCGAGGATCGCCGAATTGATCAGCTGGCCCGTCATGGCTTTGTCTGTGCGGGTTCGGTTTTGAGGCCTGTTTGTGCTTCCGCCTTTTTTGTCTTTGGCGGTTAGGTCCATGGTCAGGGATTTAGGTGTGGACCTTGATCCTACCTGTGAGGAGTCTCTGGCTCTTAAGCGTTGTGAATCCTTTTTGTCGTTTATCCTGGCCGCTCAGGATGATGCCATGTTGATGTGTGGCAGGGCTACGGCTCTGCTGGTGGCTATTCGTCGTTCAGTGTGACTGAGACAGTGGACGGCTGACTTTAATTCTAAAAGATCGCTTACGGCCCTTCCCTTTCAGGGTTTGAGGCTTTTTGGTGAAAAGCTGGATTCTGTTGCCAAGGGGGGCAAGCTACCTCAGCGCAAGAAATTTCGCCGTTCCTTTCGGGGGACGGCCTCTTTTACTCCGTCCTTTCGGGGAGCCAGAGCCGGCAGGGGTGCGGGCTTCCCGGCCTCCAGGGGCGCCAGCTGGAATAGGGGTAGAGGCAGTGGCCGTCCCATTCGCGCCTGGGGTTCCAAGCCCAAGCCTGCGGCCAAGCCCGCTCAGCAATGAGGGGGCGCCCTCACCCGTACGGGTGGGGGGACGGTTGCGACTCTTCTCCCGGGTATGGGACCAGGAGGTCTCGGACAGGTGCATCGGGAGGTGGTGTCGGCCGGTTACAAGCTGGAGTTCGAGTCCCGCCCTCCTCTAAGGTTTTTCAGGTCTCGGGTGCCCTTGGATCCTTTGGCCGCACGGGGGCTCCTGGCGGCGGTAAGGAATCTTCTGGAATTGGCAGTCATCTGCCCGGTCCCTCCTTCAGAGGTGGGGCGCGGGTTTTATTCCAATCTCTTCACTGTACCCAAAAAGGACGGTTCGTTCCGTCCGATCCTGGATTTGAAGCTTCTCAACAGATTTATTCGTCCCCGGAAGTTCCGCATGGAAACCCTGCGGTCTGCGATCGGTGCACTTCGGCAGGGGGACTTTATGACGTCCATAGACATCAAGGATGCTTACCTTCACTTCCCGATCTTTCCGGCTCGTCAGCGGTTTCTTCGCTTTGTGGTGGAGGATCGGCATTTTCAGTTTGTAGCTCTTCCGTTCGGCCTCACATCTGCGCCGAGAGTGTTCACCAAGGTGTTGGCGGGAGTGATGGCCCTGCTCAGAGCTCAGGGGATTCGCATTGTATCTTACCTGGACGATCTCCTCATCATGGCGCCTTCCTTCAGTCAGGCGGAAGGGGACACCAGTTTGGTGGTGTCTATGTTGGAGAGGTTCGGCTGGGTGATCAATTACCCCAAGTCCTCTCTGGTCCCGGCCAGGGTGGTGACTTTTCTGGGGATGTCATTGGACTCTTGCCTGCACAGAGTCTTTCTCCCCCAGGCCAAGGTCCTTTTTGATTCAGGAATTGGTTCAGCTTCTTCTTTCCAATCCTCGCCCGTCCATTCGGCTAGGAATGAGACTGGTGGGGTTGATGGTGGCCTCGTTCGAGGCAGTTCCCTTCGCACAGTTTCACACGCGGACGCTTCAGCTTCATCTTTTGGCGTCTTGGGACCGGCGACCGCGGTCGTTGGATCGGTCCTTCCGGATGTCCCCTCGGGTTCGGCAGTCTCTTCTGTGGTGGATGGTCTCCGACAATCTTCTGAAGGGCAGGTCGTTTCTGACCCCGCTTTGGGAGACTGTCACCACGGATGCCAGTTTGTCAGGATGGGGAGGTTTCTGGAAGGATCTTCAGTTTCAGGGGCAGTGGGACCCTCGGGAAGCTCACTTGCCCATCAATGTTCTGGAGTTGCGAGCCATCAGGTTGGTTCTGTCTCAATTGACACATCATTTGCAAGGCCTGCCGGTGCAGGTGCGGTCGGACAATCGGACGGCGGTTGCTTACATCAATCACCAGGGAGGGACTCGCAGTCTGGGTGCCCACAGAGAGGTGTCTCTGATTCTTGTTTGGGCAGAGACTCATGTCCCTTGCATCTCGGCAGTTTACATTCCAGGAGTGGAGAACACGGAGGCGGACTTTCTGAGCCGGTGTTCGTCCCGCCGGGGGGTATGGTCTCTCCATCCCCAGGTGTTTCGGTCCCTGTGTCTTCGGTGGGGGACGCCGGAGGTGGATCTGTTTGCCTCTCGTCACAATCACAAGCTTCCGACGTTCGTGTCTCTGTCCCAGGACCCTCTGGCTCTGGCGGCGGACGCCATGGCCCTGAGCTGGAGGGATCTGGGGTTTCTTTATCTGTTTCCTCCGATTCCCATGCTGGGCAGGGTTCTGCGAAAGCTGGTTCAGGAAGGAGTTCCCGCCATTCTCGTGGCTCCAAGGTGGCCAAGGCGGGTGTGGTTCGCGGACATCGTTCGTCTGGCAGTGGATCAGCTCGATCTGCCTCTTCGGCCAGATCTTCTCACTCAGGGTCAGTTGTGTTACCCCAGTTTACCAACGCTGGCTTTGACGGCTTGGCTGCTGAAACCTCCATCTTGAAGGAGGAAGGTCTTTCGGATTCGGTCATTCGGACTCTTATTAGTGCTAGGAAGAGATCCTCTTCTTCCATCTACTATAGGGCTTGGAGATCGTATATTGATTGGTGTGAATCTAGATCTTTGCCCTGCCGGGTCTTTTCCGTTTCCAGGATTTTGGATTTTCTTCAGTCAGGGCTGGACTCTGGTCTTCAGCTGAGTACATTGAAGGGGCAGGTTTCTGCCTTATCTATCTTTTTTCAGAGGTCTTTTGCAAGCCATTCTTTGGTCAAAACTTTTTTCCAGGGGGTTTCGCATTTGCGGCCTCCTAGGAAGCCGTTGCTCCCTGTTTGGGATTTGAATTTAGTTCTTTCTGCCTTTCAGGCTCCTCCCTTTGAGCCTTTGCGGGATATTGCCTTGTCTACTCTGACTCAGAAGGTTGCCTTTCTGGTGGCCATCACTTCTGTTCGGCGTGTTTCAGAGCTGGCGGCCCTGTCGATTCAGGCCCCTTATTTTGAGAAACATCAGGACAAGGTGGTTTTCAGATTCAAGCCGGACTTTCTTCCTAAAGTAGTCTCTGCTTTCCATCTTAATCAGGACATTGTTCTTCCTTCTTTGTGTCCTAAGCCTAAGAATGACAAGGAGAGTGCTGATCCATGCACCTGTCAGCAGGATCACGCAAGGAGGTAGTATTGGGAGACGGCATAACCATGGTATTGGAAAGCTCCAAAACGGGAACAATGGTTACCGTCTGGCCAGACACTTAGGAACCGACGGCAATTTATTAGGCCTCTCCCTTTCCTTCAAAACCATCTTGGAGAAGTGGCCTTGCTCAGGAAAAACCAGACGCTGTCTCTTGGGCCGAAATAAGTCCCCCTGCTTCTTTTTGGCCGCCTTTGGGGGTACAATGTGCAAGGTTTCAAATAGCGCAGACAACAACTTTTCTGTGTCATCGGGGAGTCACCTGTCCTCGTCCGAGGAAGACCCAGGGTCACTGTCAAGGCCACCCGGTCAGTCCCCTGAGAAGTCGGAGTCAAGAAACAACTCACCCTCCTTCATGGAGTCTCGGCCACCAAAAGCCACGTAATCATCATCAAAAATTGAATAACACAGGGTACACAAACAGCGCTGCGACTGCTCAGAGGGCATGTACCACACATGAGACATAGCTTAGCCCACCCCGAGAGGCCCCCAAGCTCGCTATCCCCAGAAGCCTCCATTATGGTGATTAATGGCAAAAAAAGACAATGCAGAAAAAGATAAGCATCCCACAGCGCATGCACAATAGAAAAAAATTATCAGACTGGAGACTCACGGACCGCAGCCATAGTTGATAGGCCAGAAGCAGCACCGATCCAGGAGCGGAAGGACCGCAGCCCGAGGACCGCCCGGAGGATCAGGATGCAGAGGGCACCGCAGCAGCGCGCCTGTCACCATGCGGCCGGACAATGGCGCCGGACAGCCAGCTCCACGAGGGGCGGGCCACGCGACGGTGAGCCGGAACGTGTCATCGCGCGGCTCCGCCCCCCCCCTCGCAGCACGACAAGGGGAACAACGGCGCGGACTCTGGGCGCTCAGGAGGCCAAAATGGCGCCTAGACCGGAGGGAGAACAGGCAGGGGAGGCATCGCCCTTCCCTGCCACAGAGGATGACGTCCGACGCGCACGGCCGGCGCCTGTACTCCCCCACCCCAGAGTGACACAGCACCACCGCCTGTCTCATTCTCATCCGCCGCCTGCCCAGGGCCCGCGCCCCCCCCCCCCCCTCGCAGCCTGGACGAAAGGAGAGGCGATGAGGAAGAGGTGAGTAAGTTACAGTCAAGTAAAAAACGTGCAGAATACACACACAATAATACAATAAAGCTTGTGGGAGAAAAAAGATAGTGTCCCAAGGTGGTCCCCCCCCCCCCCCCCCAATAGGCTCACCATAGCCTATGGCTGGCTATCCTTTAGGACAGGGGTCTGCCGAATGCCTGACCCTCGGCGTTCGCCTACCGTCACCTGATCTGTAGCCGAAGGCTGGGAGGCAGAAAGGGTCCACGGAAAGAGGTGGGAATAGGGCTGCAGCGGCCGACGGGCTTGGGATGCCCCGCTTGTCTGTGATATCCATAGAGAGAGATAGCATCCATCTTCGCAGTCAGACTGCAAGAAGAACTCTGGGAGTTCTTAGAGAGACAGATGCCTTTATATGGGCCGGGAGGAGCCACAAGTTTCATCTTGCAGCCACTGCGCCACCTTGTGGCGGATAACCCAATTGTCAAGAATGGAGCGACCCAAACAGGACACCAGGAAAAGCTGTGCATCTCCCAAGCTTGCAGTGTGGGGGTAGGTGGATGTCAATCCAAGCCAATGCTGCGCACTTTCTGCCAATCGTGTGCTGATGACCAATCGGATTTGCAGTGTGGGCTTACACGTCTATCCTGAATGGTTGCCCGTAGTCACATGATTGGCTGCCATACAATAGAATGACTGGCCTCTTAATTCCAGTGCTTGGCTCTGCCACTGGAGGAAGCTTCTGCATTCTGTCCAGCAGAGGGAGCCAGACTCCATACAAGTTATATATGTGTATAGAGGCCATTTGTGACTGGATAAAGGATCTGATTGCTCTTCAGAGTAGCGTGCCCCCGTCACTTGCATTTCTCTTCTGCACTCGCTTAGATATGAAATAGAAGTGGATGTTTCTTTTTTAATAAACTATCTAAGAATATAAATGTCACCCGAGTCATTTATTTGATGTTGGGCTCCAGAGTGACAAATCCTGCGGCTAACGGTGTCCTACTATATAACCGATGGGGGACAGGAAACTCACCTCACACCATCAGTGAGCCCTGCATTAGAGAGATACTCACCTTTTCCTAGCAGAGCATTATCTGATGATGGGGGGCAGGAAACTAACCTCACCACCAACCCCCCCTACACACACACACACACCATAAGTGAGCCCTGCATTAGAGGCATACTCACCTTTTCCCAAGGGGGAACAAGAAACTATCCCCCCAGATGTCATCAGTAAGACCTTTATTACAGAGATACTCACCGTTTCCTAGCAGAGCTGTATCCAATAGGGGACAGGAAACTAAGCTCACCCCACACACACACACACATCATCAGTGAGCCCTGCATTAGCGGCATACTCAACTTTTCCTGATGGGGACCAGAAAACTATCCCCCCCCCCAATCTCATCAGTAAGACCTGCATTACAGAGATACTCACCGTTTCTTAGCAGAGCTCTAGAGCTCTATCCGATGGACAGGAAACTAACCTAACCCCCCCCCCCGCCACGCACCATCGGTGAGCCCTGCATTAGAGGCATACTCACCTTTTCCTGATGGGGAACAGGAAAATACCATTTTGTGAATACTCACCTGTAAAATGGGTATTATAAGTATATGTCACACACCCCGCTTCAAGATATCCATAACCTGTGGGTAATACCGACCTGTAGAGGGCGATCTGCAGAGATGATAGGAAAAAGAAAGCCCCTCCCGGTCCATAAATAACTGGGACCTCCCACTCATTCCCCAGTATAAATATAGCAGTAAGGAAAGGGACCAGGAAGAGCCAAATATAAGTCATAACAACGCAAAATTCACAATATGAAGGATCCAGAATACAAAAGGGCGGGGTGTGTGACATACTTATAATACCCATTTTACAGTTGAGTATTCACAAAATGGTATTCTAAGTATGTCACACACCACGCTTCAAGATATCCATAACCTGTGGGACATCCAATAGCAGTGTCCATAAAGGGCGGGATCCAAAACAAGGCAATAAGCACAACTTAAACCACTGCAGCCTGCAGAACTTTGCGGCCAAAAACAGCATCCGCTGAGGCCCGAACATCAACCTTGTAAAACTTTGAAAAAGTGTGAACAGAAGACCAAGTAGCAGCCTTACAAACCTGCTCAACAGAAGCCTGGTGCTGAAAGGCCCAGGACGCCCCAACCGCACGAGTAGAATGAGCAGTAACACGAAAAGGGGGGACTCCTCCCCTTAGCAGAATAGGCCCCAACAATGGCCTGACGAATCCATTTACTAATGGAAGACTTGGCGGGCGTCAAACCCTTCCTAGGCCCAAAGGGCACCACAAAAAAAGCATCAGTCTTACGAAAGGAGGACGTTACCACCAAATAGTACTTCACAACGCGAACCACATCCAAAGAATGTAGAGACCTCTCCTTGTCGTTGCTGGGATTAGGACACAGAGAGGGCAAAACAATGTCCTGATTTAGATGAAAAGCAGAAACCACCTTAGGAAGGAAATCGGCTTAAAACGAAAAACCACCTTGTCCTGATGCCTCTCGAAGTACGGAGCTTGAATGGACAAAGCCGCCAACTCAGAGACACGCCGAACAGAAGTGATCGCTACCAAAAAGGCCACCTTCTGCGTAAGCGAAGACAAGGCAATATCCTGCAAGGGCTCAAACGGAGGACCCTGAAGAGCAGAAAGAACCAAGTTCAAATCCCAAACTGGAACCAAAGGCTTCCTAGGAGGCCGAACATGCGTAACCCCCTGGAAAAAGGTCTTGACCAAAGGATGAAGCACAAAGGACCTTTGAAAGAACACCGCCAGGGCAGAAACCTGCCCCTTCAGAGTACTAAGCTGGAGCCCCAGATCCAGACCACGTTGAAGAAACTCCAGGATTCTGGAAATAGAAAATTCCCTACAAGGGAAAGCCCTGACCTCACACCAATCAATATAAGACCTCCAGGTCCTATAGTAAACAGTAGAGGAAGACCGCTTCCTAGCACTAATAAGAGTTCGAATCACCACATCAGAAAGACCTTCCTCCTTCAAGATGGAGGTTTCAACAGCCACGCCGTCAAAGCCAGCGATGGTAAATTGGGATAACGTAGCCGACCCTGGGTGAGCAGGTCCGGCAGCAGGGGCAGAACGAACTGATTCTCTGCCAATCTTACCACGTCTGCGAACCAAACCTGTCTTGGCCACCTTGGGGCCACCAGAATTGCTGACGCGCCCTCCAGGGCCAGCTTGCGCACCACTCTGGCTACCATTGGAAACGGAGGGAACAGGTACAGAAACCCCAGATCCCTCCAGTTCAGGGACATGGCATCCACTGCTAGAGCCAGTGGATCCTTGGAGAGAGACACAAATACCGGAAGTTTGTGATTGTGACGAGAGGCAAAGAGGTCCACCACCGGTGACCCCCACCTGAGGCAAATCAAGCGAAACACCTTGGGACTGAGAGACCATTCCCCCTGGCGAGATGAGGACCTGCTCAGAGAGTCCGCCTCCGTGTTCTCCACTCCCGGAATGTAAACTGCCGAGATGCACGGGACGTGGCTCTCCGCCCAGTCCAGTATCAAAGACACTTCCCTGAGGGCACTCCTGCTGCGAGTCCCTCCCTGGTGATTGATGTATGCAACTGCCGTCCGATTGTCCGATCGAACCTGAACTGGCAAGCCCTGCAACTGATGAGTCAAGCGAAACAGAACCAACCTGATGGCTCTCAATTCCAGTACATTGATGGGCTTGTGAGCCTCCTGAGGCCCCCACAGACCCTGAAACTGAAGATCCTTCCAGAAACCCCCCCATCCTGATAGACTGGCATCCGTGGTGACCGTCTCCCAACAAGGAGTCAGAAAGGATCTGCCCTTTAACAGGTTGACTGAATTCAGCCACCAGTGAAGGGAGCACCGAACCCGGGGGGTCATCAGGAAGGACTGATCCAACGATAGTGGAGACCTGTCCCAAACCGCCAACAGATGAAGCTGGAGCGTCCTTGTGTGAAACTGAGCAAAGGGAACTGCCTTGAATGAGGCCACCATCAATCCCACCAGTCTCATCCCTAGCCGGATGGCCGGACGAGGGATGGACAAGAGAAGCCGAACCAGCACCTGAATCAAAAGAACCTTGGACTGAGGAAGAAACACCTTGGCCTGGGAAGTATCCAGAGACATTCCCAGAAAGGTCACTACCCTGGACGGAGAAAGGGAGGACTTGGGGTAGTTGATCACCCAACCAAATCTCTCCAGAGTGGATACCACCGTCCTGGTGTCCAACTCTGCTTGGCTGAAGGAAGACGCCATAATGAGAAGATCGTCCAGATAAGGCACAATGCGTATACCCCGGGCTCTGAGTAGAGCCATTACCCCAGCCAGCACTTTGGTGAAAACCCGTGGAGCCGAGGTAAGACCGAAAGGGAGTGCCACAAACTGAAAATGCTGATCCTCCACCACGAACCTGAGAAACCTCTGGTGCACTAGAAAAATCGGAACATGCAGGTAAGCATCCTTGATGTCTATGGACGTCAGAAAGTCCCCCTGACGAAGAGAGTAGATAGCTGAACGCAGCGTTTCCATGCGGAATTTCTGCGGGCGGACGAACCTGTTGAGTATCTTCAGATCCAGGATGGGTCGAACCGAGCCGTCCTTCTTGGGTACCGTGAACAGATTGGAATAAAAGCCCCGGCCCTGGTCTGAGGGGGGCACTGGGCAAATGACAGCCATATCCAGAAGACTCTTTACTGCCGCCTGGAGCCCCTGCGCGGCCAGAGGGTCCGAAGGCACCTGAGACCTGAAGAATCTGGGAGGGGGCCGGAGCTCGAACTCCAGCTTGTAGTCGGAAGTCACCACTTCCCGGATCCATCTGTCCGAGACTTCCCGATCCCAGACCTGGGAGAAGTGTTGCAGCCGTCCCCCCACCCACATGGGTGAGGGCGCCCCCTCATTGCTGAGCTGGTTTAGCAGCGGGTTTGGGCTTAGAGCCCCAACTGTATCCTGGACGGGCACATCCTCTGCCCCTGTTCCCGGAATCTCCTCTGGATGACAGGAAAGCAAATCCCCTGCCAGCTCTGGCCCCACGAAAGGAAGGAGCAAAGGAAACCGCCCCCCGAAAGGGACGGCGTTGTTTCTTGCGTTGAGGTAACTTACCGCCTTTGGCGACGGAATCCAATTTCTCTCCAAAGAGCCTTAATCCTACAAAAGGGAGAGCCATCGGCGACTTTTGACACAAAATCGGCCGCCCACTGGCGCAACCAAACCGAACGCCGAATAGTCACTAGCAGAGCCGGCGTCCTGCCACACATCATCAGAGTGTCATCCAAGGCGGCTAGTACAAATGACAAAAACAATTCACACCTTTTAAGGCCAAGGAACTCGTCACTACCCGGATCATGTCCGGAAGAAGTCAACAGGTCCCTGACCACCGACCTGGTAGCCACCACCATCAGCGCCGAAGCACAAACGGGCCGCATGGCTGACCCAACACTGGCAAAACCATGACAAGCCATCTGGTCAATGCGTTTATCCTCACCATCCTTAAGAGTGGAACAATCAGGGGTATTTAAAACAGCAGTGTTGGACAACCCCAGAATCGGTGCATCCACCTCGGGAGGGGACGCCCAACGCTTAACCATATCCGAAGGGAAGGGATATTTTTTGTCCCAACCCTGAGGAATACCTGGGAGCCGAGCAGGCCTCTCCCATTCCTTAGCAATAATTCCATCAAAATGCTTTTGATTAGGGAAAAACTCCCCCTTTTGCTGTGGAACTGCCTCAGGAGGAGAAATAGCCAAAACCTCAAACATCTGAGCCAGAACGTTAGGAGTATCCGAGGATCTCCCCAAGTCCCGCTCGGTATCAGCGCCATACCGACAAACTGCTGATCGTCTGAATTATCCGATTCCTCATATACCTCCCCTTCCTCCAGTGGGGAGTAATCGGACCAATCCAGGTTATCAACATAACATATAACATAACACCGCGGCCGGTGACCAGTGCTTTCTCCTAGCCGGAGCCTTTCGGGCGACCGCGCTGGAGAATAATTTTTCCAGGTTGGCCAATCTGGCGCACATCTCAGATTGCAGCTCCCCACCCATGACAACATCACACGGGGTACGTATCAAGCTGGGAGGGAGAGAAGAAGCGACCGGCGGTGCTGACCCAGACGTCTGGGGTCCGGACTGCCGCGAAATAGTCTGCTGTGCACATGGTATACACAGAAGTACATCATCCCCAGTAAGGGATGCCCCACACCCCATACACTTCCGGGATTGCCCCGAGGGGAGCCCGAGCCCAGTATCCGGGGATGCCTCCATACGGTGAACTTATAGTTAGTCGCTATGACCAAGGGAATTACGCATATAAGCAACCCGGGATGCCCCTTTAATGTCTCAAGTGGGAGGATTTGGAAGAAGTCAATTTTAACCCAGGGACCCTAGGACCGGGAGAAACCCCCTAAAACCTAATGTAGGTCTACCTGGAAGACATAACAGAAAAAAAACAGTATAAGCATAAGGAAATGACAGCACAATAGGGAAAAAATATAGAGGGGGCCCACTCACTGTGGCTTCCTTAGCAAGGGAAATGGCGTCCACCACCTCACCACCTCACCTCTCCCAGTAGGAGCAGCAGCAGCAGCATACGGAGGCAGAGAGGAGAAGGGGGCGTGGCCAGCGCGGAGCGTGCGATGACCGTAACTCCGCCCCCCTTCCAGGACGGAGACCAGGCTCCGCAGTGGCGCCTGCCGCACGGGGGCGGGCCGCGGCGTCCCGCCGAAAGCCCGGCCCCGCCCCCTGTTCCCAGCGCGTGAGGGGAGATCTCCCCTCACCACCGCAATGCCGCCATGACAGGGACCGGCGCCGGTAACGGAGAAACGAAGACAGGGGGGGCAGGCCGCGGCGACGCGCCAACGCCCGGCCCCGCCCCCCGAACCCAGCGCGTGAGGGGAGAGCTCCCCTCACAACTGCTCCGCCGCCATGACAGAGACCGGCGCCACGGATAAAAAAAAGCAAAGACAGGGGGGCAGATAAAAAAGCGGGCCGGGAGTCATCCCGGCTACCTGAAATCCCCCTGTGCAAGGAGGAGGCATCATCTTCTGACTTGCTCGCCGTCTGCAGAGATGAAGACTGGGGAATGAGTGGGAGGTCCCAGGTATTTATGGACCGGGAGGGGCTTTCTTTTTCCTATCATCTCTGCAGATCGCCCTCTACAGGTCAGTATTACCCACAGGTTATGGATATCTTGAAGCGGGGTGTGTGACATACTTAGAATACTACCCCCCCCCCCCCCCCCCCCCAAATGTCATCAGTAAGATCTGCATTAGAGAGATACTCAACTTTTCCCTACATCCAGTCCAGGTCGTCCCAAGTGATGACATGTGGGTGTTCGCCCCTAGGGGGCGCTCGACTGCAAGATCAAAGATGCAGCTCCTTCCTGGCCCCCTATAAAGGCAGCTGTCCCTCTATCATTCTCCAGCTGTTCATCTTGCAGTCTTGGCTGCAGGAGATCGTTGACACTCTCAGATAATGGCAGCAGAGCGGGGCCACCTAGCCCGTTGGCCGTTGCGGACCCTATTCCCATGGATCCCTCCCGACCCACTCCTGCCTCCCAGCCTCTGGCTGCTATGGGATCGTGACGGTAGGGTGAACGCCGGGGTCAGTTGGTGTTCAGCAGAGCTTGGCTCTGGGCCGCAGACCTTATACTAAAAGGTAGCCGGCCACAGGCTTATGGTGAGCCTGAGGGGGAACCACTATATACTTTTTGTTGATTGTATCTCTCCCTGCCCACAAGATTTATTGGTACTTGTTGTGCTGTGTGTGTTTTTTGACCTTGTGCTTTGGTGTTTCAACACTTGGCTCCTCGCTGGCTCAGCATGGTGCACTCTTCCTTTTTCACTCTATCCAGTCCAGGTCATCCCAGAAGTGATGACAGTTGGGTAGTCCACCACCAGGTGGCGCAGTTACTGCAAGATCAAAAGCTGTAACTCCTCCCGGCCCCCTATAAAAGGAGCCGCCTCAGTAGAATTCCCAGAGTTCATCTTGGAGTAAGCTGCTGCTAGGATCGTCTTGGATACTCTCTCTGGATACTGCAGCTGAGCGGCCGCTGCACCCCTATTGCCACTGTTCCCGTGGACCCACTTATGCCTCCCAGCCTCGGCTGACGGGACAGGTGAAGGTAGGGAGAACGCCGGGGGTCAGGCATTGTCAAAACTAGGCTCTGGGCCACAGACTCTCCATAAAGGGTAGTCGGCCATAGGCTAATGGTGAGCCTATTGGGGGGGGGGGGGGGGGGGGACCACCTCAGGGATGCCTATTTGGCCATTATTCTTGTGTGTTGTGTGTTTTTACTTTTGCACTTTTTTCTTACTGCGCCTACTTACCTCCCTCGCTCCCTCCGGTGCCTCATCCTCCTTCTCTCCTCCATCTGAACCACGGATGTCAGTCCGCTGTGAGGTGGGGGCGGCCTGGGAGCCTACGGCTGCCGACACTGTCCGGGCGCAGGGACGTGCCGTGCACTGAGCGGGGGCCCCGCCGCGGGCTGCCCTGCTTAGTCTCAGCGGCGGCCTCCACCATTTTGTGATCTTGAGGGATGAGAGGCGGGCGCTGGCTTCGCGCCGTTGGGGGCGGCCCGTCCCTCTAGGACCGGTTCTGCAGCCGCCATCTTGATTGACCGGCTGGGAAAGTGTTTCTTGTCGGCCTCCGTGCTGCTGCGGATGCCATCTGGCTTCTTCTGTCGGCCTCCTTGCTGCCGGGACTCCTCTGGGCTCCGCCTGCGTCGTGAGTCACTTTTGGTTTTCTTGCTGTATTTTCTGCGTATGTGCTGTGGGATGCCTCGGCCCCTTGTGCTTGTGTTTTTTCCGGTCGGGCCCTTATACGGAGGTTGTGGTTCCTCCCGGTCTCGCCCCCCACCTCCTCCCTCTTCCCACCCCCCTTTTTATTAAGAGGGATCACAATTAAAGGGACTAAACAGGAGGGATCAGAGGTTTGTGCTCTGTAACCTGCTTAAATTTGTCTGCTAATCACCATAATGGAGGCTTCTGGGGATAGTGAGCTAGGGGTCCCATCTGGTGGGTGAAGCTCTGCCCCATGTGCAGTACCAGCCCCCTGGGCGGACTTAGCACGGTTTGTTCACTTGCGCTAGGAGCGTATTTTTGGGGCATGATAGGGCGGGCGTATCTGCCTCTGGCCCCTCATTGCCTGCGGCCTCGCCAGCACCCCCACTATTGCATTCAGCCCTCAGCGAGGGGAAAGCCAGCAGGGGTTCCCGAACTGGTTTGACATGCCGGGTGGCCGGCCTTGAGAGACAATTATCTCGCACGAGCCCGGTTACTCGGATTGCCGATGATGATGATGATCTTGTTGGAGGTCTGTGCTCCATGGAGGAAGGCTGGTTGCTTAAGGATTCCTTTTCCATAGGGGATCATTCAGCCAGCTTTGACAGCGAGCCTGGCTCCTCCTCGGGCGAGGATATGTGGCTTTTCTACGATACTGAGAAGTTACTGACTTTGGTGTTGAGACATTGCATATTGTCCCTCCTAAAGCGGCGAAGAGGAAGCAGGGTGATTTACTCTGGCCTGAGAGACAGAGATTGCCTTGCCTGAGCAGGCCCATTTTTCCAATTGGGTTTTATGGAGTGGGGAAAGGCCTAATAAATTACCGTCGGTGCCTAAGGGCCTGGACAGGCGGTATCCCTTCCCGATGGAGCCAGTCTGCCTCTGGTCCCACCTCCCCGATGTGGGATGTCGGGGTTATTCTACACTACGGTTATGCTGTCACCCTATACTGCTTCCTTGCGCGATCCTGCTGACAGGCGCATGGATCAGCTGGCTTGTCATGCATGCACCTTGCCAGTGCTTGCTTCGCCCTGTGTGTGCCGCGGCTATCCTTAGCCATCTGGTGGAAGGTGAGACGGCTTGTAGATATTGCTAAGCCTCGCAAGCGGGCGGAGGAGTATAAGGACCTCAAAGCCTGCATGGATTTTATTGCCTTGTTGTCTCGCTATGGACGAGGGTGTCCGGCCAGGGTTCGACAATGCTTGTTGCGCCCCGTTGCTCTTTCTGGTGGCGGCAATGGTCGGCTGCCGCTGCAGCCAAGAAGTTGCTCACTAGTATCCCCTTCGTGGGGCACAAGTTATTCGGGGAGCATTTGGACCTCATGGTTAAGGATGGGAGACTCCCTCAACGTCGGAAGCCTGCGCAGCCCTTCGGGGTTCATCTGTCGCGCGGCCCTTCGGGAGGAAGAGGCGCTTTCTTTCAGGAGGCCGCAGAGATTCCTGGGACGAGATAGGTCCCGAGGCCGCCCCAATCCCTCTGGGGATCCAAGTCCAGACCCTCTGCTAAGGCTCCTCAGGCCCATCCGGGTGGGGGGACGGCTTCCGCTATTGTTCACGTCTGGAGACAGCGTGTCTTGGATCGGTGGATTCAGGAGGCGGTATCCTCGGGTTACAGATAGAGCTGGCGGTCGGGCTGCCCTGAAGCTTTCTTCAGTCCCGCATGTCCCGGGATCCTGCGATGGCACAGGGCCTGAGAATGGCTGTACTCCATTTCCTGCGACTAGGTGTGATTTGTCATGTACCTCTTCAGAAGCAGGGTCAGGAGCCTTACTCCGACCTGTTCACAGGTCCCAAAGGGACCTGTCGCTCTGGCAATTCCTTGGACGGAGTTCAGGCTCCTTTATGCATTCCCTCCGTTTCCACTCCTGGGCCGAGTGCTGCGCAAGATAGCCCAGGAAGGGGTACCAACCATCCTGGTGGCCCCTCATTGGCCGAGAAGGAGTTGGTTTGGGGACATAGTTCTGATGTCAGTGGATCGATACATCATGCCCAACCACCCAGGGCTTCTCATTCAGGGGTTGCTGCGGCACCCCCAATTTACAGATGCTGGCTTTGACGGTTTGGCTATTGAAACCTCTATCATGAGGGAGAGGGGGCTGTCGGACACAGTTGTGCAGACCATGATTCAGGCCCGGAAGAGGTCTTCTTCCATGATATACTACAGAGTTTGGCACACCTACATTGCTTGGTGCGAATCCAAGAGTCTCCCTTTTCACACATTTTCTAACTCCAGGATACTGGAATTATTACATCATGGCTTAGACTTGGGTCTCCAGCTGAGCACCCTTATGGGCCAGGTCGGACTTGGTCATGTCTTTTCAAGATCCTTCGCCAATCATAGATTGATCAAGACCCTTCTAAAGAGTTACTCAGGTATGTCCACCGAGTAGCCTGAATTACCGGTGCGGGACTTGAATTTGGTGCCTTCTGCTCTTCAGGGTCCTCCCTTTGAGCCTTTGGCAAGGCGGTATTGTCTATTTTGACCCTGAAAGTGATCTTTTTGGTAGCCATCACCTCGTTGCATCACGTGTCAGAACTGGCGGCGCTTTGTATGAAGCCCCCTTACTTTGAGCGGCATAAGGATGAGGTGGTATTGCGCTTTAGACCTGATTTTTTACCTAAGGTCGTTTCTCCCTTCACCTTAAAGTGGACCAACACCCAGGATTTTCCCTATCCTGGGTTTTGGTCCACTTCGGAAACCCCCAGAACGCCCGGAAACACTCACCTCACCACACTCCCACGCGGGCGCGCATCCATTCAGAGCGCTCAGAGCCGCTGTGGTATTTCACAAACGGCCAGCGCGGGTGCGCGCCCTGTTAGGGGGAAGCGCGAGACGCGGCCCGCGCATGCGCCGTTGGAAGGGGGCTAAGGTAAGGTAAGGTTTCTGGGCTTCCTGGGGGGTTTCACCCCGCAGGACATCCCGATTTCGGATGCCCCGTGGGGAGGGATCTGATCGGCCCAGGAATCTTATAGATTCCCCGGCCGATCCCCCCTGGGTGTTGGTCCACTTTAATGAGGAAGTTGTCTTGCCTTCTTTGTGTCCAGCACCGGCTAATTCCAAGGATCCGACCCTCCATGCCCTGGATGTGGTCAGGGCCATTAAGTATTACCTGTCTGTGACTGAATCTTTCAGGAAGTCAGATTGCTCTTTGTCCTACCAGAAGGCTCTAGGAAAGGTTTGCCACCAGCCAAGTCCAATCTCAGTAAGTGGTCAGTATCAGTCAGGTGGTGGTGCAAGCATATTCTGCCAAGGGGAAGGAACCCCCTTTTTGGATCTTAGCTCATTCTACCAGAGCTATTGGTGCCTCTTGGGCTTTTCAGCACCAGGCCTCTGTTGAACATGTTTGTAAGGCCGCCACTTGGTCTTCAGTTCATACCTTTACCAATTTTTTACAAGGTTGATGTTCGGGCCTCAGCTGATGCTGTCTTTGGCCGAAAGGTGCTTCTGGAGGTAGTGAAATGAACTACATGCTGTTCCGCGCTGAGGATCCTGCCCTAATGGACACTGCTTTTGGATGTCCCACATGTCATCACTTCTGGGACGACCTGGACTGGATATAGTGAAAAATACAATTCTGTGAAACTCACCTGTAGAATTGTTTTTGAATATATCCAGTCCAAGTCGTCCCACCCCGCCCTTGGGTTCATTAAAACATTGTTTGCCTTTATGGTGATTACCTTTTTTGTATTGGACGTTGTCCTTAAGGTTTTTTGTTGGAGAGAGTACATGCTGAATCTATGTGAATTACCATGGTTTCTTGCCTCCCTGCCTGTCTCTTTTATTACTGCTTTTTGACCACATTCTACTGAGGTGGCTCCTTTTATAGGGGGCTGTGAGGAGTTACAGCTTTTGATCTTGCAGTAACTGCGCCACCTGGTGGCGGACTACCCACATGTCATCACTTCTGGGACGACCTGGACTGGATATATTCAAAAACAATTCTACAGGTGAGTTTCACAGAATTGTATTTTTACTCACCTCCCTCGCTCCCTCGTCGTTTGCTTGGGCTGCGGAGTCGCTGTCTGTGACGGGGGGAGTGATTAGACGCTACAGGTGCGGTGGGCCTCGGGCGCCACCACAGCCATTTTTGGCTCCCCACACGCGCTGCTGGGGAGGCGGAGCACTCCCCTCGAGGATCTGGTGGGGCCTGCCTGGACGCTACGGAGCCTGGCTCTGTCCTGCTGCTGCTGGGGGATCACGGAGGCTGTGCTGTCCCTCTGTCGGTGTCGTGAGTCCCTGTTGTTTTCTGGCTGTATTTATGACTATTTGCATTGTGCCTATTCTGATCATGGTCCCTTCTCCCCCTCTCATGTATAGGTCGTGGGCTTGAGGTTAAGGGGTTGTGGTTCCTCCCGGTCCCCCTTTTTATTAAGAGGGATCGCCTTATAGGTTTGGGCCATTAGTGTCTTGTAACCTTATTGATTTTGACCATTTTTAATCACCATAAAGAAGGCATCAGGGGATAGTGAGCTGGGGGCCCCATTTGGGCCGGAAAGGCTCTGCCCCTTGTGCAGTAGGAATTCTCTGGGCGGATTCAGCACTGTTTGCACCACTTGCGCCAGGGGCATTATTTTGGACCATGAATGAGCGGGCGTCCCTGCCCCTAGCCCTGCGCTGCCGGCAGCCTCTCCGCACCCTCCGCTGCTGCACTCAGCCCTCAGCCAGGGGGTTGCATGCAGACTTGGCGCATAGGCTGGCCAATTTCGAGAGACAGATCTCGCGGATGGCGCCTAAGAAAGCCACGAGTAAGAGACCGTTTGCTCGGATGAGGACGATCTCTTTGATAGTCTGGGCTCTGTGGAGGAAGGTGAGTTGCCAGAGGATTCATGCTCCATGGTGGATATTCTGCTGGCGATGACAGTATGTCTGGCTCTTCCATGGACGAGGATGCGTGGCTCCCAGATGATACAGAGAAATTGCTTGCCTCAGTGTTTGAGACACTACACATTGTCCTTCCCAGAGAGGCTAAGAGGAAGCATGGAGATTTGTTTAGGCCCGAGAGGCAAAGGCGGGTCTTCCTGGAGCAGGCCCATTTTTCTAACATGATTTTCAAGGAATGGGAGAGGCCTAACAAGTTACCGTCGGTTCCTAAGGGCCTGGACAGGCGGTACTCCTTCCCTGATGAGCTGGTTCGGCTATGGTCTCGCCCTCCCGAAGTGGACCCTCCCGCGTCGAACACTATGTTATGCCGTCACCTGATACTGCTTCCTTACATGACCCTGCTGACAAGCACATGGATCAGCTGGTCTGCCATGCATTCACCTTTGCTGGTGCCCTTTTTCGCCCTGTGTGCGCCTCGGTGGTTGTCTCTCTAGCCATCAGAAAGAGACACCTTGTGGATAGAGCTAAGGCTCGCAAGTGGGCAGAGGAGTATAAGGAACTCAAGGCCTGCTTGGATTTCATTGGCTTTGTTGCTACTGCCACGGACCATGAGTATTCCTTTTGTGAGGAACAGGCTGTTCGGGGAGCGCCTGGACCTTTTGGTCAAGGATGGTAGACTCCCTCAGAGATGGAAGCCTGCTCGGTCCTTTCGGGAATCCCTCTGCCTATCGTTCCTTTTGAGGAGGAAGAGGCTCTTCATTTCCAGGTGGCCGCAGAGATACTTGGGGCAGAGGTAGGTCCCGTGGCAGGCCCAATCCCTCCTGGTGAGCTAAATCCAAGCCCCCTGCCAAGTCCTCTCAGGCATGAGGGGGCGCGCTCACCCATCCGGGTGGGGGGACGGCTTCTGCTGTTTGCTCAGATCTGGAGGTGACACGTCTCGGATCGGTGGATTCAGGAGGTAGTGTCCTCCGGTAACAAGATAGAGCTGGCAGCCAGGCCGCCCACAGAATTCCTCCGTTCCAGGATATCCCGAAACCCGCTAAAGGCCCAGGCCTTGAGAACGGCTGTGCAACACCTCCTGCGGATAGGTGTGATTTTCCCTGTACCTTGGGAGGAACAGGGTCAGGGATTTTACTCCAACCTGTTCACGGTTCCCAAGAAGGACGGAACCCTAAGAACAATCCTGGACCTGAATGGTCTCAACAGGTTTGTAAGAGTCGGACATTTCCGCATGGAAACATTACGGTACACCAAGGTGCTGGCGGGCATCATGGCTATCCTGAGGAACCAGGGCATTCGTGTGTTACCCTATCTGGACGACTTGCTGATTACGGCCTAGTCCCTTCAGCAGGCCGGGAGCCATACTCGGACGGCGTTGTCAAACCTGGAGGCCTTCGGCTGGGTAATCAATTACCCCAAGTCCTTTATCACTCTCGCAACGGCGCGGTCCTTCCTGGGAATGACGATAGACACCGCTCAGGTCAAGGTTTTCCTGCCACAGCAGAAAGTTTTGGGTCTCCAGAAGCAGGTGCAGGCCTTGCTGTCTTGTCAGCAGTCGTTGGTACGTCTGGGGATGAGATTGGTGGGCCTAATGGTGTCCTGCTTCGAGGCAGTGCCCTTTGCCCAATTTCACAGGAGACCTCTTCAATTGAACCTGCTGACCAATTGGAATCAGACTCGGGAGTCCCTGGAACACGGCTTTTCGCTGTCACCACTGGCCAGGCAGTCCCTTTTGTGGTGGTTGGACTCTCGGAACTTGCTGGTAGGCAAGTCCTTCCTGACTCCCCATTGGGAGATAGTTACCACGGATGCCAGTCTGACAGGCTGGGGAGGCGTTTGGCAGACTCAGAAGATCCAGGGTCAGTGGGGCCCGCAGGAGAACCGCTTACCCATAAATCTCTTGGAGCTGAGAGCGATCCGGTTGGTGCTTCTTCACTTGACTTCCCACTTAAGGGGTCATGCGATCCAGGTTCGCTCGGACAATCAGACGGCTGTTGCCTACATCAATCACCAGGGCGGGACTCCTCAAGGAGGCCCTCAAGGAGGTGACCCAGATTCTGACTTGGGCAGAGAAGAATGTTCCTTGCATCTCGGCGGTCTACATTCCTGGGGTAGAAAACCTGGAGGCAGACTCCCTGAGCAGGAGCACCTCGCGCCTGGGGGAATGGTCTCTCAGCAGCAAGACCTTTCACGCACTGTGTCTCCGCTGGGGTCAGCCGGACGTGGACCTGTTTGCGTCCAAGGTCACAAGCTTCCAAGGTTCGTCTCTCTCTCTCAAGAGATCCTCTGGCCATTGCCACAAACGCTCTGGCAATTCCTTGGACGGAGTTCAAGTTTCTTTACGCATTCCCTCCGTTTCCACTCCTGGGCAGAGTGCTGCGCAAGATAGCCCAGGAAGGGGTACCAACTATCCTGGTAGCTCCTCGCTGGCTGAGAAGGAGTTGGTTTGCGGACATAGTTCAGATGTCAGTAGATCGCTACATCATGCTCGACGACCCAGGGCTTCTCACACAGGGGTCGCTGTGGCACCCCAATTTACGGACGCTGGCTTTGACTGCCTGGCTATTGAAGCCTCAATCCTGACGTAAAAGGGGCTGTCGGCCATGGTTGTGCAGGCCATGATTCAGGCACGGAAGAAGTCTTCTTCCATGATATACTACAGAGTTTGGCATGCTTATATTGCTTGGTGCGAGACCAAGAGTCTCCCTTGCCGCACATTTTCTATTTCTAGGATTCTGGAGTTTTTGCAACACGGCTTAGACTTGGGTCTTCAGCTGAGCACCCTCAAGGGTCAGGTCTCGGCTTTAGCCATTTTTTTCCAGAGATCCATTGCCAACCATAGGTTGATCAAGACTTTTTTCCAGGGAGTCACCCATGTTCTGCCACCGCGTAAGTCAGTATTACCGGTGTGGGGACTTGAATTTAGTACTTTCTGCTCTTCAGGGTCTTCCCTTCGAGCCATTGTGCGATGCTGCATTGTCTATTTTGACACTCAAAGTGGTCTTTTTGGTAGCGATCACCTCGGTGCGGCGTGTATCAGAACTGGCCGCGCTTTGTATGAAACCTCCCTATTTTGAGCGGCTTAGGGATAAGGTGGTTTTTCGCTTTAAACCTGATTTTTCGCCTAAGGTTGTTTCTCCCTTTCACCTTAATGAGGAGGTCGTCTTACCTTCCTTGTGTCCAGCAGCGGCTAATTCCAAAGAACGGACCCTCCATGCCTTGGATGTGGTCAGGGCCACAAAGTACTACCTGGCTGCTACTGAATCCTTCAGGAAATCGTATTTGCTCTTTGTCCTAACAGAGGGCTCTAGGAAAGGTTTGCCTCCAGCCAAATCCACTCTCAGTAAGTGGATCAGACAGTCGGTGGTGCAAGCATATTCTGCCAAGGGGAAGGAACCTCCTTTTCGTCTCACAGCTCATTCTACCAGAGCTATTGGTGCCTCTTGGGCTTTTCAGCACCAGGCATCGGTTGAACAAGTTTGTAAGGCCGCCACTCCGTCTTCAGTTCATACTTTTACAAAGTTTTACAAGGTTGATGTCAGGGCCTCAGCTGATGCTGTTTTTGGCCAAAAGGTGCTTCAGGCGGTAGTGAAATGAACTACATGCTGTTCCGCACTGGGGATCCCGCCCATATGGACACTGCTTTTGGATGTCCCACATGTCATCACTTGGGACGACCTGGACTGGATATAGGGAAAAATACAATTCTGTGAAACTCACCTGTAGAATTGTTTTTGGATACATCCAGTCCAGGTCGTCCCACCCCGCCCTTGTTCATTGTTTCCTGTTGCCTGTTATGGTGATCAACCATTTTTAATTCATTGGACATTGTTTTCATAAATCTTGTTAGAGAGATTACAAGCTGAAGCTATGTGAAGTAACATGGTTTCTTGGGCCTCCCGGCCTATCCTCTTTTTTTGTCTACTGCTTTTTAACCACTGGAGAATGATAGAGGGACAGCTGCCTTTATAGGGGGCCGGGAGGAGCTGCATCTTTGATCTTGCAGTCGAGCGCCCCCAAGGGGCGAACACCCCACATGTCATCACTTGGGACGACCTGGACTGGATGTATCCAAAAACAATTCTACAGGTGAGTTTCACAGAATTGTATTTTTCCTAGCAGAGCTTCATCTGATGGGGGACAGGAAACTAACCTCACCCCCCTACACACCATCAGTGAGCCCTGCATTAGAGGCATACTCACCTTTTTCTGATGAGGGACAGGAAACTACCCCCCCCCCCCCCCCAAATTTCATCAGTAAGACCTGCATTAGAGAGATAATCACCTTTTCTTAGCAGAGCTCCATCTGATGGGGGACAGTAAACTAACCTAACCTCCCACATGTGCCATCAGTGAGCCCTGCATTAGAGACATACTCACCTTTTTCTGATAAGGGACAGGAAACTACCCCCCCCCCCCCAAATGTCATCAGTAAGATCTGCATTACAGAGATACTCACCTTTTCCTAGCAGAGCTCCATCCGATGGGGGGCAGGAAACTCACCTCACACCATCAGTGAGCCCAGCATTAGAGAGATACTCACCTTTTCCTAGCAGAGCATTATCTGATGATGGGGGGACAGGAAACTATCCCCTCCAAATGTCATCAGTAAGACCTGCAGAGCTCCATCTGTTCAGAAAATGAACATCTACAATCCTGAGAGACACCCAACAGGCAAACATGAAGCTTTCCTATTGGTGCAGAAAGGCCACACGAGAGAGCAGCCAGGTTTCAGAGCAGGAATAGTTATCTGTAGCCACCTGCAGGGGGCGCTGTGTGTGGTGCTGAACTGCTACTCCCCTCTGAGTGGCAACAAATGTGCCTCCATCATAGTGAAAGCAGCAGTGTGACAGGGTGGGGGCGGAGTCTTGTCCACCAGTTGGAATGTGACTCTCTTGGTGGGTGCCCCGCCATCCTCTGACTGCGTGCAGCCACCCCAGCCGTGCAGATAGAGATCTACCCATCGGTCAGTGCTCCATGGGATTTCACACACAGGGAGAGGATGACCACTGGGCTTACATATTCTAGGCCAGTGGTTGCTCCTCTTTAAAGTGGACCAAAACCTACCTAATGTAAATTCCTGATTTGGGAACCTCCTGGTGTAGCCAGACACTGGCCTTGGAAATCCATCCCGCAGACGCCCCAACACTCCTCCATCCGATGCACAGCCAGCAGTAAGCGCCTGGCAATCTGCTCATTCACAATACATTGGCGACCATTAAAGCAGAACAAAACCCACCAGCAGAATCTAAAAGATTACAGGGACGGCCGCTGGCTTTGTCCTGGGCAGGGCCGGCTCTAGGTTTGTGGGGGCCCTTGGGCAGGAGAGTCTTAGTGGGCCCCAAAGTAGTGTGTCACATGATGTCACCTTTCAGCTCCGCAGCCACAAATGGGTCATCTCCTGCTGATCACCCTCCAGTGCTTATTGCCTTCCCTATAGCCACCAATCATCCTCTAGGCCTTATTGCCATCCTTATAACCACCAATCACCCTTTAGGCCTTAATGCCTTCCCTATAGCCACCAATCGTCCTCTAGTCATTATTGCCTTCCCTATAGCCACCAATTGTCCTCCAGTTCTTATTGCCTTCCCTATAGCCACCAATCATCCTCTAGTCCTTATTGCCATCCCTATAGCCACCAATCGTTCTCTAGGCCTTATTGCCATCCCTATAGCCACCAATCGTTCTCTAGGCCTTATTGCCTTCCCTATAGCCACCAATCATCCTCTAGGCCTTATTGCCTTCCCTATAGCCACCAATTGTCCCTTCAGCCCTTATTGCTTGCTCAGCTGCCACTAAAGACTTCATCATTGCTGTCAGTTGTCACCTGGTTCTCGCCACCTACTGAGCTTCCATCAATCGCCCTCCATTCCATCCCATCTTCTCCATTGTTGCTGAGGCCAGCCATGAGCAGGTCTGCACACAACACCTGGTATTCGGTGGTTTTGGTCCACTGAAAATAATACTATGGCCAAGTGTGAGCCTGAGTGGGCCCCTGAAGATGCCAGGGCCCCTGGCAATTGCCCAGGTTTGCCCTGTGCTGGCGCCGGCCCTGGTCCCGGTGCATCCTGAATCAGTATGCTTCACTGTGGTGCCTGTAAAAACTCACCTTTCCCCGCTTCAACAGCCCATGCATGGGCTCTCGTCCAATCAGAGACCTGTGCTGTGTTTACTTCCTTCCGGCCAGGGGCTTTGTTTATACTGGGTGTGCGCACGCTCCCGCCCCAGCCATTCAGATAGGCTCGCCATTGATTTCACTCAGATCCCTTTGCCGAAAGGTAGAGAATTGAAGTGGGGGGACCCTGTCCTATCTACCTTTACCCTTCCCTTTTGTTCCCACTATGGGGGAGCGCAGGAGGAGGAAAAAAGGAGAGAGGACATGGTCAAGAGGGGGAAGTTTGGGTCCTTTGTTACCAACCTTGTAGTGTTGTTTACTGGTACATAGTAGTAGAGCTTTACCCAACTCTCTATAATCTATGGTACATATATCAACATTTGATGCAAGGTAATATCTTAACACAAAATGTATTCAGTTCAGTGATAATACAATTGTCTGTTACAATCAGTTTAGTAGCAAGTTCTTAGTTTGTAGCAAGTGGTCCTCAATATTGTAGCCAGAGGTTTATACCCATATTGTGGTGGGTTGGTGTAGACGCGTTTCGCAATTTTATTGCTTCTTCAGTACACCATTTGGAACTAAAATGTGGTATAGAGAGAACAAAATATATATATATATATACATATGTATAGGTAATTTTGCATACATCTTTTGCATATTTATTTTGTTTTTGCAAGTGCACTTACTCATTCTGTAGGGGCTACTGTGGTATTCCAATTAGTTCTCAATCAATTAGTATATATCTGAAAATTAATTTTTATATCAGCATTAAATATGAGACATGATATAAGTAACTGATTAACCTGAGTTTCTCTCAGACTTACTTTCAATCCAGGTGTCGTAGGTGACCTATAAGAGAGCATACCTCTTTTACTGTTACTTATATCATGGCTCACACCCCTGTGTGAGACTCTCTGAGTCCCCTGTAAAACTCACCTTCTCCCCGATCCAACGGTTCATGCGCAAGCAGTGGCTGCCTTCAGCTATAGCTATAGCTGGACCTGCGCCGGGCCCGCTGATTGGACGAGAGCCCGCACATGCACCGTAGGACCAGGACAAGGTGAGTTTTACAGGCGATTTGGGGGCTTTCAGGTCGGGATGCCCCCGGAACAAGAAGCCAAACTCGGGATAATGAAAGTCCGGGGTTTGGTTCAGCTTTAATATGTACAACAATCTAATGTGATTAGACCAGTGCTGGCACATGCACCATGGGAGCGCAGAGCTAGGTAAGTGGAGGGGGTTCATGCACAGGGGCATCCCAAAACCCAATAGGGGGAAACCCCTAGATTTGCCCAATACTTACCTGGAACAGGTGATCCCATGGTGCATGCAAAGCGGGAGGGATCACCTGTTCCAGGTAGGTAATGGGCAAATCTAGGGGTTTCCCCCTATAGGGTTCTGGTTCCACCTTACCCCCAAGTCAACTGAATGATTGATTGGTGGCGGGTGCATGTTGGGGAGGGGCACAGCAATGGCTACTCACATACTTGACAGCCCGGCCCCTTTAAGTGGTCTTCAGTGTCCTCCCTTGGTATTGCTCTTGTAACAATATCTCTTTTGCCGAGGTGCATTGTGGGAAATGTCACCTCCATTCAGCTTGGCAGCATTTGTATGATCGGGGAAAAGCTTCATTCATGGAGGCCGGGTCACCCCTGTGTCACCCTGTGGGATGCCCGTCTAGGAGGGCGTCTTTAAAGCGGACCTTCACCCTGAATAACAGCTTATCTTATATGTTTCCCACACCCTGTACATACAGATTGCCCACATTAATCCGGACCTTCACCCTGAATAACAGCTTATCTTATATGTTTCCCACACCCTGTACATACAGATTGCTCACATTAATCCGGACCTTCACCCTGAATAAGAGTCTATCTTATATGTTTCCCACACCCTGTACATACAGATTGCCCACATTAATCCGGACCTTCACCTTGAATAAGAGTCTATCTTATATGTTTCCCACATCCTGTACATACAGATTGCCCACATTAATCCGGACCTTCACCCTGAATAACAGCTTATCTTATATGTTTCCCACACCCTGTACATACAGATTGCTCACATTAATCCGGACCTTCACCCTGAATAAGAGTCTATCTTATATGTTTCCCACACCCTGTACATACAGATTGCCCACATTAATCCGGACCTTCACCCTGAATAACAGCTTATCTTATATGTTTCCCACACCCTGTACATACAGATTGCCCACATTAATCCGGACCTTCACCCTGAATAACAGCTTATCTTATATGTTTCCCACACCCTGTACATACAGATTGCTCACATTAATCCGGACCTTCACCCTGAATAAGAGTCTATCTTATATGTTTCCCACACCCTGTACATACAGATTGCTCGCATTAAAAATCATCCTACCTGCATCAACTGCATGTTATGGCCCTTTAAACATCCAAGATGGCGGCTTATGGAACATCAGGCAGCCTGCAAACAGGAAGTGCCCTCTGACTGTGCTGCTCTTGCTGACCTTTCCCTGACCCCAGCTCTGCTCTGTCTGAGCAAAGCACAGCTATAACCCGCCCCCCTGTACTTTATCCCACTCTCCTCTCCTCAGTATGTGTCATGATTCTGAGGCAAGATGGCGGCGCCCGTATCCTATAGAGTCCTGAACAGAGTTGCAGCCCAGAATAAAAAGTAAGTGACTAAAACTTAAAATATATTAATTTTAGATGCTGGGGAATTAAATCATGCTGAAGGTCCGGTTTAAAGTGGATTTAAAGTAATAAAGTTGGGTGTTCCAACTTTCTAGTTTCACATTCCTAGGAAACCAAAACTAGGCATTAAACTCTGATGGGGGACAGGAAACAACAGCACACTGCACTGGTGCTCAACTACTATTGCAGTTAATGTATTAATTAAGGAATATAGCAATATAGCTGTCCCCAACTGGAAGAAGTTCTGCTAGGAAAAGGTGAGTATCTTTCTAATGCAGGGCTCACTGATGGTGTGAGGGGGAGGTGAGGATAGTTTCATGTCCCCCATCAGATGAAGCTCTGCTAGGAAAAGGTGAGTATTTCTCTAATGCAGGGATCACTGATGGTGTGAGTAGAGGAGGTGAGGATAGTTTCATGTCCCACATCAGATGGAGCTCTGCTAGGAAAAGGTGAGTATCTCTCTAATGCAGGGCTCACTGATGGTGTGAGGTGTGTTTCCTGTCCCCCACCTGATGGATAATCTTCTATAATAAACCTATGCAGACATCAGACTCTAGTAAATATGGAGCGGTGGGTGTTTATGAGGAGGAGGGGTAACCATGGCAACCACTGTGAGGGTGAGCTTCCTCCCCGGGTGGTGGGCGGGTTGGAGCAATGAACAGGAAGTTGCGCCATTCAGATGAAGGACACTTTTCTTCTTATTACACAAAACAACATTGTGTTACTCTCTACTACACATGGGGGACAGGAAACTCACCTCACCTACCTCCCCACCACACTATCACTAAGCCCTGCATTAGAGAGATACTCACCTTTTCCTAGCAGAACTCCAGCTGATGGGGGACAGGAAACTCACCTCACCTCCCCCTCACACCACCAGTGAGCCCTGCATTAGAGATACTCACCTTTCCCAACAGAGCTCCATCTGATGGGGGACAGGAAACTCACTTCACCTCTCCCCTCACACCATCAGTGAGCCCTGCATTAGAGAGATACTCACCTTTTCCTAGCAGAGCTCCAGCTGATGGGGGACAGGAAACTAACTTCACCTCTCCCCTCACACCATCAGTGAGCCCAGCATTAGAGAGATACTCACCTTGAGGTTTTGGGGTCCCCACTGGCACTGACCGCGACCCGGGAGAGTGAAAATCCCTCTTTTATAAAGGGTCCTAAAGTATTTGTTGACTTTAAAGCAGACCTTTAGTCACATCCAACCAGAGTAGCTGAAACTTAAAGCGGACCTCCGGTCAAACATGACTTGAGGGAACCCCTCCTGCTCTAGTGAGCCGACGCTGTATGTAGCGCAGTACACACCAATGCTGATTGGCCGCCCTCCGCCGCTCTTTACAGGAAACCAATCGTGATTGCGGATCGGTTTGGTATTTAGCGAGAAGAGGAAGCGGCGGCAGGAAGTTGGGCTGAAGAAATCTTTTCCAAGCATCACCAATGGTGCAAGCACTAAAGAGGACCTGTCATGGGCTTCATGTCTGAACTCATGTCTGCTGTATGGGCGGATATAGGATCATCTAGATCTGCTTTAAAGAGAGCCTATACTCACCTAAACCCAGCAAGCCTGGGGGAGCAATGCAGGGTCAGATCCACTTCAAACAGAGCTTATACTCACCTGAACCCAGCAGCCAGGATACCAGAGACAATGCTGCAAGGTCTAGATCCGCTTTAGAGATCCTGTACTCACCTGAACCCAGCAGCCAGAGACAATGCTGCAGGGTCTAGATCCGCTTTAGAGAGTCTGTACTCACCTGACCCCAGCAGCCAGGATGCCAGAGACAATGCTGCAGGGTCTAGATCCGCTTTAGAGAGCCTGTACTCACCTGACCCCAGCAGCCAGGATGCCAGAGACAATGCTGCAGGGTCTAGATCCGCTTTAGAGAGTCTGTACTCACCTGACCCCAGCAGCCAGGATGCCAGAGACAATGCTGCAGGGTCTAGATCCGCTTTAGAGAGCTTGTACTCACCTGACCCCAGCAGCCAGGATGCCAGAGACAATGCTGCAGGGTCTAGATCCGCTTTAGAGAGCTTGTACTCACCTGACCCCAGCAGCCAGGATGCCAGAGACAATGCTGCAGGGTCTAGATCCGCTTTAGAGAGCCTGTACTCACCTGAACCCAGCAGCCAGGATGCCAGAGACAATGCTGCAGGGTCTAGATCCGCTTTAGAGAGCCTGTACTCACCTGAACCCAGCAGCCAGGGTGTCTATACTCGTTCGAAAAAAATCTAATCACTTCCAATCATTCCTATTATTATTAATAAATATATTATAAAGATTATTATTATTATTATTATTATTATTATTATTTGGATGTGATAATTTCCGATGACATTTCTCATTATGGCTTTTCGATCAGCATTGTAATTATGTAATTTTATGATGGTTATACAATGGGAGCAGCAGAGATGAATGGGCGCTGTGTGAGCGCGGCGTGTTTCTCATCATGAAGCTTCCTGCCGCGCGGTGGACAGATGTGTGCGGCTCAGCCTGCAGCTTCTTTCCAGAGATCTCCTCCGCAGCCACCAGCCATGGAGCCACCCGGCCACAGCCAGGCCAGCAAGGAGGGTGCCAGCAAGGTGGGTGCCAGCAAGGAGGGTGCCAGCAAGGTGGGTGCCAGCAAGGAGGGTGCCAGCAAGGTGGGTGCGAGGGGGGGGGCAGGGAAAGGGTTAACTCACTACAGACAGAGCCAGGGCAGTGCACACACACATAGATTTTCATTAAACCAATCGGATTTTAATCTGATTAAGTCAGGGAGAAACAATCAAAGGAGAAAAAAAATCTGATCCTTCCTTCCACAGACCTCATCCCAGTGTGATCCCACATTCCCCACTAGGATGGCATCCAATCACATTGCATCTAATCACATTGCATCCAATCACACTGCATCCAATCACATTGCATCTAATCACAATGAATCCAATCACATTGCATCCAATCCCACTGCATCCAATCACACTGCATCCAATCACATTGCATCTAATCACAATGAATCCAATCACATTGCATCCAATCACATTGCATCTAATCACATTGCATCCAATCACATTGCATCCAATCACATTGCATCTAATCACAATGCATCCAATCACAATGCATCCAATCACATTGCATCCAATCACATTGCATCGAATCACATTACATCCAATCACATTGCATCCAATCACATTGCATCCAATCACATTGCATCTAATCACATTGCATCTAATCACATTACATCCAATCACATTACATCCAATCACATTACATCTAATCACAATGCATCCAATCACATTACATCTAATCACATTACATCCAATCACAATGCATCCAATCACATTGCATCCAATCACATTACATCTAATCACATTACATCCAATCACATTGCATCTAATCACATTACATCCAATCACATTGCATCTAATCACATTACATCCAATCACATTGCATCTAATCACAATGCATCCAATCACATTGCTGGAGATCAATCTTTCCCTTTGTGCAGATCCGCTGAGCAAATATTGCAGTGCATCACCACCACTGCTAAAGGGGAGCTCCGGCCGCAGCGTACCCATAATCCCCGGCCAGGCTTCACCATTACTGCCCCACTGAGAGATTTCCCCTCACTCCTTATCCGAGTAATAATAATAATTATAATAATCAATTAATGAGGAGGATCCCATTGTTTATTATTGTAATTGTTACAGTTATTGTTATCAGAATTATTACTACTACTATATAATATAATAATATAATAATTCAAATCACTCAACAATCAATCAATTAATCAATGATCATTTTTTGCAATAGGAAATATAGTAACAATGCCAATAATGTATTTTCATCATCATCATTAGTATTATTATATATAATAATAATATTGAGTTCTCAATATTATTATTATTACTATCACCAGTAACTGTAATATATATATATATAGAAAACAAACTATATATATATATATATATAATATTATAATATAAGTGTAACAATCACAGTAACTAGCTATTATGCTCCAGTTCAGAGGGTTCCCAACACTTTTTCATCAAGTAACACTTTTCATTTGCCAAACATCTCAAGTACTACCTGGGTGGTACATATGGGATGTCAGGACCTAAAACAGTGTTAAAGAAACAAAACAACCATAAAAAGTGTATGATATTCTCATTACCTATTGTAGCTGTTTGTTACTTATAAAGCAAAGCAGGGTTGGTTAATCTGGGCAGATTGAATGAGGCTGGGATACAGACCAGTCTTAGCACCTGATAGGATCTCGAGTACTATCAGTGGATACCCCAGAGTATCACTGAGTAATCTACAGTGTTATTAATTAAAGTGGATGGAAACCTATATTTGGGTAACCCCCCCCCCCCATCCGAGCAGCCGGGCGCTGCTGTTGTCTCAGTGGTGGCCCCATTATCAGAGAAAAACAGGCTTTTCCACCACTGAAGCCACACACCCTCCCCCCCGGCAATTTTGAGAGAGCCTATTGGCTCAATGCTGTGATGTGGTGCAGCCGGCTGGCCACAGTCCCAGAATGCTGTTGAGGTGCGGGAAAGGCTGGGCGTGGGAGCACCCTAGGGGGTTTCACACAGCGGGGCATCCCATGTAGGATGCCCCAGGGGTAGGCTAGAGGCCGCGCATGGAATCTTTTAGAATCTTATAGATTCCAGTGCCTGCCGCGCGGGTTTTGACCTGCTTTAAGGCTATTATTGGGTAACCAGCATTTGAAATATGTATTCTAGCATATGTAATATGTATATTTTTATATTAATATAGTAATACTTTATATTACATATACATATGTATTACTAAGGGATAGAAACATAGAAACATAGAAGATTGACGGGAGAAGGAGACCATACGGTCCATCTAGTCTGCCCTTATGTGTATACTGTATGTACTCTTTATCTTAGGATGGATGGAGGCTTATCCCAGGCATGTTTAAATTCAGTGACTGTTGACTGTTGAGTTTTCAACTACCTCTGCTGGAAGTTTGTTCCAAACATCTACTACTCTTTCTGTAAAATAATATTTTCTAACATTGCTCCTGATTTCCCCCCCCCCCGTATCACTGAGTCATCTACAATACAGCTGAGTAATTGAGTAACTGACCAGAGCCCCACCCCATCCTCAGCTGCCAAGGTTGGGCTCATCAATGGTACTTAGTATCAGTTTATATTGAGATCTTGTGGCTGCTATGCCCCGAATCCCTTCAAATTCAGATTCTTTTAGAGTCTACAATCGCCAGACTGTTGTCTGAATATCCCAGGAACACCTGCAATGGTTACCTGCTACCTCATCATACTGCTTCCCCTCGCTCTCAGAATCCTAGCCACGCTCTAATCCCCATACCTCTTTGCTCATGAACTCCCCTCAATGATAAAATCACTCATCCCATCTATATCCAAGCACAAGAGACTACACCACCTTAAAGTGGACCAACACCCAGGATTTTGACTATCCTGGGTTTTGGTCCACTTCGGGGGGGGCACCCCGATTGGGGGTGCCCCGCTGTGTGAAACCCCCCAGAAAGCCCCAAAAACTCACCTCACCACGCTCCCACGTGACCGCGCCGTCCAATCCCTGCCGACGGAAGCGGGTGACAGCGACGGACAAAACAGCGCGTCTGCCGCCGCCGCCTCCCGCACGTCACTCTTACAGGGCGCGCGGTGGTAAGGTTTTTTGGGGGGGTTTCACCCCACGGGACATCCCGATCTCGGATATCCCGCGGGGGGGAGGTGATCGGCCGATCACCCCTGGGTGTTGGTCCACTTTAAAAACCCACAGCCTCTCTCTATTTACTCTTACTTGCTACTGGTAACATCTCACCTAACCCAGGACCATCTTCCTCATCTCTCTCCCCCTGCATGCCTTCATCTTTTTTAAAGCCAAAGCTTTGCAACCGAGTTAAACCTGCTAACACAGACAACCTATCTAATCTAATAATACTCACTCCCTCCCCACATGTTTCTGCCACTGTCAGCTGTGCATTGTGAAGTGCACTCTCAGTGTGCAAACAACCAAGCCTATATCCATAACCTGTTTCTCTCTAACTCCTTTACCTTTATGGGATTCACAGAAACATGGCTTACTCCATCAGACACAGCCTCGCCTGCTGCCCTCTCACATGGTGGACTACAATTCAGCCACATTAGACCCAGCAACAAACAGCGGGGGTGTGGGCATTCTTCTGTCTGCCCTCCCTTTTCTTCTCATCTTTCGAAGTTGTGTCCATTTATATTCTCCCTGTAACATAAAATTGCTGATCATCTATCGCCCTCCTGAAACTATTACCCTTTTCGTCGACCATTTTTCTACCTGCCTCCTTCAGTTTCTGTCCACAGACATCCCTGCAATTATCATGGGTGACTTCAACATACCTGTCGACACTAACAACCCTGCTGCCAACAGATTACTCTCACCAACCTCCTCTTTCAGACTCAGATAATGTTCTGCAGCCACTACAAACAAAGTCATACGATTGAACTCTGCTTCACTAGCCTCTGCTCTGTATCTAACCTCTCCTCCTCTTTGTTCCCCTCTCTGACCATAAGCTGCTAACATTGACCCTCTCTCTGTTTCTTGCAACCCCTCCTGCACAAACCTAGAATTATATGCAGGGGCATAATAAACCTAGATCTTCAGTCTCTGTCCGTCTCACTTCAACCTCTTTAGACATGGGCTTTATTCACTGATATTGACCTTGCAACTTTACACTATCATAATACACTTACCTCAGCTCTAAACTCTTCTGCCCCCTCACATATAACCACCCCCACCCCAAAAACAGGCAACCCTTGCTAAATGCAAGCACAGCCAAACTGAAGTGGCAATCTTGAGCTGCTGAAGGGCAGTGGAGTAATGACTGTTATGCCAGTAATGACTTGCAATGACCTGCTAAGCAAGCATATTTCTCTTTACTTATTTCTGCACAAGCCCAAAATCCCAAACAACTATTTAACACTTTCAGCTCCCTACCCGCCCACCACCTCCTCCTCCAACCTCCTAAATGACAGCAGAGGAATTTTCTGCAATCTTCAAAAAAAAATTGAAAATATCCGAACTGGCTTTGCCCCCCCAGAATCCCTTCTCCAAACACCCCCTCACCTTACACTATAACTTACTTCACCCCAATAACTAAAGTAGGGCTCTCCTCTCATCTCTAGGGGCCATTGACAACTTACTCCTTGATCCTATTCCATCCCACCTTATTCCTGAGCTGTCTCCATCCCTCACTCCAGCCTTAAAGTGCCCCAATGCCCTCTCCGGCGAGAGTGTCAGTGGCCGCCGGCGCAGCCGCTAAATGACAGTCGGGGGGCATCCAGAATGCTGGTGCCCCCCGCACATAACCCCACAGAACATCTGTAAATCTCACTTCCTGGGGGTTATGTGCGGGGGCTCCAGAATTCTGGATCCCCCCCCCCCCCAAGACTGTCATTTAGCGGCTGCGCCGGCAGTCACCAACACCCTCGCTGCGGAGGTTGTTGGTCCGATTTAACCTCTCTATTAAATCGTTCCCTCTCCACTGGCATTCAAACATGCAGTTATCACTCAGCTAATCAAGAATTCCTCTCTTGACCCCCCCCCCCCCCCGCCCTCTCCATCTATCGTCCTATCTCACTACTCTCCTTCCCCTTTGGAACAACATGTCCACTCAGAACTGGCACACTATTTATCCACCAGCAACTCATTTGATCCCCTACAATTTGGATTCTGCTCTCACCAAAGTCACTAATAACCTGCTCACTGCTAAAACCAAAGGTCACTACTCCATCCTCATCCTCCTGGATCTATCCTCCTTTGACTCTGCTGACCATTCCCTGCTTCTCGATATTGTCTCCTTACTAGGGGTACACGGCCTTGCATTCTCTTGGCTCACTTCCTACCTCTCTGTCAAATCTTTCAGGGTATCCTACGGTAACGCTGTTCTTCCTGTTCTCTTTCTGTCGGTGAGCCACAAGGGTCTGTCCTAGGCTCCATACTCTTCTGAGTCTACACCTATAGTCTTGGAAAACGTATAACTTCACAAGACTTTCTCATGGTGCGCAGTGAGTACTTGAACAGAAGCTAATGGGTGCGCACAACTGAGCATGCTTAGGACCTTTTCGATTTCCTCTGAACAGTCATCTGAGCTGTGGTGCCCCCTGGTTCCTCCCCTCTTTCCCACAGTGGAGCCTCCTGGTCTCTTTCCCACTGTGGTGTTGCCTCCTGTACTTTCCCCTCTTTCCCGCTGTGTTGCCGCCTGTTCTCTCCCCTCTTTCCAACTGTGATGCCTCCTCCTGTTCTCTCCCCTCTTTCCCGCTGTGATGCCTCCTCCTGTTCTCTCCCCTTTCCCACTGTGGTGCCTCCTCCTGTTCTCTCCCCTTTCCCACTGTGCTGCCTCCTGTTCTCTCCCCTCTTACCCACTGTGGTGCCTCCTCCTGTTCTCTCCCCTTTCCCACTGTGCTGCCTCCTGTTCTCTCCCCTCTTTCCCGCTGTGGTGCCTCCTCCTGTTCTCTCCCCTCTTTCCCACTGTGGTGCCTCCTCCTGTTCTCTCCCCTTTCCCACTGTGGTGCCTCCTGTTCTCTCCTCTCTTTCCCACTATGTTGCCTCCTGTTCTCTCCCCTTTTTCCCGCTGTGTCTCCTCCTGTTCTCTACCCTCTTTCCAGCTGTGATGCCTCCTGTTCTTTCCCCTCTTTCCCGCCTCCTGTTCTCTCCCCTCTTTCCCACTGTGCTGCCTCCTGTTCTCTCCCCTCTTTCCTGATGTGCTGCCTCCTGTTCTCTCCCCTCTTTCCCGCTGTGCTGCCTCCTGTTCTCTCCCCTCTTTCCCGCTGTGCTGCCTCCTGTTCTCTCCCCTCTTTCCCGCTGTTGTGCCTCCTGTTCTCTCCCCTCTTTCCCGCTGTGCTGCCTCCTGTTCTCTCCCCTCTTTCCCGCTGTTGTGCCTCCTGTTCTCTCCCCTCTTTCCCGCTGTGCTGCCTCCTGTTCTCTCCCCTCTTTCCCACTGTGCTGCCTCCTGTTCTCTCCCCTCTTTCCCACTGTGGTGCCTCCTCCTGTTCTCTCCCCTTTCCCACTGTGGTGCCTCCTGTTCTCTCCCCTCTTTCCCACTGTGGTGCCTCCTCCTGTTCTCTCCCCTTTCCCACTGTGCTGCCTCCTGTTCTCTCCCCTCTTTCCCGCTGTGGTGCCTCCTCCTGTTCTCACCCCTCTTTCCCACTGTGGTGCCTCCTCCTGTTCTCTCCCCTTTCCCACTGTGCTGCCTCCTGTTCTCTCCCCTCTTTCCCGCTGTGGTGCCTCCTCCTGTTCTCTCCCCTCTTTCCCACTGTGGTGCCTCCTCCTGTTCTCTCCCCTTTCCCACTGTGGTGCCTCCTGTTCTCTCCTCTCTTTCCCACTATGTTGCCTCCTGTTCTCTCCCCTTTTTCCCGCTGTGTCTCCTCCTGCTCTATACCCTCTTTCCAGCTGTGATGCCTCCTGTTCTTTCCCCTCTTTCCCGCCTCCTGTTCTCTCCCCTCTTTCCCACTGTGCTGCCTCCTGTTCTCTCCCCTCTTTCCCGCTGTGCTGCCTCCTGTTCTCTCCCCTCTTTCCTGCTTTGCCACCTCCTGTTCTCTCCCCTCTTTCCCACTGTGCTGCCTCCTGTTCTCTCCCCTCTTTCCCACTGTGGCGCCTCCTCCTGTTCTCTCCCCTCTTTCCCGCTGTAGTGCCTCCTGTTCTCTCCCCTCTTTCCCGCTGTAGTGCCTCCTGTTATCTCCCCTCTTTCCCGCTGTAGTGCCTCCTGTTATCTCCCCTCTTTCCCACTGTGCTGCCTCCTGTTCTCTCCCCTCTTTCCCACTGTGCTGCCTCCTGTTCTCTCCCCTCTTTCCCACTGTGCTGCCTCCTGTTCTCTCCCCTCTTTCCCGCTGTGCTGCCTCCTGTTCTCTCCCCTCTTTCCTGCTTTGCCGCCTCCTGTTCTCTCCCCTCTTTCCCACTGTGCTGCCTCCTGTTCTCTCCCCTCTTTCCCACTGTGGCGCCTCCTCCTGTTCTCTCCCCTCTTTCCCGCTGTAGTGCCTCCTGTTCTCTCCCCTCTTTCCCGCTGTAGTGCCTCCTGTTATCTCCCCTCTTTCCCACTGTGCTGCCTCCTGTTCTCTCCCCTCTTTCCTGCTTTGCTGCCTCCTGTTCTCTTCCCTCTTTCCCACTGTGCTGCCTCCTGTTCTCTTCGCTCTTTCCCACTGTGATGCCTCCTGTTCTCTCCCCTCTTTCCCACTGTGGCGCCTCCTCCTGTTCTCTCCCCTCTTTTCCGCTGTGCTGCCTCCTGTTCTCTCCCCTCTTTCCCGCTGTAGTGCCTCCTGTTCTCTCCCCTCTTTCCCGCTGTAGTGCCTCCTGTTGTCTCCCCTCTTTCCCACTGTGCTGCCTCCTGTTCTCTCCCCTCTTTCCCACTGTGCTGCCTCCTGTTCTCTCCCCTCTTTCCCACTGTGCTGCCTCCTGTTCTCTCCCCTCTTTCCCGTTGTAGTGCCTCCTGTTCTCTCCCCTCTTTCCCGCTGTGCTGCCTCCTGTTCTCTCCCCTCTTTCCCGCTGTTGTGCCTCCTGTTCTCTCCCCTCTTTCCCGCTGTGCTGCCTCCTGTTCTCTCCCCTCTTTCCCACTGTGCTGCCTCCTGTTCTCTCCCCTCTTTCCTGCTGTGCTGCCTCCTGTTCTCTCCCCTCTTTCCCACTGTGCTGCCTCCTGTTCTTTCCCCTCTTTCCCGCTGTGCTGCCTCCTGTTCTCTCCCCTCTTTCCCGCTGTGGCGCCTCCTCCTGTTCTTTCCCCTCTTTCCCGCTGTGCTGCCTCCTGTTCTCTCCCCTCTTTCCCACTGTGCTGCCTCCTGTTCTTTCCCCTCTTTCCCGCTGTTGTGCCTCCTGCTCTCTCCCCTCTTTCCCGCTGTGCTGCCTCCTGTTCTCTCCCCTCCTTCCCGCTGTTGTGCCTCCTGTTCTCTCCCCTCTTTCCCGCTGTGCTGCCTCCTGTTCTCTCCCCTCTTTCCCACTGTGCTGCCTCCTGTTCTCTCCCCTCTTTCCCGCTGTGCTGCCTCCTGTTCTCTCCCCTCTTTCCCGCTGTTGTGCCTCCTGTTCTCTCCCCTCTTTCCCGCTGTGCTGCCTCCTGTTCTCTCCCCTCTTTCCCGCTGTTGTGCCTCCTGTTCTCTCCCCTCTTTCCCGCTGTGCTGCCTCCTGTTCTCTCCCCTCTTTCCCACTGTGCTGCCTCCTGTTCTCTCCCCTCTTTCCCACTGTGGTGCCTCCTCCTGTTCTCTCCCCTTTCCCACTGTGGTGCCTCCTGTTCTCTCCCCTCTTTCCCACTGTGGTGCCTCCTCCTGTTCTCTCCCCTTTCCCACTGTGCTGCCTCCTGTTCTCTCCCCTCTTTCCCGCTGTGGTGCCTCCTCCTGTTCTCACCCCTCTTTCCCACTGTGGTGCCTCCTCCTGTTCTCTCCCCTTTCCCACTGTGCTGCCTCCTGTTCTCTCCCCTCTTTCCCGCTGTGGTGCCTCCTCCTGTTCTCTCCCCTCTTTCCCACTGTGGTGCCTCCTCCTGTTCTCTCCCCTTTCCCACTGTGGTGCCTCCTGTTCTCTCCTCTCTTTCCCACTATGTTGCCTCCTGTTCTCTCCCCTTTTTCCCGCTGTGTCTCCTCCTGCTCTATACCCTCTTTCCAGCTGTGATGCCTCCTGTTCTTTCCCCTCTTTCCCGCCTCCTGTTCTCTCCCCTCTTTCCCACTGTGCTGCCTCCTGTTCTCTCCCCTCTTTCCCGCTGTGCTGCCTCCTGTTCTCTCCCCTCTTTCCTGCTTTGCCACCTCCTGTTCTCTCCCCTCTTTCCCACTGTGCTGCCTCCTGTTCTCTCCCCTCTTTCCCACTGTGGCGCCTCCTCCTGTTCTCTCCCCTCTTTCCCGCTGTAGTGCCTCCTGTTCTCTCCCCTCTTTCCCGCTGTAGTGCCTCCTGTTATCTCCCCTCTTTCCCGCTGTAGTGCCTCCTGTTATCTCCCCTCTTTCCCACTGTGCTGCCTCCTGTTCTCTCCCCTCTTTCCCACTGTGCTGCCTCCTGTTCTCTCCCCTCTTTCCCACTGTGCTGCCTCCTGTTCTCTCCCCTCTTTCCCGCTGTGCTGCCTCCTGTTCTCTCCCCTCTTTCCTGCTTTGCCGCCTCCTGTTCTCTCCCCTCTTTCCCACTGTGCTGCCTCCTGTTCTCTCCCCTCTTTCCCACTGTGGCGCCTCCTCCTGTTCTCTCCCCTCTTTCCCGCTGTAGTGCCTCCTGTTCTCTCCCCTCTTTCCCGCTGTAGTGCCTCCTGTTATCTCCCCTCTTTCCCACTGTGCTGCCTCCTGTTCTCTCCCCTCTTTCCTGCTTTGCTGCCTCCTGTTCTCTTCCCTCTTTCCCACTGTGCTGCTCCTGTTCTCTTCGCTCTTTCCACTGTGATGCCTCCTGTTCTCTCCCCTCTTTCCCACTGTGGCGCCTCCTCCTGTTCTCTCCCCTCTTTTCGCTGTGCTGCCTCCTGTTCTCTCCCCTCTTTCCGCTGTAGTGCCTCCTGTTCTCTCCCCTCTTTCCCGCTGTA